>CM067369.1:85073128-85673128 GCA_034401795.1 Chaetoderma sp. LZ-2023a
CAGACATACCTGGGAGTCACCTATGACAGAAGATTAACATGGAAGGAGCACATCCAGACCACAGAGGCAAAGGCCAGAAACTAAAGCTAAACATCATGAGGAAGCTGGCAGGAACAAAGTGGGGTGCCAATGAAAGGATCCTCAAGACCATCTACCTAGGTGCCGTATGACCACACCTTGAGTATGGATCCAGCTCATGGATGACAGCAGCTAAATCTCATCAACAGAACCTCGACAGAGTACAAAACCAGGCACTGCGCATCATCACTGGTGGAATGAGATCAACACCAATAGAAAAGATGGAGCAGACAGCAGGCATCCCCCCACTTGGTAAAGGAAGGGAATGCAAAGCACTGATCCAAGCTGCAAAGTTCAAATCATTCAACAACCACCCGATGAAGATCAGGCAAGCACAGCTGTCATCAGGAAGACTTAAAAGATCAAGTTTTGTGAAAGAGACAAAAGCACTTCAAAGGAAACACCAAGAAATGTTGCCAGCACAAATAGAAGACCCAAACCACACCCTTGATCCTCCACCCTGGGAAAACAAACTAGAGAACATAGCTATTCGCACCACAGTACCTCATCTCACAACCAAAGATGAACACAGTGATGTGAGCAAGAAGGCCCTGACCCTAGTCATGCTGGAAGAAATGTACCCTCAGGAGACATGGATAAGGATCTACACAGATGGATCAGCCGAAGATGCAATTAGGAGCGGAGGTGCCGGACTGCACATACAGTATCCAAACGGACAACATGAGTCAGCTGCAATACCGACAGGCAAACACTGCACAAACTACAGAGCTGAAGTCGAAGCACTGGTCCATGCAGCTAATACCATCAGCAGAACAGCAGAACAACAGACCCTATTGCACAGATTGTCTTTTTATCTGATGCCCGCTCCGTCCTTGAGGCTATCACCAAAGGTAAGCTGCCACAACTTGAAGAAGCATTACAAACCATCAAATGCTTTCGGATGGCATTGCAGTGGATCCCCTCACACTGTGGAGTCCAAGGAAATGAGGAAGCAGACAAGATGGCAAAGGTGGGTGCAGAAGAGAATCAGACAGAAAACATGGTTACACATACAGAGATGAAGACTATCATCAAGTCACTTTATAGAACACCTCAATCAGAAGATGCCTACCATCATCTCTCGAGGCCAGAGCAAGTGACCATTTTTCGTCTCAGAACTGGACATAACAGAATAAACCAACACATGTACAGGCGGTTCTACCTTACGACATCGCCCGCTTGTCCTTGTGGAGAAGCAGAACAGACCACAGAGCACATACTTCAATGTTGCAGTACCTATCAGCTGCTGAGAGAAGAGATCTGGCCTTTGTCAACCTCTTTTCTTGAAAAGCTGTATGGGCCTGTGGAAGAACTGCAGAAAACCACAGATTTCATCTTGAGAATGGCTCTCCAAGTGTGATACCAGCGATTGAAAAGAAGAAGAAGAGAAAAAGGAAGAAGGTTGTCCAACCTAAAGTACAAGTAAGCAAACCGCTGACTATCATGCAATGGAATGCTGAAGGAGTTTCTAACAAGAATATGGAGCTTAGCCATACATTAGCGTATCAAAGAAACTCATCTACATGCAAACAGAAGATTCTGTATAAGAGGATTTCTGACAGGGATGACAGACATAAAGGAGGAGTCAAAACCCTGGTCCGGAATAACCTAAATGCCATTGAATTTCAGAGAGACATGAACGGACCTGAAGTTCTCACAATCAAGATAATTCCAGAGAAACATCCTATCACTGTTGTCAACCATTACTGCCATAATAATCAACCATTGAATCTCAGAAAAATCCCAGTTCACCCAGATTCAACTATCGTTGCTGGTGACCTCAACAGTCATTCTCAGTTATGGGGCTATCATTCTACTGATAGGAGGGGTGAGAACATTGAAAATTGGATGGATGAGCAGAAGCTGATTCTCTTGAATAAGGCAGATGACACCCACCCACCCCCCCACACCACCTCATCTTTTATGACAGTTATTATTATGAATATCCGTCATGGTGCTCGCCATGTGAGTTCCCGCCAGGGATGTTGAGATTCTACTCAAGACGATGGCATACCTCAAGTTCTCCTGATCTAGCATTTTTGACAGAAAATCTACATCAAGAATCTTTGCGTATTGTTGGGGAACAGCTTGGAGGCAGTGATCACCGCCCTGTTTTCATTACCATTAACATGGATGTTGAGATTGACCGGAATCACACTCCTCGATGGAACTATAAGAAAGCAGACTGGGACAGATATCAGAAAGAGTGATAGATTGGTAAAAGACATTGATGTCAAAAAACTAAATATCAATAAAATTGTTAAAGAGCTTAACTCTGCTTTACTCTCTGCTGCTGGCAAATGCATTCTTAGGGGATCCAGGAAAAATTACAGACCTTACTGGAGTATGTCTCTGCAAAAGTTACACGAAGAAATGTCCAACTCAAGGGAAATTGCAGAGAATGTTCCAACAGAAGCCAACCATGTGAGACTCCAACAACCCAAGGCAAAATATCTGAAAGCCAAAATCAGAGCCACCAGAGAATCGTGGAGAGAAAAAACGTCACGCTTAAATCTTGAAAAAGATACGAACAAACTATGGAGGCTTGTGAAGCAGCTTAATGATGAAAACACCAGAGTAACGAACAAAATTCTTGAAGAGGATTGTGAAATTAAAACAGGAGAGGTTGCTGCTGAACACTTTGCTTGTATGTTTCAGAAAGTAAGCAAACTAGATGTTCCAGTAAGTTGTAAAAAAGCTGCAATGAAGTCTGCAAAGTGGAATGGAGACACACAAATACATGCCGCAGGAATGGATGAGCTTCTGACTATCAGCGAGTTGCAGAAAAGCTTGAAAGTTCTGAAACACAGGAAGTCTCCTGGACCAGATGGAATAACCAATGAGATGTTGAGGAATCTGGCTACTATTGGAAAGCACAAGCTTTTGGAGATTTTCAACCACAGTTGGTACACAGGAGAAGTTCCCCAGCCTTGGAGAGAGGCCAACATGATCCCTGTACTGAAAAAAGACAAGAATAAATCCAAAGCGACAAGTTATCGACCTATCAGTCTGACTAGTTGCACGGTCAAAGCCATGGAAAGAATCCTCAACCAGAGACTTCTTCGACATCTTGAAAGCAACAATCTCTTGGCGGATGAACAAAATGGCTTCAGAAAGTGTAGATCTACTGAGGATCAAACAACAGATCTGACACAGTCTATTGAGGAGGCGTTCCAACAGCAAAAGCATTTGATAAAGTATGGACGCATGGACTCCTCCAAAAGCTCAGGACCAGTGATATTTCTGGAAAAATGTACAGCGGGATATGCCAGTATCTCCACAGCCGAAAGGCATCAGTACAGCTGAATGGGATGAGCAGTAAGAAAGTCCTGCTACGACATGGTGTACCTCAGGGAGGTGTAGTCTCTCCCACCCTCTTCACAATATTCATCAATGACCTGGTGAAGAACCTTCTAATGGGAGTCAGAGCTGCATTGTATGCTGACAATCTTGTGATGTGGAGCAGCGAGACGTATGTGTCAACAGCCAATTATCGCATGCAACTCGCAATTGATCATCTCAATTCTTGGGTTACAAGATGGTTTGTCCAGATCAACAAAGAGAAGACAGTTGCAACTCTATTCACACCATCCACTAAAAAGGAACACACAACAAGTCAGAAATTTGGTGACTCAGTTCTGCACTTTGAGGATGAAGTAACTTATCTTGGTCTGATATTTGACAAAAGACTAACTTGGAAGGTGCAAATCAGAAAAGCTGAAGGTATAGTCAAGTGAAGACTGGCAGTTATGCGGAAGCTTTCTGGAACAAAATGGGGAGCTAACATGAAAATTCTGAAACAGGTTTACTCTGGATCAGTTAGGCCAAGCATCGAATACGGCTCATGATCATGGATGACAGCTGCTACAAGCACCCTTCAGACATTGGATAATGTACAAAATCAGGCTCGTTGTATCATAACAGGGTCTATGAAGACCACTCCAATAGCAGCGATGGAAGAACTTAGCAATATCCGGCCACTCCAGCAGAGACGAGAAATCAAGGCCGAGATTCAATACGAGAAATTCAAATTGATGCCTCACCATCCCATGCATATGCTGACTCACCAAATGTCTAGAGGAAGGCTCAAAAGGAATAATTTCTTATTAACTTCAAAGAAAATTGAAAGAAACAGAGAGTCGGACATCTTCCCCAGATGTAGAAACATAACTGCTATTTCTGAGAGGGAACCGTGGAAAGCTTCTGAAATAGAAAACACAATTTCAATCTGGCCCTCGATTCCAGGAATTGAAAGCAAGGGAGATCAAGCAGAAGTGACAAACAAAGTTCTTGCATTGAGTCATATTGCAGAAAATTACCCTGAGGAAGAGTGGATACATGTTTATACAGATGGATCAGCTATCCAGGCTGTCAAGAATGGAGGGACACGTGCTCACATTCGGTTTCCATGTGGAGATATAACAGACTCATGCTTGCCAACAGGGAAGCACTGTAGCAATTACACTGCAGAAATCCAGGCACAGGTCTTAGCTAGCCAAATGCTGATACCACGAAAAAACAGAAATGAAAATATTGTCTCCCTGACAGACTCCCTCTCAGCGCTCCAGGCACTGGAGAGTGGAAAGGAAAGTACAGATTTAATTCATGAAAATCTTACACAACTGGCTAAGGAGAACAATGTCAACTTACAGTGGATCCCCTCGCATTGTGGCATATTAGGAAATGACAAAGCTGATCAACTGGCTAAGGAAGGGTCAAATAAAGAACAATTCAACCATGAGATTGACTTTGAAAAACTGAAGCATATCAATAAAGCCACAAGAACCACCAGCAGGCAGCATAATGATGCAATACACAGCCTCAGTAGGGAGGATCAGACATGTATCTTCAGATTGAGAACTGGTCACAATCATCTCAATGCACATCTTCACCGTCTCAAGATTACAGATTCTGCACACTTTGTGAGTGTCAGCGGGCAGACGAAACAGCAGAACATCTCTTGCAGCACTGTCAGCGATATGAACAGGCTAGGAGAAGCTTCAGGTTTATTGAAGTATCTTTTGAAGAGAAGATCAGAGGAGACAAAGACAGTTTTATGACCACTTCAGCTTTCATGCACCAAATAAGGAAAACAGTCTAAGATTACTGTCATGAGAAAGATGAACGCAAGAAGAAGACTGCCCTGCTGATTATTTTGAGAACAATTTGATTGAAAATTGTTGCGTCAATGATTTTCAGCCACATTGTTATCAAATCATTACCTAGTGACAATTGTATTATTAGCTGATTATTTTGACAAAAACTAGATGGAAAGCTGTTGCTGCTACAGGAAAGCTGTTGCTGCTACAGGCAGCAACAGTTTTCAGTAAACTTGTTATAAATATGTTTGTTGTCACTTGCACCATAGCAAACATACAACTGGTATTGAACTACGCTAGACACTTACTCACCATGGAAGCAAGCATAAGAATGATTAGCATTACGAGAATGGTTTTATACCAACAATCGAGCAGTGGCGACGGCAATAGTCTTGAAACAATGGCGTCTGCAAATGTCTATCTAAAACGGCGGCTATAGGCTCTAGTTAGTTAGTGTCCATAAAGTAACAAATAGACCTAAATTTAGCAAGGATATGTTTCTTTTAAGAACAGATGAGAACTTTAAGTTGTACCTGATAAAGTTCACTCCTAGAGAAACTGATAATTGTATGATATTTTCAAACACTACTTAGTACCTTTTGCAGGAAACAAGTACCATTCGTTATCGTTTCAGAAGATAAATAAACTCGGATCTTGTAAATCCTTCCAATATCGCCTATCATAATCTGGAAAAAGAAAACAACAAGTTGATAAACATATTCAAATAAATAACTGTCAAGATAATTAATTATACAAGTCCGGTGAAATATCTTGTACCCGCTAAGTATTCAGTTTCCATTATCAGGATAAGTAACTTATGTCCAGCTGTCTTGGATCTGGTGCTGTTGAATCAAACTGCCCTTTTGGTTTGCATGACAAGTGCTAATACAGACAATGGTTGATGATTTCTTGTCTCTAGGAATCTAGAAAACTGCAACTGCTTCGTCGCTGGAGTGACTGGTGTCAAAGTTTCCAGAATTTTTTCTGATTCTTCCGATTTTTTCTGATCATCATAGAAGTTGTAGAGTTCCAGTGTACCATCACACCATATCTTGTGTTAATATTTGAGCCAAATCACACCAGCAGAGTTTCCGAGATATTCATAGCTCAGGCATTTGATCCCATCTGGATCCGGGTTATTTTTTCCGGATCACAGCCAAATTTTTTACCCATAAATGGTTACCCTTCAAACAAGTGCCTTTCTCAAAGTTTAGCCAATGGAGGATTCCAGTTTATCCATCAATCACATGAAATCATAATCAACTATGTAACATGTAGGCCGATGTCATAATCAATTATGTCATGAATGATGTAACTAAGTTTGTCATGAATGCTTAATTGATGACAGAACCAGCATTGTTTTACGAATTATGTGTCTTGTTTGTTTCAAATTATTTTCAAAATATTCAACAGCATGTTTATTAAATAGTAAATTAATTTGACTGGCCGCTGTTGCTGCAATAGGCAGCAACAGCCCCCTGTCTAATTAGTTTCAAAATATTAAACAGCTTACCTGTATAGTTTTCTGGAAATTGATAGTCAGTGAGTTCAGGGATCAATCCCAACACGGCCGAAGTGTGGGCGGAGCTTAGTTAAAGATGGCCAGGGAATAGCTAAAACTGGATTCCTTAACTTTAGCTCTCTTGAAATCAGGTTGAAGTTGCTGTTGGTTTATTTTATCTACCTGCGATTTGTTGACGGACTCGGTCATATCAGCTGTAGTGCAGAGTTGTTTTGGTGATGTTTGTCCTTTAGTGCCATATACAACCATATTAACCTGTAACTCTCCTACCAGACCCTCATCCATCACACCTGAGTATGTCAATACAGTCCATTGACCGAGACTGGACAGGCGAGATGCCTTGGGTAATGACAGAGTTGATGGTTCAATACCTAGAATCAATGATATTAACATGGCAAGATAGAAACGGCATCATATTAACACTTTAACGGTCAAATTTGCTCAAGAAAATTTTAATATCTTCCTATTGAATGTCCATTTACTTGCCAAGAGAATACATTTTTTGAAAATTTATCACTGGAATGGCTCGGTTATCGAGCCAGTCATTTCAGTGGTAAATTTTCTAAAATTGTATTTTCTTGGTCTGTAAATAGACATTCCACAAGACTATAAGCGAGGCCGGTATGACCATTAAGGGTTAACATGTAATAAACGAGATATATAAACTTTCCATTGATAACACATTTTAATGTCAAATAGAGGCATTTAAAACTAGAACTAAGCAGATATCAGACTTCCTTTAATCCTTTCACGGCTAAGCCGGTGCAAATGGTCTTTGCAGTGGTCTTGTGGTATTTTTTTGACAATTTTAGCACTTGAAGGACTGGCTCAATAATCAAAACATTAATTGAATTGGTAAATTTTTTTCAATAGTTTTCTTGACCAAATGTAGCCAGTAATATATATAATCACGCACACGCATGCACATATATGCACACACATACAGGCACATGTACATTTACACGCACACACACACTATACTGTACAAAACCTTCTAAGACCCTTTCAACTCTACATCACATATAATATACAACATGAACTGTTTAGGAAATGTAACATTTTGCTAGGATTTGGTCACCACAACTTCAATGATTGAAGCCAATCTATCGAGATAAGATTCCCAGCCAACAGAATTTCAAAATCAGAAGTTATCCGTTAGAACATATATATGGGGTTGTAGTTTGGGCCCGATCTTCAAATTTGCACACAAAAAAAAAGAACATAAAATCTTCAAGAAGGGTTCACCTTAGAAAAATCCCTGAAAAAGTATAGTCTTTACAATATAAAACTTATTCTATTGAATATTTTGAAATTAATCAAATTAATTTCAAAATATTCAACAGTTTTCCTGTATGGTAGCTTGAAAATAAGATACAGGGAATTCATCGGTGAAAGAGTTAAACAAAAGATTTAATGGACTGAATGAAAGGGGTGTTCTGCCAAATGAAAGTAGTCAATTTCTTTGTTTGCTGTTTATCTCATGTGCACATACCTGTGAGAGCAAACTGTTTAGTGACTGTATCCTCAACAGCACCAATATGGAACCACTCCTCTGAGGGGAATTCATACTGAGTCAGTGCCATCTCTCCTTCAGCTATCACAATCTTTGTCAGATTCCACCGAGAAGCTGAAACAAATATATGATAATCATTATTATAAATAGTCCAGACCCGTCTAAGACCCAGTCAGCATCACACCTACAATCATTAAACCTTAATCGTTCAATTTTGTGAAGAAAATCTAAAAATGTTCTTATTGAATGTCGATTTACAGGCCAAGAAGCCTATTTTTTTTAAATTTACCTCTGGAATGACTGGCTCGGTCATCGAGCCAGTCATTCCAGTGGTAAAATTTTGAAAAATAGGCTTCTTTGGGCCTGCAAATGGCCATGCCTCAAGACGACTACAAAGCCCAGTTTTGGCCGGCTTAACCATTAAAGGGATAAGCATACATTTCATTTAGTCATTCTGATTATGTACTTAAACAAGATGGTCAGTCATATTTTGTAAACAGTATTGTTTGCATTGTTTTATTGGTATTATATCACTTTAATCCGTAACCTTTTAACACTCATTACATATCAGCAAAAACAGCTTCTGCAGTGGTCTTGAGAAATGTCCATTTGCAAACCAAGAAGACTATTTTTGAAAACTGACCAATGACAGGCTCGATTCCGGTGGTAAATTTTCAAAAATAGTATTCTCTTGGTCTGCAAATGGACATATTTCTTGAACAAATTTGAGGGCTAAAGGGTTACTATTGGTCAAGAAAATCTAAATTTTGGGTTAATCCATTCATGTCTTGTGAGATCTCCTTCGATATGTGATTGAGAAACATATATTAGATACATGTCTGAGAAACATGCTCAATGACTGATAGCATATGAACCCAGACGGACATCTGGACATATTTTTGTGATAACGTAGAGGAAAAATCCATATTTACATTTACTGGCACACATATTTATGAAACAACACCTATCAAGTAACGTAAAAGAGTTATCAAACGGGTACTCATTATGCGGAATGGATTGAATGTATAAAACTCTGCCACCATCACGTAATGATAATATATAACTATATAGTAATTTCTGAGATACCGAGTCCAGTATACTGCGCATATAAATCACAGATGACTCTACTGAGTACACCCTCTAAAGGTTACTATATTTTAATTTAGTGAGTTTAGGCCGCCACTCTCGTAGCTACTCAGGTAAGTACTCGAGGCTACCCTCCTATATACCTATATATGTGGGTTGTGAAAATACCTAACCTGGTACGAAAATTGGTATTTTTGCGCTACACGAGTAAACCAAGAGTGACGACCTAAACTCATCCTTAGCGCATTATGACACGATTTATATATTTCATGATGTCATTTTATGTCAAATTTAGGATTCATTTTGATGCGACAAATGACATTTATTAAAGTGTATGCAATATTTAGGTGGTCCTATTTAATAATTTTACTAGTGCAATGATGAATATGAGGTATACATTAGGCATATTCGCAAAACAGTGAGTATTTGTACCATGAAACTGTGTTCAATTTTCATGTTACTATCTGATTTTTTAACATTTTAGAGAATTGATTTCAACTTTTTCTTGAAACATACCTAATAGAGGTCGGCCCCCTTTCTCAGAGATTTGGATAAAAGCAATTTACAGCCCATGTCCTATTAGAAGCTGCGGCTACAATTAGGTGATTTACATAATTAATTCCAGTTACCTTACTGATAATTCCTTTTAGTAACACACACCCAAACCCCACCCACCCCCACCCCCAGTCTTCATCCACCCCCTCCCCAACCTATGGCTGACTGGCCAAACCTTTATTTATAGTGGCCATATGGTGCAGACATTTCCACCAGAATTGAGTAATAAAGAGAATTGAATCATGAAAGCACACAAGAACTACCCTATTTATACCAGACAATAGTATTTCACATCGACCAGATGATATATACACCTGTGCAAAAGTTAAGCACCACCCTATTTTTACGCACATGCGAGGGTATATTCATGTGCTATGAAGAAAGCAATAGCATAAACATTTATGTACCCATCCATCTTAGTGCAAGAGGTAATAATGCAACTAGAGGAATGCTGATTATGATGGTGGGGAAACACTGTATGTTTTTGTTTGAACTTGAAAACGAGGCCTGAATATGGTTACGTTGACACAACTGACAACTATTGCCCTACAGTTGACACACGTGGCTAGATTGTCATTAATGGTGTCTGAAAACGAAGTTTAACATCTGTGCACGAGTTTGAGACTGTCATTATTAATACCGGGTATATCCACCTTGTGCCTGGATGACGGCCTGGACACGACATCTCATGCTGGTCACCAACCGACTGATACGCCATTGTGGTATTCGTTGCCATTCAAGATGGAGTGCGTCTGTTAATTCCTGTAGGTTCTGCACAGGAGGATCCCTCCTTCTCACCATGTTTCCCAGAATGTCCCAGATATGCTCAATAGGGTTCATGTCAGGGCTCCTTGCTGGCCATGGTAGGGTTTCGATGGCATTCTGGCGGAGGTATTCATGCACAGCTCTAGCACGATGTGGTCGGGCGTTGTCATCCATGAATATAGGGTGGGTTCCAGGTGCATGATTTACAAAATGAGGGACCACAACTCTATCCAGTATGGAATCTTGATATCTTTGTCCATTTAGTGTTCCAGGTACAGTCAACAGATCCAGCTTACAATCAAATGAGATGCACCCCCATATCATAACGGAACCTCCACCAAATGGAACTTCTTCCATGATGTTACGTTGGTCGTACGTCGTGCGTCTGGACCTCCATACACGAGTTCGACCATCTGTGGCATGAAGCAGGAACCGACTTTCATCGGACCAGTGTACCCGTCTCCAGGATCTCATGTTCCAGTGTCTTCTTTCGTTGCACCACCTCAGACGCTCCTCTTTGTGGAGTGCAGTGAGGAGAGGACGTCTGACAGGTCTCCTAGCTTTCATGCCAGCAGCATACAGTCTCCTTTTGACGGTAGACATTGACACTCTATTGCGCGTTTCCCATTGCTGGCTGAGCACTCTGCTGTTGGTGAATGGAGATCTCCTAACAAGGCATACTAGGGCTCGATCATCACGGGCAGTAGTCTTCTTCGGTCTTCCAGATCTAGGCCTGTCCTTCACCTCGTTAGTTTGCCCATGTTTTGCAATCAAACGACTGATTACAGTATGGTTAATGTTCAGCTGGCTGCCAATCTCTCTGCATGACATACCAGTGGTATGCATGCCTATGATTTGCCATTTCACACGATCACTTAACCTTTGTCTTGCCATAGCGGTTCACAATCAAGAGCTAATTCTCTCTGTACAAATAAACCACGGTCATGAACACAAAATTCCTAATCTTGTCGCCTAAATCTGTATGTAATGTTCTACACCTCAAACTGGACTTTTACATAACTGAACACGTGTGCTGTTTCCCGCCACGCACGGACATCAAGCGGCGTGAAGTCATTCATCCATGTGCATTTCGTACTTGGAATTATGTCAGCTAATGCGGGGACAAAAAGTATGGCAGCCTAGTTGTACCATCATGTTTCTACGTTCTATTGTTTTTGCTGGTGCTTAACTTTTGCACAGGTGTATATGATGAATAGCTAACAGAGAAATAGTCCCTCTTAATTCATCTCAAAATTCAAAATGGATGCATAGAAAATGAGTACAAGAATTTGCTGACATAAACTGCATAGATGCTGCTATTAGTACAGTAGAAATCGACATGGACCCGGACATTTTGTCTAACAGACAAATTTTTGTTTTAATCACTTCGGTATGGCCAAAAATACATCCCAGAATTAAATTCACACATGGGGAAATATGTTTTTTAGAGGAAATTCAAAATGGCCGCCAAGGCGATGCCCAATAACCAGGTAATAAGTATTTTGACTCTAAAAACCCGTGTTTTGGTAAGTGTTGTACAGTTTAAAGTATGTCATCATCAAAATCACTTGATAAACTATAAATTTAATGCAAACTTAGCGACTGTTGTGAAACACAGCGAACAGGCAGAATGGCTGAAATTTGTCTATGCATTTTCACTTTCAAATTTCGAGCTGTTAAGGCAGTGACCTTCACATTTACAATGTATGCTACAGGGAATGCCTTTCTTGGAGCAACTACACGAGGAACACAGATGTGTGCTGCTTTTACACTGACACCTTATATTTAGAAGTAGCTCCGGAGGCGCTGCTGACTTGTCCATAATGATCGCCGTCACTGATCCTTGTTCTACTGCATAACCATACTCTTCTTTCTTTAACACAGTTTATAGGTGAAGCCATGTGCTTGCTTGGAGATGAACCAGAAGGCTATGGAAGTATGATGCCCTACGTGTGGGTGGCATCCTTTCAACTGGTGCATGCTTAGGAGAGATGGCAGTCATGTATCTGAGATTGTCTAAGCCAGGACTTCTTGATCCAGCACCATACAAAGACTTAATGTACTTTTCACCAATAACCATTATATCCGCCTTTGATCTGGAGATGTCACCAAATGCAAGTACATCTTGTCTGAGGGTTGGTGAAGATTGGATCATTTTCATATGCTTTACTTTGCCCATGCCATATAAAGCTGATGTCGTGTCACATCCAAACATACTATGGACGAATGGCAGGCACATACACAATTCCTTGCCTAAGATCTCTGTGGCCACTTTGATGCATAGCTTATGTTGCTTTGTTTGTAGGAAAATATTTGCAGAGGTGCTTGCATGATAGAGGAGTAAGATCAATATGTCTGTATCGTCAGCAACAACTATCGTTGTTCTTTCAGTTCCTGCCAATTCTAATGCTCTCCTTACAATCACCACATCAGCATCGGCTTCATCTACTGCATGTACCACCTCAACACCTGCATCTGATAAATGTTTTGCAAACAGATTTATGGTATTCTGCTTGTTGCGTTTGTTTGATAGAAATCCAGTTTTGTTTCCTGGAACAGGTGTGTTGTCTTGGACAGCTACATCAGGAGCACCAACTTGATTAAGCCGTCGTCGTTTCTGTTCTTCATCTTTTGTGGTCTCAGTTTGAGTTATCAAATATAACGCATACAGGCACTTCAAGCCTCTGATAATGTACTACTGATGCTACGAATGAGCTACAAACGGTCTCCATTGTTCCAACCTTAGGCCCTGGTATCCGATGCAAAAGTGCGCAGCCATCAAATACTCTTGCAGCTGGCTCTGTTGTCTCTTGCTGTAGCATTGATGTGTTCATTTCAATTATATACTTCGCCAGTTGTGACTTTTGCGATTTCCTCATAGTTCCGTCATCGTGGAAGAGGGTGGGAAATACTGTTGCAAGCTCGTATTCAAAGATCGCTTTGTCTGGAGGTCCATAAACAGATGCAGTTGACATTAAGCGATGGTACAGCTCCTGGGAAGACATATGGACATCTTCATTTCCTACTTTAACTACCTTTCGCATGATAGCAAATGTTACAGCTTGATCTGCTTTCTTTAGCGTAATGTCGCCAAACCTTTTCTCATTTAACTTCTCATGAATTCTTCGATCAATATCAATGGCATCATCGTCAGTAACACGATGGTCTGCAATCAAACCAGTTGCGATATTTCTCAGTTGGTCGTCTTCAACTGCAAATAGATTGTGTTCTCTGAGAAACAGAGTGAATTTCTTCATGTCATCTACATCTCGTCTCATATTTGCAGGGTGAACATCTCTGTGAACATCTCCGGTGAACGTGTCAGTCAATGACCGCGGAGCGTGTGTGTACTGTGCTATGATGTGTGCAGTGAGAAGCCATTTTGTTCTAGCGGATTCCTTGTGCGTTATATTGATCAATCCACCCTGTGTCTTCCCAGCTCTCATTAGACTCTGTTCAATTGTCATATCAGACCAGGTACCACTCCAATACAGTTTAGCATTCCTGCATACAGCAAAGTGCCCTTCGTGCATGGGACCATCCAGACAAGTACATAGATCATCAGAATCTTGGAGGTAAAGGCGACAACACTTTATGTAATTGTTGTGCCCTGCAGCAGCAAAGAATGGCACCATTAGTTGTGTCGCCTTTAAATGAAGGAGCCAATTACCAGTATGCTCAGCCCTGATGAACAATCGTACAATGGCGACAAATTCCATGAACAACGACCACAATTTACCAGTTCTTGATTTCTCTACGTTTTCCTTCAAATTAGAAACTTGCTTACATAGGTCTTGCAAATGATCATTGTCACAAACATCGTCTGCTGAAATATCATGTGACATAATAGCATCGTATAAATTGTGCAGCTCTGACCACATATCATCCGTTGACATATGTGTTTGACTTTCACAGCATGTTTCTGTTTCGGTTGTTTGCTCATCCGAAGCGTCATCGCTATCAGGATCAACATCACTTTCTTCATCTTCACCATATGTACTGTAATTTTAATTTACATTAGTATGTCTTACAGGTAATTTGACTGGGATCTGTTGTCATATACACAATTGACAATAGCAATTGTCAGTAGGTCTAATTTTATAAAATTCTCAACAGATTACCTATTTATGCTAAATATTTTCCACATTTCGTTCCCTAACTTCAAAGGGTTAAAAATCAGGTTTCCCCAAGTGTGAATTTGTGAGAATTTCTTGTGTGCACTCTGGACAGTCATAAAAAGTGTTTGGAACACAAAATCGTCTGTTATACAAAATGTCTGGGTTATCCTATATTTCTGTTGATTTCTACTGGACTATATCACATGAATCACTGGATGGATCAAATCGATTTTAACTTCTATATCAAGCCGTTTAATGCTTTACCAACCATATCAGCCAAAAACGGATTCTGCAGTGGTTTTGAGTAAAGTCCATTTGTAGACCAAAATAAGACTATTTTTGAAAATTTACCACTGGAATGACTGGCTCGATAACCGAGCCAGTGATTACAGTGGTAAATTTTCAAAAGTAGTCTTCTCTTGGTCTGCAAATGGGCATTCCCATGAGAAAATAGAAATTTTCTTGGAGAAATTTGAGGGGTAAAGGGTTAAGATGATACAAAAAGCAACACAATCCACAGTAGTGCACTTACAGTCCCATTACAGAGAGAGACTGTGTCCTGACCTCAAAGTGGAGTCTGTTCAACAGTTTATTCATTGTAATTATGTAACAAGATGGCCAGTCATTACACTAGAGGTGTATTCTCAGCACAAAGTTGAGCCGCTATTTTTAAACTGAGTGAATGTCCTTTTGATGGCCAAGTGATTCCAAGTCTTCTCTTGCTCATGCAACAAATATATATGGTTAGTTTGTTATCATAAATATCTTAAACCATTTCAATGACAAAGCCCTGATAAAATTAATTCTTTACAAAATAACACATATTCTGTTAAATATTTTGAGATTAATATAATTGGAAGCCATTGCTTCCTATTAGGCAGCAATGCCTTCGAGTCCCTTCAAACTCAAAATATTCAACACCTTTCCTGGATGGTACCCGTGTAATCGAGATACAGGAAATTAATTGTCTCGTATATAGTTAAATTGTACTCTTACTTGCATTCTTGCTCATGTATTTTAACTCAACATTCTGTGGTTTGCCAACTGAGACAGCCTCAATGATGAAAATGTCTGTCTGACCTGGTCGCCAAGGTGTTATACTGGACTTGGAATTAGTCAGTGGTCGCAGTCCGATATTACCGTGTTCACCGTGAATGTCCAGATACACAATAGGCTCTGCTTCAGGATCACTGTCCTGTCCAGTGCTCACTGCCACCATGTATCGCAAAGCTGGTAAATATTCAATGAAATATAGGCTTGTTAACACTTAGCGCTCTGATGTCAATATTCTATCTTTTACTGTGTCAATATCAAAGAAACTGATGTACATTTCTCAACAATTTTGGTGGAAGATGTTGCTATCTACAACAGCACCATCTCCCACCAAATTTGTTGAAAAATGAACACTAGTTCATCTTTTAATTTAATTTGAAAATTTAAAAATTTTGACGCCAGAGTGGTACGGGTTAAGTGTGACATCATGCACATGTAATGGACCCGGAAGTGTAGCATTTTGCTTTTATTATGTCATAATGGAGGAATCCATGAAGTGATTCATTATGACATCAGCCTAAATGTGACATTATTGATTATGACATCATATGATTGATTGATAAACTGGGCCAGTTGACATGAGGATTAATTTGAAAGACCATAGATTTTACAGTTCAGCTCATAAATACGAAGGGTATATATATATGAGGAGTTTTGGAAAAACATAAGAGAAATATATGACATTGCTGACAAAAATATAGGAAAATAAAGGAATTTTCCAACCTAAAATGTTTCCATTATTGCAATTTCATGTTGCAATTGCTTTTGGAATAGTATGATGAGATGTCTTGAGTAAGTTGGCTATGGAGCTAGGAGGAAGCAGATTATTTTTGGACCAGTCCATCTGTCCTTACGTCACTCTTGCTGACCACTGTGTGCACCTGTGAGTGCAAGCTTAGTTTTTGTTTGATAATTTACCTTCTATGTGTACTTGGGAGCTAAACACAATAAATGTATAGGAACAATAGGCTTCTATCTTAGTGTAGGAAATATAGGAATTGGGCAAAAAAATATAGGAAAATTTATGAAACATAGGATCCTGCAGTTATTACAAACCGTCATGCAAACCAGCTTGTTCGCTATTAACCAAAAAGCCCCTGGCCTATGACATTGAGCAGGAAT
Source organism: Chaetoderma sp. LZ-2023a (assembly GCA_034401795.1). Classification (NCBI taxonomy): domain Eukaryota; kingdom Metazoa; phylum Mollusca; class Caudofoveata; order Chaetodermatida; family Chaetodermatidae; genus Chaetoderma; species Chaetoderma sp. LZ-2023a. Next base: position 85,090,040 of record CM067369.1, read on the forward strand.
TTGGGGATGGGTGTCTTTTACATCAGCTTCAACATCGAGTTAATCTCATACACATCCATCTCTCACATACATTGTTAGCCAAATAAAAGAACATTAATACCGGTACATATGGTATTCTGTGCAGCAGGTACCTGGTAAAGCAGCTGCACCGTCTCGATGAATGTGGAATTCTCTGCAGATCTGACCATCTTCTTCATCCACGGCAAACCATCTGTCTACATAAACTATCACGTGCTCATCTGTGTCAATGTCAATTAACTTTACCTAGAGATACACAATTGTTGATAACGATATAGGTCAAGTTCGACTGGCTAACCATAGTCAGTTTGCTGGTTTACTGAACATGCGCATTTGTTATGCCCTGTCTGACGCTAAATAGTTAACTATAGTTCGTTGGTAACCGATTCCACATTCAATTATTATTGCAGAAGATTTAGAGCCGTGTACCAGGCTCCATTAACCCTTTCTGTCATCTGTTCTAATGGCCTACGAAAATGGGTTATTTTTGTCCACTACAACGTCAGAAAGCATCCATATGAAATAAAGTGTGAAGGAATAGGGGCTTGGGAACATTGACATACAATGGGAAAGTATAATTTCATCAAACCTACATTATGTAATGAAATATTTACACTTTCATATGCATTTATTCGTGGAAAGAGAGGGGTGTCTGCCGTTTTGAAATTTACATAAATTTCCTAACCATTTGTAACCGAGCTCGGATGCTCGGTCAACTATAGTTGACCAGCCAGTTAACTATTCAAGTTCGACTGGAATCTAGGGCTTCACGATATACAATATTTTATCGAATACCGGTATCATTGCTACAACATTAGTCATACAGATATGATTTTGCTGATACTGAAATATGGAGATATAACATAAAACCGGTATGACATTCTGTTTAGGCAGATAATCTGCCTCCCATTAGCAAAATTCAATAGTATATCTATCTAATCAGATAAGCAACTGCTCTTGGTATAGGAAAATGATATTTTACCTGTATTTAGCGACCACGCTCAACATTTTGTTATTTATCTGGATCTGTCAAAATGTTGTTTGGCGGCTAGAGAAATTGATAAATTAATGATTACTACCACGAAAATTTGCTACTTATAAGAATGCACTTCTCACAAAAAAATAGAATAAAACTTATTTTAATTAACCTCATAGGACAGGGGGTGATTAAAAATGTCTAAAATATATCTTTTCTTGTGCTAATATTTTATCATTTTGGCCAGTTGTTTGCTAGAAAATCACAATTTCAAATCAACACTTTGCGTCATAATATTTTATCTCAATTCCCAATTACTACAGCCTGGTTAATGACAGGTTTTGCGGGATTGTATAACTTTGTAGTGACCACCAAACGGCCCAAGTAAATGAGAAAAACTTCTCAATCCCTGCGAGCTCGATTCACTTCTTAGGTTGGCGGGTTGCTAGATATCGATCGATACAAGCTACTCTAACGGGAGCGAGCATAGGCCCATGTATTCGCAGCATATATGGTGATCTATTTAGTAAGCAGTATAATGGCTAAGTTGTACGCCAGCGCAGAGATTTCCATGATTCCTGGTGATTTTGTCCCATTGCAAATTAGCACAGGTATTCATGGAATGTTTATTTATTATTCTGGCATATATCAATACAAGCAGCCCATAAAATTAGTAAAACATAGATTTACATCCATTATCCAATGATTTTGACTCATAACATTGATATTTGTCAGTCAAATATCAAATATCAACAGGTTTAGCGGTTTGCAGTATCATTAGGTGAGTTTATTCGGGATGAGATGGTCACTGGTTATCTCACAATATCCATGCAGGCGTGTCTCTGCCGAGATTGCGAAAATAGGTGTAATTTCATTGCAAATTCTAATCATTTGTAGGGCTGATTTTGGAATTATTTAAGCTGTTTTGTGATATGATTTAACTGAAGACAGTTATAATTTAGCATTTAATATTAGGATTCGTGTAATTTCTTTGTTTTATTGCGGAAATTTGTACAGTTCAGCATTTATTTCAGAAGCGCTGATATACGTTGAATATGCAATCATACTACCCAACCTTCACGCTATTTAGCCCATCGCAATAACACTGATATTAAAGATATACCGGTATGGAAATTGATATCGATACCGGTATTCATTTTTCTAATACCGTGAAGCCCTACTGGAATCTAGTTAACTATAGCTAACTATGGTTAGCCAGTCGAACTTAGTCCATTTCCAGATATGCAACACATTTCTAGTTAGAATCCACCCACTTTGTACAGGCGTTTGAAACAATTGTAACACTTTGAGGTCTAAAGTCACAGTTTAAATTTCTAGGTAAATATACAGGTAAGCTGTTGAATATCTTGAAACTAATTTGACTGGGAGCTGCTGCTGCTTATGTCAGCAACAGTTTGCAGTCACATTAGTTTCCAAATGATCAACATAATGTTATTATCCCCACGTTTTAAAAAAACGTCGGGGATATTGTAATCGCCTCCGTCTGTCTGTCCGTACATCTATCTCCTCCCAAACCATTGGGTGGAATTAAATCAAATTTGGTATGTGGGTTATCCATATAATTCCGCTTTGCAAGACGACAGTTAGATTTGGCTCCGCCCCAGGGGGTCATGGCAGGGGTCAAAAGGTCAAATCAGTTGTAACGCAACTCCTCTGAAATCGTTAGACAGAACTCAACCAAATTTGATATCTGAGTTACCCATATGATTGCGGAGTGCAAGAGGCCATTTAGATTTGGCTCCGTCCCCAGGGGGTGGGGGATGGGTCAAAAGGTCAAATTTTAACCCGCGGAAATTGATTGTAACTCATCTCCTCTGAAACCATTAGACAGAATTCAACCAAATTTGGACTATGGATTACGCATCTCAATGTGGAGGACATGAGCACATTTACATTTGGCCCCCGCCCCCCAGGGGTGGGTGAGGGGTGGGGGTTAAAAGGTAAGAAAATTGATTGTAATGCCACTCCTATGACACTACTGTTGGACGGAATTGAACCAAATTTATTATGTCAGTTAACCATATCAATGTGGAGTATTTGAGAACCCAGGGGTTCGGGTATGGGCGTCAAAAGGTCATGAAATTGATTGTAATGCAACTCCTCTGAAATCGTTAGACGGAACTCAACCAAATTTGATATCTGAGTTACTCCTATGATTGCTGAGCGCAAGAGGCCATTTAGATTTGGCTCCGCCCCGAGGGGGTGGGAGAGGGGTCAAAAGGTCAAATTTTAACCGGCAGAAATTGATTGTAATGTATCTCCTCCAAAACCCTTGGACGGAATTCAACCAAACTTGCTATGTGAGGTACCCATGTCAATGTGGAGTGGATGAGCACATTTACATTTGGCCCCGCCCCCAGGGGTGAGGGATAGGGGTCAAAAGGTCATTAAATTGATTGTACTGCAACTTCTCTGACACTGCTGGATGGAATTCAACCAAATTAGGTATATGAGTTACCCATATGATCGCGGAGTGCAAAATGACATTTACATTTGGCTCTGCCCCCGGGGTGGGTTGTGTGGTGTGTCAAAAGTGCAAAGCGGTGAATGTGGGGATTTGCGATGAAGCGTCATCGACCGATCAATATAGTTACATTATAAATTCGCCAAAGCCATACAATGGAGAAATCCAGTTTTAGCCATGCCCCGCCCATCTTTAAGCTCCACCCACACTTCCCCTGTGTTCGGATCAATCGATCTCTGACCTCCCTGACTACCCATTTCCAGAAAACTATACAGGTAAGCTGTTGAATATTTTGAAACTAATTTGACTGGGTGTTGAATTTTGAGTGTCTAACTTGCGCACCTGCCCAACTGCCTACACCTATTTAAATGATCTGATTACATCATATTCACGAATAGCTGCCTAAATATTCATCGAATACAGACTTGTACTGAAGTACTATTTGTGAATATGGCCCAGATATAAATCTGGATGAATGTATGGAGTGCAATTGTTATCTCCCATGTCTGCAATGTCAGCACATAATTAATCAGATTAGCCTTGCTATAAGATGGTGTACTTACATAGTCTAGATGCCAGTTAGGCTCTGGATTACTGTTGTCATGCTCTAGTCGAATCTTGAATATATCACCAATACCACGAAGATCAATCTGAAACACAATTACACAGAAAAATGAAAAGGAGAGGCACATTTTAAGTATATGGACATATCTCCCCTAGAACGAATTGCAATGGACCATTCCATTTTTAGCTATGCCACGCCCATCACTAGCTAAGCTCCACCCACACCTCGCCATGTTGGGATTGATCGATCCCCAAATTCCCTAGCTATCAATTTCCTGAAAACTATACAGGGAAGCTGTTGAATATTTTGTAACTAATTTGACTAGGCGCTGTTGCTGCCTATGGCTCATTATGATGTCATATGATGGGTGGGTACTCCGGAAAGGTGAATTAATGGTGTTGTCATTATCTTTTCAATATTAAAACAACATGCTACAGCACAGCTCATAAATAAGTTAACAGGTTAAAAAAAACACCCAGAAACATGCTAGTTAGTACAATTTTGAACACGATGTAAAAATGTTCTGTTGAATATTTTGAACATAAACGGATTGGTAGACAGCAATGTCTTCCACCAAAAATATGTTTAAAATATTCAACAGTACATTTCATTTTGTTTTGGATATATTCTATGATATATCTCAGCTGTACTGTATATTTCAGAACTCTTATAGCCTACCCTTCATCAACATAATCATCCACTCATAATCTTCTGAAAGAGGAGCTACTACACCAACCAACCAACGAACTAGCCAGCCAGCCAGCCAGCCAGCCAGCCAGCTAGCTAGCCAGCCAGCCAGCCAGCCAGCCAGCCAGTCAACCAACCAACCAACCATCCAACAAACAAACAAACAAACAAACAAACAAACAAACAAACAAACAAACAAACAAACAAACAAACAAACAAACACCAAGTAAATACATCTGTCTAGATGTTGATTTATCATTTTTGAGATGATTGATCAGTTCTTACCATAAACTCAGACTCTTTGTTTGGCTGGAAGAGATCAGACTGCATGGTCCCATCACCGAGAGCAATGCGGTCAGACTGCCCGCTTTCACCACAAACTGTCAGCCAGATTTGTGCATGTGTCCCAGAATTTTCCAAGGCACTGGTCCGCAGAATCGCTTTCCATCGACCCTCTAAAATAACATTTTAAATTCACAAAATAATACAAAATAGAGTTTTAAAGATGCGCATCACAAATCATAGATCTGCCACAGACTGAGCACAATTTCCTTTTAACATTGAGAGAAAAATGAAAGTTACAATAACCGCTAACAGAAGGTAGATCCATACTTCACGACTGGCAATTGTAGATGGAACATTTTTTAAAAATAGATCCTAAACATCTACTTATGACGCTAAATGAACAGTGAAAAGTAGGTCACCCTGACCGACTTTTGATATGGGGCATAATATTAGCCTAAGATGCAAACAAATGCTGATTCCGGTGACCATCGGTGGAAATATTGAGAAAGCAGGACAGACAAACAGTCCTCCAGTGTTTCACCAATGGTGAAAAGTAGGTCAAGCTTACCTACATTTCAGGTATGGCACAGCCTAGAGAATCAAAAATGCTCTCGCATTCGTTTCAACGAGACTTAATTATACTTACCCATAGTGACTATATGATATTTACTGCATATTAAATATCCTATCGGAAAACCTAGAGTTTTACATGCACCTATTTCCGGAGACTGTCCACCCTAGTTCGGAATCCACCTTGTCTCAAATGTCAACAGACATGCGCAGGTGATTCTCGGTAATCTTCTGTAAAGACTACCCTGCTCCGCCTCACGGGGTGGGGGAGACAGGCCGTCACTATGGGCAAGTATAATTAAGTCTCGTTGAAACAAATGCGAGAGCATTTTTGATTCAACTTCAACTTATACTTACCCATAGTGACTATATAATATCACCAGAATTTGAAGTAGAACAAACTTCTCTGGTGGGAGGAGGCATTAGCAGGCTTTGAACAGCCCATAATAACACTTCCTCAAAATTTTAAGTCCTATGGACCAATATGACTGGCCATACTGATCCTCAAGAAAGCCGATGGGATCCGATTTTTGACTTAGAATTAGTCATGAAAATAATGACCGCCCAGCCCCCCCCCCACCCCTTTTCCCAACATAAATTCATTCCATGCCCATGTCATGTTCTTCCGTCATTATCAAGAACTGCAAATGAGAGAAAGGTGCTTCAACTTTCTGGTAATATTTTATATTTATTATTAAAACTTATATGCTTGTATTATTTCAACACAAAGTTGAACATTTCAAGGAATAGGTAATGAGTGATTACATATATATATAATAATTATGTTATTTTAAAACATATCATTTTAACATAACTTACTGGTTTTGGATCTTTCTGTTTCAGTCATCTTTAGCCCTCGAGAACACCAGCTAGGCCTGCATACAGTGGTAAGCCGTGTCCCTAATGCCTATGTACTCTGTTTGTCAATTGTGATCATTTTCTTGGATTGATAGCATATGCTAGAGGGTTGGTTAAATCTGATATGTAACGCAAATAATAATCCGTAAAGGATGATTCACAATGCCAATGGGCTACCGACATAACATCCTCCAATGAAACACCATTATACAGTGCAGTTGAGGCCACTAAGCCCCTGACATTATGTGCCCTAGCCCTCTCTACCTGTACATTAGAAGAGATCTTATGAATGGCTTTATTTGTTTCCACAATCCATCTTGATATGGTGTCCTTTGAAGCTCTACCATGTGGGGCTAAGTAACATAGCCATAATGATGTTGGATCTGTTCTCCAAGCCATGGTGTGCTTCTTATATACTTTCAAAACCCTAACTGGACACCATTCACTAGCTGACAGATCATGTCTAACCAAACTTGGCAAACAGATAGGTTGATCACGATATTTTAATGATTGATTTTTTAACATAAACTCTATCCTAGGTAAAAGACGCAGACCGTCTCCCATTACTACAAAGCGGTCATCTTCTGCTGATAATGCGTGAATTTCACTACTTTTTCTTCTACTAGCTGAAGCAGCAGCAACCAAAAGCACTGCCTTCCATCTCAACAGTTTCATATCTATTGTTCTAATAGGTTCAAAAGAATGTTTAGACAATACTTATAATACTACGGATAAACTCCATGCTGGATGTGCTAATGCCTGTCTTGGTCTTTCATTACCCATTCCCCTTATCATATCATTCAACATGTTCATACATTCACCCCTCTCAGCCAGGTAAGGAATTACAGCAGCAAGAGCTGATTTGTATGATGCTAATGTTGATGGAGCTAGTTTTCGTTCATTAAAGCGCTCACAGAGAAAGTCTGCTACCTGTTGCATAGTTGCAAGAAAGGGATTAATATTTCTTTTCTTACACCACATTGCAAATTGGTTGATTCTAAAATTATATGTTTTATAGGTAGATCCTTTTCTGGCACAAGCAATGACTTTTGATGCTTCATCAGAAAAGCCTCCCTCAATTGAGCGTTGAGTGATAACATCCAGGCAGTCAATTGAAACATCTCCAGGGCCTCGTGGTAATGCTTGGCCCTGTTCTGGGAGATCAAATCTGGTGACTGTGGCAGAGGCACAGGTCTGTAAACCAGAAGGTCCACCATGTCCATGATAAGGATCGGCCTGGCCAATTTGGGGCGATCAAAAGCACTTGGCACTTCTCCGCATACATCCCCCTCCAATCTATTGCCAATGCATCTACTGTGAAGGCATTTGGATCTGGGATCGGTGACATGTAAGTTATCATCTTTGCATCTTTGCAGTCTATGTTGGGGTTTCCCCCAATGGTTAAATGGTTAAATAACACTTCTGCCACTGGTTGATTGAGCGCCCACTCGGTTTGTCAACAAATCATTCTGCAACTCAGTGCATCTGCCAAAATGTTCAACATCCCCGGGATATGAGCTGTCTTCACTGATATTGGAATCTTTTTGCACTACATCAGCAGGTTCCACACTAACATACACAGGTCCGGGGATCGTGTCTCCCCTTGCTTGTTTATATAAGACACTATTGTTGAGTTGTCTGACCTGATTAGTACTACTTTGTTCACCAGTTGTGGTTTGAAGTGTTGAATCACCAACTTGACTGCTAACATTTCCAAAATATTGATATGTTTCAATCTCTCTTCCTGATTCCAAAGACCTGAAATTGTCTGATCTCCCAGACAAGCTCCCCCCCATCCCTCCATCGAGGCACCTGTGAATATCAATACCCGAGAAGGCGGAGAACATAACCTTACTCCTGCAAGAAGGTTGCAGCTGTCAGGGGGGGGGGGGGGGGGGTAATAACTACGTCATGCTGGGTGGGGGCCTCACATTCAAGGCACCCCTAACCACCGTTGTTGATGCCTTGTGGTTCCATACAGTGGAGTTGATGGATCCAATGTGGTTCTTTAGATCTTCTCCACAAGGTGGAGTTGTCGTCATCCGGGTCTGATGAGAAAACTTGTATGATACGGTATTGCATATCATTCCTTGCATATCATTCCTTGAATGCGCGTGCAGGTTAGTGTCTTGATACTGGTGTATCATAGGAGGCACTTCTATAGAAGTAAGAGATGCTTCGTAAATGTTCTTAGATGCGCATCATGAATGTTTGCTTGGTTTCACCAACATACTGTTTCATGCAGGTTTTGCACGAGATGAGATAGATCACACTTCTGGTTTTGCAGTTGCCAATGATTTTACACCTATACAATAGTCATATAGCCAGTATGTACGCTATGGAAAAACAGTGTTTTTGTCATATTTTGGCAGACATTGCAATTTTTCATTATGTAGTTTAGGAATGGATTGCGAAAAGGAGGTCTGTCTTTCTCTGGATTAGGAAGACATGCTCTAACCACTTTGTCCTTTAGGGTCAGGTTTCTCTGGTATCCGAAGAGTGGTTTCTCAGGAAAAGCAAGGCGACACCTGGCGTTGGATTCTAATAGAGGCCAGAATTTGAGGACCACTGATCTCACAAAAAGACTCGTTGGTGTGTAGTTTCTAATAAATAAAGTTTTGTTCGACTTTGTTTGTGTGGGCTCCTGTCCGGCTGTGGGATGAAGGATGTCATTGTGCTCCTTTGATACGGCTTTCTCATAAGCTTTTGTGAGAATGGTTTCCGGGTATCCCCTGTTTGAATAGTGTGAAATTAACTCTGTTCCATGCTTTATGTAGTCTGCGGTCTCAGTGCTGACCATATGGGCTCGTATCTTTGCAAGCTTGTGGGTGGGCTGAGCTGTATTCCAGGTAGCCGTGGGTGTCAGTGGGTTTGGTAAAGAGGGCGAAGGTGATTTTTCCTTCCGAAGATAGTTTTACTCTGGTGTCTAATAAACTTACAGCTGTCTCTGATGATTCTGCTGTGAATTTTACAGATGCATGGCAGCTATTCATATAGTTGATGAAATCATTCAGGGTTTCTTCGCCATGTTCCCAGATGAAGAAAATGTCGTCAATATTTCTGAGAAAAAGTGATGGTTGTGCTGGTGCATTAGGTAAAAGTCTCTCTTCGAGGTCTGTCATGAAGATACATGCATATGTGCATGCTACTTTGCTGCTCATAGTGGTACCCCTTACCTGTAGGTAGTGCTCTCCATAAAATTTGAAGTTGTTGCATTCCAAAACCAATTTTAGCCAGGTTAAGAATGCCTCTTATGGAAACTGACTGCCATGAGTCCCTCTCTATTGGGGATGTTAGTATAGAGTGATGTAATGTCCATAGTTACAAGGAGGGCACCTGCTGGTGCCGGACCATATTCTTCTACAAGACATATGAATTCGGTGGTATCCTTTACGTAGGATTTAATTTGCGTTAGATTCTGTTTGCTATGTTCGTCTACAAAACTGCTGATGAGTCTAGTTGGACGCCTGTTTAAGACTATATGCTCGGCCTCAACGTGGCGCAGGGGTGTAACCCACTGGGTGTCAATCCAGACATTTGGAGGGGCTAAACAGAGCATTATGCACAACGCAAATGAATGACACTTGGAGATCGAATCAAACGAAATGGTGCTCGCCCTGTGAGGATCCGCCAGGCAGGTGCAGCGCCGGTGCAGTGCCGGGCTCCACGCCTTGAAGGAGCCCACCCTCAGCTACTGGAGGTCCCATCAACTCGTCTTGTAGAGCCAGGAGACGAGGATGGAGAGCTACTGGCCAACTGAAAGAGAAGACCAAAGCCAAAGAGAACCCCAGTATCAACATCATGCACTGGAACGCAGAAGGGGTTACCAACAAGAAATCAGAGCCAGAACAGTTCCTGTACGAAAACAACATTGATATCTGTTGCATCCAAGAGACACACCTACAAGAAGGAAAACCGTTTAAGATCAGAGGTTACCAGAATTTCCGGTGTGATCGAAGAGGAAGAAAGAAAGGCGGGGTGATCACCTTGGTCCGATACAGCGTGAACGCCAGCCAGATCAAAACCTTTATGGAAGAGGCAGAATATATCAAGATCAAGGTAACAACCAGCACCCCTGTGATTGACATTGTCAATTATTACTGCCCTAATGACAAGAATCTCTCACTTGACACAATCCAGGTCCCGGACTGCCACTTCCTCATTGCGGGAGACTTTAATAGCCAGTCTCAGAACTGGGGATACAGAACACTTGATAAACGAGGAGAAGACATTGAAGCATGGCAAGATGAAAAGCACCTTTTACTTGTCAACGATCCCACAGATCTTGAAGAAGATGGACAAACACTGTCAGGAAAGATGGCTGCAGATGCCTTTGCGAAGGCATATGCAAAAGAAAGCACATTTCTATACCACGAATGCGTCAAAAAGAGGTTAGAAAAGAGCAAAAGGAAAGAACAGACACCAAAACTCACGATGCAATGAAAGTTGACAGTAGTTTAGCAGAACTGAAGAAGTCAATCCGCCAATTGAAGAAGAAGAAATCTCCCAGGCCAGATGGCATTACGAATGAAATGATCCAATACCTTGGTAATACATCTCTTCGCAAGTTGCTAGATATCTTTAATCTCAGTTGGACAAATGGAGAGGTTCCTCAGTGCTGGAAGGAAGCCAGAATGACTCCTATTCTGAAAAAAGGGAAGAACAAGACGAAAGTGCTGAGCTACCGTCCTATCAGTCTTACAAGCTGCATATGCAAGACCATGGAGCGCATCGTCAACCAGCGGTTGCAGTGGTACCTGGAGTCTGAGAACACTATAGTTTCAGAGCAGGCTGGCTTCAGAAGATACAGGAGCACAGAAGATCAAACAACACATCTTGCACAGGCCATAGAGGACACTTTTCAAGCCAAGAAGGTGATGCTAGCTGCCTTTATTGATATGCAGAAGGCATTTCACAAGGTGTGGAAGGATGGCCTCCTCGTGAAGATCCGGCGCACAGGCATCGGTGGCAACATGTTCCGATGGACCAAGTCATACCTACACAATCGCAGAGCTAGGGTGCTGGTGGATGGACAATCTGGACAGAATGTATTGCTGAGACAAGGGGTACCACAAGGAGGAGTATTATCACCAACTCTGTTCATACTCTTCATTAATGATATTCTAGCAGAGCTGCCCAATGGGATCCAAGCATCCCTCTATGCAGATGACCGTGTACTCTGGTGCACCGAGGAGTACACAATGACTGCCACGTACAGAATGCAGCTTGCCTTGGACAGAATTACAGCTTGGGCCAATCGCTGGTGTATTACCATAAACAAAGAAAAATCATCAGCCATGCTATTCTCACTGTCCACCAAAACCAAGGTTGGCAACCTGACACTGGGCGGTACTCCACTCGAGTACGGGGACCAGCAGACATACCTGGGAGTCACCTATGACAGAAGATTAACATGGAAGGAGCACATCCAGAATGCAGAGGCAAAGGCCAGAAGAAAGCTAAACATCATGAGGAAGCTGGCAGGAACAAAGTGGGGTGCCAATAAAAGGATCCTCAAGACCATCTACCTAGGTGCCGTACGACCACACCTTGAGTATGGATCCAGCTCATGGATGACAGCAGCTAAATCTCATCAACAGAACCTCGACAGAGTACAAAACCAGACACTGCGCATCATCACTGGTGGAATGAGATCAACACCAATAGAAAAAATGGAGCAGACAGCAGGCATCCCCCACTTACTAAAGGAAGGGAATGCAAAGCACTGATCCAAGCTGCAAAGTTCAAATCGTTCAACAACCACCCGATGAAGATCAAGCAAGCACAGCTGTCATCAGGAAGACTTAAAAGATCAAGTTTTGTGAAAGAGACAAAAGCACTTCAAAGGAAACACCAAGAAATGTTGCCAGCACAAATAGAAGACCCAAACCACACCCTTGATCCTCCACCCTGAGAAAACAAACTAGAGAGCATAGCTATTCACACCACAGTACCTCATCTCACAACCAAAGATGAACACAGTGATGTGAGCAAGAAGGCCCTGACCCTAACCATGCTGGAAGAAATGTACCCTCAGGAGACATGGATAAGGATCTACACAGATGGATCAGCCAAAGATGCAATTAGGAGCGGAGGTGCCGGACTGCACATACAGTATCCAAACGCACAACATGAGTCAGCTGCAATACCGACAGGCAAACACTGCACAAACCACAGAGCTGAAGTCGAAGCACTGGTCCATGCAGCTAATACCATCAGCAGAACAGCAGACCCTATTGCACAGATTGTCTTTTTATCTGATGCCCGCTCCGTCCTTGAGGCTATCACCAAAGGTAAGCTGCCACAACTTGAAGAAGCACTACAAACAATCAAATGCTTTCGGATAGCATTGCAGTGGATCCCCTCACACTGTGGAGTCCAAGGAAATGAGGAAGCAGACAAGATGGCAAAGGTGGGTGCAGAAGAGAATCAGACGGAAAACATGGTTATGCGTACAGAGATGAAGACTATCATTAAGTCACTCTATAGAACACCTCAATCAGAAGATGCCTACCATTATCTCTCGAGGCCAGAGCAAGTGACCATTTTTCGTCTCAGAACTGGACACAACAGACAAACCAACACATGTACAGGCGGTTCCACCTTACGACATCACCCGCTTGTCCTTGTGGAGAAGCAGAACAGACCACAGAGCACATACTTCAATGTTGCAGTACGTATCAGCTGCTGAGAGAAGAGATCTGGCCTTTGTCAACCTCCTTTCTTGAAAAGCTGTATGGGCCTGTGGAAGAACTGCAGAAAACCACAGATTTCATCTTGAGAACGGCTCTCCAAGTGTGATACCAGCGATCGAAAAGAAGAAGAAGTTCAGTTGGACACCCATTGCCACTGATAATTGGATGACCTGTTATTTTTTCGCTCCTTGTGGATTTTAGGTAACAAATAAGATCTTGCGGTATTCACTGGTTTTGGTAAGAACTGGCTTGCAATATCTGGGTCCAGTTCTTGACTGTTGACTAGTTGGTCCAGTCTTTTTTCTATTAATTTCACATGGTCTTCTGATCAGTCATTGTCTAGTTTTAGATAAAAATCAATGTCAGAGAGCTGTCTGAGGGCTTCAGTGACAGTCATCCTTGGTTTGTTTTGTGTGACTGTGGCTTGCCCCTTGTCAGCCTTCTCGATGACTAAACCTGAATTGTCCGTGAGATTGCTTATGGCTAGTCTCTCTTCTGGAGAGGTGTTGCCATGTTTACACCTGTAGGTATATATTGTGAGATCTCGTTCCTGACAGTTCCAATGAAACTGTCAAGAAGGTGACCAGCACCTGGATTTGGTGTAAAGGTTTTCGGTGCCACAAATTTTTTCTTGATCAGGGCAGCGAAGGTTTCTTCAGGCAGTGCCGCTGGTTGCAGTACTGCTGGAAGAATAGGCATGGAGGCATCTGGTTGGCTGAGACGGTCGTGTGGGATGAACGGATACGGGGTGAAATGAACTCTCAATCTAAGATTTCTGAAAAACTTGTTTAGGTATTTCATGTGTTCCCCCATGTCCAGTTCATCCACTGAAGCTAAAACCAAGACCTTTTTCTAGGGCTTTGATTGTGACGTCATCTAACTTGTGGCTTGGTAGATTGATGACAAACTTAGATGTGTAAGTTTCTGTATTGATTGGAATATCTTTATTCTCCTCGCTGTCACAGTTATTGTTAGAGTTAGATTTATTGGTTAAATATTCAGGCAGATTATATGGAGAAAATTTATGGAGACCAAGTTTGCTAGAAAGATTAGGAACATTGTTAGTGTCCGGTGTGGGCACTAGTCATGTGCGTCTGCTTATCCTCTGTTGCATGTCTTCTACCAAGGATAGAAGTTCATCAAAAGAGCTGCGTCTGCTCGGTGGGCCTCGACCTCCTATGTTTGGTGTCCATCTTTTGGTGGACTGGTTGCCGGTGTCCCTCTGGCAGTGTGCTTGCACTCGGTTTCTGGCTGATGGTGTCCGGTTGTCCCTGACTTGGGACTGGGTTCTACGGCATCTGTTAGATCTCTATTTGAATTGCTTCACGGGCGTGCTTCAGTGCGGAGTGCAGTGGCTTTTATTGCTGCCCTTGCTTCTCTGACTGTGTCCTCTTCTGCAGATTCAATGAAGGCGCTCTCCAGGCTTTTCGTCTTGGCTTTGAGTTCTGTTAACTTTTTGTTTAAGAAATCAAAGACTGTCTGGGTCAGATCTAGTCCCATAGCTTTGAGTTTATCTTCCCATTCCTGTTTGAATATCTTATCTTCTAGTGGGGGCCTTTATGCTACCTTCGGTAGGAACAGTTGTGGAGCAGTTGCTTCATCCAGGACGGGGACCAGTCTGTCCCGCTAGGCCCTGATGCGCACTGTCCTGCAGGCTGCATTCCTCCATAGTCTGTAGGTACCCATTTGCTCAGCCGGTATCCGTGGGGCACCATATTGCACCGGTTTGGCGGTGTCCATGGTTTCAGTGGTGTCTTCTTCACTACTGTGTAGATGCGGTTTCTTTTTTGCTGGCCTCTGATCTAAGGGGTACCCTTCTGATACTATCACCATGGAGCGTGGGCGGCTTGGTCCCGGTTCCGTGACTGAGGTGCTATGTGTTTGAATACCGGTGCTGCAGGACATCTTGGCGGTCTCTCCTCTTTGGTCTGTGGTGTTAGGCTTGTGACCGTCAGGCAGAATCTCTGAGTCAATCGAGTGGAGTGAGTCTCAAGATTGAGGGCATAGTTATCACCCCTTGTTCTGGCTCATTGGTCGCCATGACAACAACGCAGGATGGCTGGTCTGTATAAGAAGTGTAGTAACTATGTCTTCAGATGGTCTGGATTCCTCTCAATTGGATGTATATTGTAAACCTTACACTGAGTCCTATGTGACTCAAAAGTCTGAATCAGAAGAGAGGAATCCAGACCATCTGAAGACGTAGTTATTACACCTGCCATTATTGTCTTCACTGTCTCCATCTTGAATTTTGGAGAGTGAATGAACTTGTTCAATGGTTTCAGGTTGAGTACTGGTCTCCAACTGTCGGTGTTCTTTGTTACCAACAACATTAGTGAATAGAAGCCTGGGGTCGTCTGATCGTGTACCAATCAAATCACACCCTTTTTCCTTAAAGAATCTATTTCTGATATCATGACTTCTAATTTCTGTGGATCCTTCATTATTGGAGTCCACACTGGATCCATGGTCAATGGTGGGATTGGAACATTCTGTATCCAATCCAGGGCATATCCACTTTTCAGCCAATGGTACACCTGTCCATCCCCAATAAATGTATTCCATTCCTTTGCGCATAGTTGCTGTCGACCCCCGACTGGGATTGACTGATTTATCAACCTTTCCTGCATGGATTGATCACTGGATCCATAGCCACAGCTAACACCTGACTGGTTTTCGCTAGCAGAATTTCAAGCATACTGACCACCTCTTCCTCCACGTCAGAAACCGCGACCTCTTTTAGCAGAGGGCCCTTCACCTCCACCACCTTGGCCACCACGTTGACCGAAGTGGGCCCCATTTCCATGGTTACTCTGACCACGTTGAGCACCGCTACCAACAGCAGACGCCTTTGGAATTTTATAACATCTTCCCCAGCCTCGACCCCTGCCCCTCTGGGGCTGAGCTTGTGACTGGTTTGGCGCTGCAGAAGTTCTACCCAACTAAACATTCTTAAATGACTGCTGAGGCTTAGCTTTAAATTCATAGACCTTAGCACAAGCCTTTGCTTATCCGCAAAATCTGCCGCCTCATCAAGTGCCTTTTTGGACACACCTCCAAAGAGTTGAGGTCCAACCATGGGAGAACTAAGAATTTTCCCTGAAATAGATGTGCTAGGCTTCTTGTAGTCAATAACCATTTGACGCCTTGGCCTTAAACTTCGCTGAATGGCATGGATAAAACAGTCCTGTGACAATCTGACATAATCTGTCAATACATTAAATACTGACTCAGGCGCAGTCAGACCCTTGTCATCCTCCTAAAAAATAGTGGACAGAAGAATTGAGACATGAGATAAAGCAACGATTCCTGCTCGACCGCTTTCCTCAATTTTAGACACCTCATCATAAATATCTACATTCTTTGGATCTACCAAAGGTTTCAGTTTATGAAGCTTAGTCATCATATGTTCAGGAATATTTTCCCTCAGTACCTGTCTCTCTTGAATTGACAGTTGTGGGTTCTTGCCATACATAATGTAATCATTATAGCGTATCCTGATGTGCTTCCTGGCCTCTGTTGGGGTCTGAGGAAGTTTGTCTTTTACCAAATCCCTCTTTGCTAACTCAAACATATCCTTGATATTTGAGGAAAATGGCAATACTGGTATTTTGGCAGCATGACGGACAGGAGTTTCCTCTGCCTCTGCACTAAGCAGAGTCAGAATCTGGCTCAGGAGCCTGACTCAGGTCCTTGAAATTGACTCTGACGCTAATGGCTTCCCCTGAAGTAGTGATTTTGCTGCACCTTTAACCTCCTGGTCAGTAACGGAGCCATCTTTTGGCATTTGCCCGGCTGAAAATGGACCCGCTACAGTAAAATCTGTAGCCGGTTCCATCTGCACCGACCCATGAGTTGGTGTCGACGCACTCGCAGTTAGATGCTGAATGGATCCAAGGACCATATGACACGGATCCAACTATGGAACTGGTTCCATGAACCTGACCCGCCCAAGTCGAGTCAAACGGAACTGTTAACCTGCTAACCGGGGCTGTCACAGACCAGCCAGGATGGGAGCTGACCCCCAACAAGTCCAAAATGTGACTCGCTTGGATCGACCGCCATACCCGTTTCAACAAATAACGGATCCGTTAAGAGATTATTTTCTTCCTGCTCAGTCAGTTGATCCAAAAGATCTTTCGACTGGGGCAAATGGCCAGTAGCCGCCCCGAGCGAGGAGAAAATCTCTGTCTCACCACAGGCTGTTCCCGCTAACACAGTAGCAGCCTGAGGTAGACTCTGTAACACAGCTTGAATCATCGCAGTTTGCTGACCCATAGATGCCATCAGTTCACGTATTTGACCCATCTCTGAAGCAATGGACTTCGAAATGTGTTCACTGACAGACACCTGCAAGTCAGCCATCATTCCTGCCTTCAAAGTAACCAAAGCATCTTCAGCTACCATTGCTGCTTTAATTCTGTACACTTGGAACTCTTTATCAAACATGTCCCAAGTTTGATCCGACCACCCTTGACAAACAGAGCACCTAGACATTAGCATGCATTCAGAGCACTGGACACAAAGGTGACCCACATGGCAGGGCTTCATATACCTCTTACAGGCCTCTAAAGGACATCGTGCTTGTTTGCCAGACTACCCTTTATCTTTCTGTAACATACGAAGGAAACAAATTTCAATTAAAATGGGGCTTTGTGTAACCAGCTTCAATGTATAAATTATATTCCTTGTTTCGTAACGTCAGTAAAATCAATAATTTTGGGCATATTTTATTGTGCATTATGTTACATTACACTTCAACAATTGCGATAGCTGGAACATGTCCTTGTTATCAAATACCAATGGGTAAATCATGTTCCATTACTAATAACTCGCCCAACCCCTAATCATATTGACAAAAAAAAAATCATATTTGAACATGTAATGAATAAAAATATCCGCTTGAAGAACCAAAACATTCTCGATAATAGTTTTATTTTTAGTGACAACTGATTGACTGGTTACGGTGCATAACCAGTGATAAAAAAAAAAATGCGGATATCAACAATATTTTCAGAAACAAATATATGATAATTTTGCGTGTATAAAGGAAGAACTTCACCCAAAAAGCACAAGGGACAGCATAAACTTTCTTAATCCGAACTGAGTTAACATCATTTGAAGTAGTTAAACCCGAGAGGCAAAAATGCATACAATTCGGAAAATGGAAAATATGACAGCTGTCGATCAGCTGTCAGCCATTATTTGTTTATCTGCAGATTTTGGGAACCGCTCAACAATTATCCGAGTCCTGCATCTACCTGAGTACAAAAACTCGGAACTCGCGAAATGAACGGCCATAGGCAGATAATAAATAACTTTCAATCTTTACAATTTCAAATGGCAATATATAATTAATTACTCTATTTTAGATAGATACAACCTTTGATGGCGATGACATCGCTATCCAAAACTTTCGTCCCGCTGTAAAATCCAATAGTTTTGTAAATATACAGTTTCCAATAGAATATTCCCACGAGCTAATTGAATGCATGTTCACAGTTCTCCGGAAATACAGAAGATTACCGGGAATCGCCTGCTGACATTTGAGACCAGGCAGATTCTGAACTAGGGTGGACAGTCTCCGGAAATAGGTGCATGTAAAACTCTAGGTTTTCCGATAGGATATTTAATATACAGTAAATATCATATAGTCACTATGGGTAAGTATAATTTGAAGTTGAAAGGTGTTTACATACACCACATTTGGTGCTTATCTGAATGGGTGTTCAAACTATGTAAAAGGTGTTTAAATAACAGAATGGAGAATTAATTTTAAACCTCCCCTGCATAGGTTTAGTAGAACTGGCATATTGAGGTATTTGCACCTTTGTTTAAGCTAAACCATTGGTATGCATATAATCTCTTAAACTGTGTTTAGTATTAACCCACTGTTTACCTTAAACCTCCTTTATGCATATGAACAATGGTGTAAATGAGAAGTTACACAGGGTTTAAGTTAAACTCACGCTAAACCATCCTTAGGCATATAGGCCCTAGAGTCTTGTCAGCAATCTTGTGGACCATCTCGCCAGCCTTCAATGTGAATAAAGCCATCAGAGACCCAACCACTGCCATCAGAATTAGAGACCCTTAGGTGTGATAGATCCCTTTTGTTCAGTGTACTAACTTGCGGGATTCTGGCTCAACATCATAGTTATAGTCCTTGCCATAGTTATAGTCCTCGTCATAGCCATAACCCTCATCATAGTAGACATCAACTGGATCCTTGAAACCTTCAGGTTCAGACATTGACTGTCGGGACTATACAACAACTTTAAAGCAAACAAATATAGGATG
Organism: Chaetoderma sp. LZ-2023a; assembly: GCA_034401795.1. Lineage (NCBI taxonomy): Eukaryota > Metazoa > Mollusca > Caudofoveata > Chaetodermatida > Chaetodermatidae > Chaetoderma > Chaetoderma sp. LZ-2023a. The sequence goes on from CM067369.1 coordinate 85,109,479, forward strand.
GCATCTGCAAACTTCAACACAGGCACATTTGCATTAGCGAACTGGGGGCTCAGCTAAGCAGACAAGAAGGCAGAAGAAGTGCAGCGAAAACATCATATTCAGGCAACTGCGCAGCTGGCAGCGGAGAAGTTTGAGTACAGCAAGCCCATCGAGCACATGGGCCAAAGGATGCATGCAGATGGCAACAAAGGGCTCAAATATCGGAGAGACAGATGACAGTCTCAACAGGTACTATGAGGCTGTAAGGCTCTCCGAGCCGATCCTCGACTATGTGGCATCATCTTGGCAGAAGTCAGCAGAGGCCATAGTACTAATGCTCAATGCTGGAACTGTTATGGCAGGAATTGTGATCTACGCACGCTCAAGCTGAATACCCCATTTCTGCGAGAAGCAGACCTTGGCATAGCTGAAATACAGGACCATCACACGTCGACCAACATGATCAATGTGATACATCCAAAATCAAGTCATAGCTGTGAGTTGCTGGAGCCCTTGGGTTTGCTTTCGTCAGATTTTCTGTTTGGCAGTTGGTGGGTGAGATTTGCCCCACTGCCATCCCAGAGAGGGCTTAATTTAGCATGTCACTGTTCTACTGCTACGGCAACCCACACAAAATCATGAATGGACATACAGAAGGAGGATTGAATGAACAATGTGACTACTTTATACCTACACAAGTCGGGATAAAAAAATTAATTTTATTGCCATGTTTAGAGACAAATAGATAATACCCCCCAAGAAACAGGGCCATATGGTCTCCAGAATAAATATCCGGTTAAACCCTTAACCCTCAAATTTATTCAAGTAAATTTCACTTTTCTCATAAAAAATGTCCATTTACAGACCGAGAGACCATTTTTGAAAATTTACCACTGGAATGACTGGCTCGATCACTGAGCCAGGCATTCCAGTGGTAAATTTTTTTAAATACTCTTTTTTTGGTCTACAAATGGACATTTCTCAATACCACCGCAGAAGCCGTTTTTTGCTGATATGAGTGTTAAAGGGTTATACCTTCCAAACATACAGAACAGATACAGCATGGCTGCTACGTAAGACTTACGACTGCTGATTTTAGAATTCTTTCTGCTTTGCTGAGGACTCTTTGCATCATCAACATCTGAAAATAAAATACAAATGTACTGTGATACACTTATTTGAGTCAGCGTATGTATCATACAGAATGACGCTCGCCTATTTACCACACATTCCATCATCAACAACCATGTCAGTAATAGATGGATCCATTTTCTAGCTCCACCCACATTTTTATGCATATTGGAATCAATTTGAAACCTGAAACGTGAGAATTCCTAGAATCTAAATTTCAAGGTAACTATACAGGTAAGCTGTTGATTATTTTGAAACTAATATGACTGCATGTTAATACTGCCCGTGTTAATTAAATTTGTAATTAATTAAAGACATACAATTCATACACGTTCATAATGCACTATCACCACAATCGCTACAGACTGACGTAATTTTGATTTGGACATCAGCTAACAAGTGACATAATCAGATCCCTCTATTGCATCAACAGCTCCTAGTCAAACTGTTTTCGAAATAATCTGCAGCCCATTCATGAAACCACTAAATGCCAAGCTCCGCCCCCTTTGCAGCAGTCATCAAATTATTAAACAATAATCCTTGACATAAGTTGAACTATCCCCATGCATGCATAAATCTTTGAGCAATACGATAGGAAGTACATCAAACAATGGACCTTTCCAGTTTTAGCTATGCAGCCTGTCTCAGGCTAAGCTCCACCCACACCTCGCTCGTGCTGGGATCGATCGATCTCTAACGCCTTGACTATCAATTTCCAGAAAACTATACCTGCAAGCTATTGAATATTTTGGAACTAATTTGACTGGGCACTGTTGCTGCATTCAGTCAAATTAGTTTCAAAATATTCAACAGCAAGTTTATTAAATAGTAGAGCCATACAATTCGTACAACGTGTCAGAATATTAAGAATTAAGACCAGCCAAATAGGATCATTTATGATGTAATGATTATGATGTCATTCTACACGCCGCTTAGCTAATTATGACAGCATATGACATCAGATGATAGATGGATACTCCGGAATAAACGAAATCAAGGATTTCTTTTTTCACGAGAGAGTTGATACTTACCTCCCTAATACTTTTGATATTGCTAAATATTGGCTTTCACTCAATAAACACTCAGATTAAAACAGTTAGGTGCCCCTACTGGGCAGGGAGTCAGAGCGTAGTCTGGCGGATGCCAGCCCCACCACCGCGCATGCGCAGACTAGCACTTCCTCTGACTAATTTATTGGCTGATACACATGCAACTATAAAGAGCCTGAAGACCGAGCCTCTGTGGGGTGGAGAGGCCGGGTCCGTATCTAGGGAGGTAAGTATCAACTCTCTCGTGAAAAAAGAAATCCTTGATTTCGTTTATTTCACATCAAGAGTATACTTACCTCCCTAATACTTTTGATATTGCCAGAATTCGACAGTGAATTCGGCGGGAGGGAGGCGAGGTCAAAAGACCAGCTCATCCCTATACGCTTTTCTGCGTTTAAGGCACTTAAACTTCTGAAACTGTGTGAAAAAACAGTCAGGATTTGACTAACCATCGGATAACACCCCCGATGTATGAGAGATGACCGAATGTCATATGCGCTCCCCCCCCTCCTTCCTGGGAGGAAGAGTCGAATGACCTCAATGTCCTATACGCTCTCTACGTACAAGTGCCATGTACTACAGGACAGAGACGAAAAGCTCCATTTTCGTATACTCTCAACAATGAACCACATAAATACACAAAACCATCATCATATAAATAACGGGTAACGTGACAAGACAATCAACAATGGACAACACATACACAAGACTGACCTTGTTGAAATGGCTGCTGACATCCTCTTCCCATTGGTGAAGATCGATGCAGTCCCAAATTAGTGGTTGTTTCCATAAATTAATTGTGAAATATATAAACAATGAGGAAACCCCATCAAAAATATATATGCCTAGTTATTTTTTCAAAATCGACAAGGCGAGAGGATTAGAGGTGTCACGGAGATAATGGTCTGTAAAACTTGACTCACAGTGCCACTGAGCCACCGACATAATATCATCCACAGGGACCCCATTAAATAGGGCCGTGGATGTCACTACGCCGCGGACACTGTGAGCCTTGGCCACGTCAACCTGCTTCCCGGTGGCGGATTTATGGCAAAACTGAATGCATTCCACAATCCACCTGGAAATGGTGTCCTTAGAAGCCCTGCCATGGGGTTCAATGTATGACAACCATAACGCTGACTGATCGGTGCGCCACTCCGCCGTACGTTGCTTGTACCGGCAAAGCGCCCGGACAGGACACCATGCTTTAGAATTAGGATCATATCTAGTTAAAGCAGGCAAAATAATAGGTTGACCTGGATATTTCAACGACTGATTTTTAGCCAAGAAATTAATCCTAGGTAGCAGCTTAAGGCCTTCCCCTGAAACCACAAAACGGTCATCCTCGGCTGATAAGGCATGAATTTCACTCCTACGCCTAGCCGAGGCCGCAGCAATTAAAAACACAGTCTTCAGTGTTAATAGTTTCATAGAAATGGAACTAAGTGGTTCAAAAGGCTTATCACCTAGTACTTGAAGCACTAGTGATAAACTCCAAGACGGAATCACAGGTGGATTCCTTGGTCTCAGATTGCCCATGCCTTTAATTAATACATTTAATGTATTTACTTCATCACTTCCCCTCTTAGCCAAGCAAGGAATAACAGACATTAATGCTGACTTATAACCAGCAATAGAGTTAGGCTTGAGGCTATAGGCATCATAGAGGTGACAGAGGAAATCAGCTACTACTTGAATAGATGAATCCATTGGATCAATACATCTTTTTGAGCACCATTCTGCAAATCTGTTGATTTTATAATTATATGCTCTGGAGGTTGACCCCCTCCTGGCTTTGGCCATAAACATGGCTGCTTGCTCAGAAAAGCCCTCCTTAATTCTAGATTCCTTGACAACATCCACGCAGTCAATCTGAACATTGACGGATTGTTGTGAAGGGCCTTGCCCTGGAAGATAATATCGTCCATCAGAGGCAGAGGAACCGGATTGCAGACCAGAAGGTCCAGCAGATCCGTATACCATGATCGGCTTGGCCAATCCGGGGCGATCAGAAGCACTTGGCATTCCTCTTGTCTGATTTTCTGAAGAATTTTTGGAATCAGGATTGCTGGAGGGAATGCGTATGCATACATTCTCCCCCAGCTGATAGCTAACGCATCTGTTGCGAAAGCACTTGGATCCGGAATCGGAGAGACGTACGTCGTCATCTTCGCATTCTTCTTCGTTGCGAACAAATCGATGTTGGGTTTCCCCCAATGGTCGAACAGACGATCCGCCACACATTGATTTAGTTGCCATTCCGTGGGTAAAACACTCATCCTTCGGCTCAATGAGTCTGCTAGCAGATTTAACCTTCCCGGAATATGAACTGCTTTCAAGGTAATCTGGTGATCCAGACACCAACAAAGCAGTCTCCATGTCATCATACAGAGACTGGGCGACTTCGTTCCGCCCTGGCGGTTTATGTAAGTCACAACTGTTGAGTTGTCTGAACGAATAAGAACAATCTTGCCCTGAACTTTCTGTAAGAAATGTTCCAGGCCCAGGACTACTGCTCTTAGCTCCAGTAGATTTATATGTTCCTTTGACTGTTCCAGATTCCAAAGCCCTGATATCGTGGACTCTTCCAGGCAAGCTCCCCAGCCCTCCATCGATGCATCTGTATACACAGTCACCTGAGGGTGGGGAGGGGTTAGCATAACCCCCACCAAGAGATTCTCTGTGTCCAACCACCATTGCAGGTGATGAATCAGAGGCGCCAACACTGACACATTTGAGTCCAGCGAACCTGTACTCTGGGTCCATTGTGTCATGAGAAATAACTGGATCGGCCGCCTGCGTAAGGCGGCCTGAGGAATGACTGGTTCCAATGAAACCATCAACCCCAGCATTCTCAAGTAAACCCGTGCCAGGACATGACGACTGTCGCACACTGACTGAATTAATGAGATGAGTTTCTGAACTCTCTCCTGAGTAGGATAAACATATCCTGTCTCTAGATCGAAGAACATCCCCAGGTAAACAAACTTCTGGGATGGAATCAGCTCTGATTTTGGGAAATTGATCATCCAGCCTAAGTCTGTGAGAGTTTTCAAATCAATCTCCAGACTGGCCGATAAACTTTCCCGGGTGTGTGCTTTCAACAGCCAGTCGTCTATGTACGTGTGGACTGCTATGCTTCTCCTGCGGAGGTATGCGGTGATCGCAAGAACCACACGGGTGAAAACCCGAGGAGCCGTGGAAATTCCGAAGGGTAGCACCCTGAATTCCCACTGTCTGCCCTGGAATGCAAATCTCAGGAAGCGACGGAAACTCCTGTGTATGGGGATGTGGAAATAAGCGTCCTTCAAATCTATCAACGCTGTCCACATTCCCCTCTCTAACCCCGCCAACACCGAGCGCACAGTCTCCATCTTGAAACTGGGCGTCTCTATGAACTTGTTCAATGGCTTGAGGTTGAGAATTGGTCTCCACCCTCCGGTGTTCTTTGTTACTAAGAACAGGGTTGAATAGAAGCCCGGACACCTCTGTGCCGGCTGAATAGCTCCTTTTTGTATGAGGGAATTTATTTCCTCCTCGATACACAACCTTTGATCTGGATCTCTTGGATTTGGAGTCCAGATCGGCACTAGAGACAGTCGCGATGGCGGGCCTGTCATCCAATCGGGATGATACCCGACTGAAAGCCATCGCAAGACTAAACGGTCCTGAGTTAACCGTTCCCACTCTTGCATGTGGTCGGCTAGCCGGCCTCCCACCGGTCCACCTAGGGATAGAGGTGGACATAAGGAGTGCAAGAGCGGCACTGTCTCCTCTGCCCGAAACACCGGCGCGGTTCTCACCGCGGTAACCGTCCCATCAGGAACGATTACCCCGCCCAGATCCTCGCGCGCCACGACCAGCACCGCGCGCACCTCGGTGCGCGGGCGGCTGCCTGGCTGACTGCGCCTGAGGAGCCCGCGCCCCCCTCGCTGCTGGCCGAATCGCACGCGGCCGAGGCCGGCGCTGCGATGGTGGTTGGCCTCTGACCTGGCCACTACCACCTCGAGCCTGCAGGGGACGATACGCAGGCGGTGCGGCGCGAACGTTGGCACGATGAACCACCTCAAACTGCTCGCGCAGCGCCCTCTGGTTATTGACCAGAGTAACCGTCTCCTGGAGGTGCCTACACCCCTCACCTCCAAAGAGACCAGGACCTGTCATAGGCGTACATAGTAGCCTATTGTAGAGGTCCTGTGACGGGCACAGATTATCCAAGGCAAAAGTGCGCCTTGCCCGGACACTCCTGGTCACCGCCCGCGTCATACAGTCCAGAGCCAGGTTGATACCATCCTGGATGGCTCGCTGGACTGTGACCGGACTTGGCTGGCGCGATGCGGATGCTGTTACTACCCCTTGTAACAGCTGGGAGACGTGGGACAGAGCGGCAATCGAAGCCCTCCCACTCTCCTCCGCATCATGCAATGCGGCATTTGCTGAACGCAACGCGTTCGAACACAAGACTCCCGTGTCAGAACGGGAGCCTGGCCGCGCATCCTCACCCAAAGCCGCGCGGTCATCCACGCTCGGCTTCGGTACCACACCGTACCGCTGGTAGTCCAGGGGCACGATGCGACAACGCCTGGCCACCTCGCGCCGGGCCTTAGCGAGACGTCCACTCGACTTAATGGACGTCTCCGCCGCCTCGAACATGTCAACGACATGCTCCGCCAGCGGCAGAGAAGGCATAGCGTTAGCAGCAGGCTTACCAGCTAACCACGGCCTGTGCTCACGCTGGCTAGCCGACTGCTCCACGGGCAGATCTGGTCTAACACTTACCAACCACTGGCAAGCGTCAGACCAATCCTCCTCCGTGGCTAGCTGCGAGCGCTCTACAAACGGGGGCCTTCGTCTTCCTCCAGAGCGCAAGCAACAGAGATGACGGCGGGTACGCTGCTATGCCTGGCAAGCCAGGGAGAACATGCGGGCCTGACAATACCGGCATGCTAATATCACTGGTTTGACCAGGAGCAGGCGCCGTGGTAGAGCGCGGGGCATATACCGCCCCACCACGGCCCCGGCCAGCACCAGCGACACTCTCGGCAAGCCGAGGTATGCGGTACCGCTGGCATTCAGCGCCCAGGGCCACAGTCTGAACCGTGGATTCTACCCCTGGGAGAGTAGAACCATGAAAAAAGGCGCCTGTATTCCCCGCGAGGGGTGCACAGACGTCATAATCCATGTCCACGTCTTCAGACGGCGACCCCAACAGGTAATCCTCATCCTCCTGGCCAGAGAGATTAGACTCCGGGTCAGCAAAGAGCGCTAACCCGGACTGGCCAGGGAAGGTGCCATACGAGGTACTGGCACCCGCGGTGTGCGGATACCCCTGGACTGATAAGCAGCCCGCGGGTTCCAGCGACGACCGTCCACGGTCCCTATTGGGCGCGGCAATAAGCCTGCTGCCAGGGCCGTGGAATGCCCCCTCTAATGGGGCCACCTCTGAATCTTCAAACAACGGAAGCGTACTAAGGAACGTTGATTCAGAGGTGGGGATTACCTGCTCCGAAGCAGATGATGAGGTCAATAAAGGATTTGGTCCAGGAAGCATGCCACGAAGCAACTCTGGAACCAAATCCTTGATTGTCCTCCTCATCTCTCCCAACATCTCGGTCCGGAAGGCCTCCATATCCACCGCGGACGAGGCCTTCCTCTTACCCTTCTTACTTACACCCTCTTTCTTCAGCTTCTTCTTCTCCTCCTCCACCTTGTCCTTCGCCTGCAAGCACAAGAATTCGGACATTAACTCGCCCCCCCCAGTGCTTACATATCTCGCAATTAAGCAAGGGACCACAGGGGCTACACTGAAAACAGAGATGAGGGCCAAACTTGTCCCTCAAAAATCGTCCACAGGACGCACAACCAGGTCTCTGAAAAAGGGCAAAGGACGAGGAGAATGAGCAACTAGTTAAGCTTAGAAACTCACCCTCAAGAGAGGGAAATGATCATAAAGATCATAATTTATCAGAAAACCAGCTTCGGACAACTTTAATTGTAAATAAAGAGCAAGGCTGATTATGACGTCATTAATCCTATGACAGGAAAAAATCGATCCCCAACAAACATCCCAGTGCAAGGACGAATTGTATCTTTAACCAGAACATGTACAGAATGGACATTTCGACTATACAAGCATCAGATAAATACTGATAACAATGGCAAATAAAGTTAATTATCTCCCTTTCCTCTAAATAATTAACATCACCTCATATCAATAATTAGATACCTGACACCTTGTCTAGACAAACCATCCAACCTGATGAACTGGAGCACTCCACCACTGAACGCCTCTTAACTCTCTCCACCTCTAGGGGAAGGAATTGGATCAAGAGGGCAAAGTGAGAAGACCTTTATAATAGGCCTCCAACTCACTGGACATAGAATACTTGGTTAGATAACCTAACAGTATTAGTAGGAAATGGAACCATGGTGGAGAGACACAAACCCTCTGCTGATGTCATGTCCATAATATTTCTTCACACAGACCTGTGGACATAAACACAAAGAGAGATTAGTCTTATATAGCACCTAGTTGAAATAAACCAACTAATCAAGGCGCTTATCACGTTTAGCGCGAGTCCCGGAAACACATTACAACGGGACAAAACTCGCTAATTTTACTAGAAGTCACCTGATTTAAAGGTCCAAGGCCCTCCTGTGGCGAAGTTACTCTTTCTGCCATCTTTCTCAGGTAACAACAGTTCAGAATTGTGTCAAAAACGCTTATATTTGAGCTACAAAAAGCACCAGCACAAAAGCATGTGTAGTCTCTTAGCCAATAAATTAGCAAAGAGGAAGAGCTAGTCTGCGCATGCGCGGTGGTGGGGCTGGCATCCGCCAGACTACGCTCTGACTCCCTGCCCAGTAGGGGCACCTAACTGTTTTAATCTGAGTGTTTATTGAGTGAAAGCCAATATTTAGCAATATCAAAAGTATTAGGGAGGTAAGTATACTCTTGATGTGAAAAGGTGAATTACATAGTATTCAATTTCCTTACAAAAACATACAATGGAGGAATTCAGTTTTAGCTTTGCCCCGCCCATCTTTACCTAAGCTCCACCTACACTTTGACGGCATTGTGATTGATCCATCCCTACATTCCCTGACTATCAATTTCCTGAAAACTATACAGGTTAGCTATTGAATATTTTGAAACTAATTTGACTGGGTGTCATTTCTGTTTCAAAATATTCAACAGCATGTTTATTAAATATTAGACATGCAATTCATACAACGCCGCTTAGTCCCTCATCAATTAAGCGTTCATGATGAACTTAGCTATGTTATTCATGACGTAATTGATTATGACATCATCCTACACATCATGTAGTTGATTATGATGTCATATGATTAACTGAGAAACAGGAATCCTCCATTTAACCTGTTAGTGTCAGACCTTTAAATGTTTCCTGCCAGACATACGTCATTTGAAAGTGAACAAGTAACAAGAGACCCAAAGGCCTTAATGCTCAGCTGGCCCATTAGCATCTAGACCATTAGCATTTGAACAGACATAATACTTTAAATTCATCAGTAACAAGAGATAAAAGACAAAATTGGGAATTCAGTACAATCGATATTTAGTGGGAAATTCATGATGAACACTGATCACACAATCAGTTTGAACCTTAGGTTCCATCCAACCAATAAAAAAATCCAATATGGGCATCAAACCCAAAACTTTGATAGGTCCATGACAACCAATTTTTATCAAGGATCACGTTCTCTTGAACAAACTTTAATCACCCTTAGTTATAGATGAAATTAAATCTAATAAGTTTCGGCCTTTGTACAGCAGTTGCTGAGATGCCATTTTGTAGAAACAAGATGGCCACTGGAACAAGCGGTTAATGAAGAGTAGCGTTTTAAATGATTTCCAGCCATTTTTCGGAAAAATCAAGATGGCCACCGAACAAATTAACCATTCAAAATTCTGTACACAAGCTCTGAAGCACACCACCATTGGATCATTTCAACAGAGTTTGCTTGAAATCAGTTACAGAAGAGTAGGTTTTTAACTGATTTCAAGAATTTTCAGAAAATCCAAGACGGCTGACTAAAAAAAATGACCAATCAAAATTCTGTATACAAGTTCTGAAACCTACCAGCCTAGTACCCTTCAAGCCAAGTCTGGTTGAAATTGTCCAAGCAGTTAATGAGTAGCATTTTAAACAATTTCCTAACTCTTTTGGAAAATTCATGAGGGCCACTGAAAAAAATCGACTAATAACAAATTATATATACAACGTCTGAAGCATACCACTCTAAGGTCCTCCCAACACAGTTTGCTTAAAATCGTTCAAGGAGTAGAATTTTTATTGATTTCCGGAATGTTCAGAAAATCCAAGATGGCCGCCGGAAAAATTGACCAGTTAAAATTCTGTATATATATGTTCTGAATCCTACCAGCCTAGTATCCTTCCAGCAGTCTGGTTGAAATTCCCCAAGCAGTTAATGAGGAGTAGCATTTTAAACGTTTTTCCGCTATTTTTCGGAAAATTCAAGATGGTCGGCAAAATAAATTGACCAATCAAAATTCTGTAAATCATGCTGAAGCGTACAACTCTAGGGTCCCTCCAACCAAGTTTGCTTGAAATCGGCCAAGTGGTTAATGAGGGGTAGGGTTTTAACTGATTTCCAGGAAATGCTCAGAAAATCCAAGATGGCCACCATAAAAATTGACCAATCAAAATTCTCTATACATGTTCTGAAACTTACCAGCCTAATATCCTTCCAGGCAATTCTGGTTGAAATTTCCCAAGCTGATAAGAAGAGTAGCATATTAAAGGGTTTCCTGCCATTTTTCAAAAAATTTAAGACGGCCACCGAAAAAATACATGGCCACCAGAAATATTGACCAATCAGAATTCTCGTTAGACATATTGAAGCCTAGGCTTGCATAATTCTTGCTTTGAAACATCGCGATTGACTTTGTTATTTTTTATTAAATCGTAGGTCCAAATTCCGAAAAGTATAAACCGGAGTAACGTGACAAGTCACGAAAGCTGGGACTAGGAATTGTCGAAGGTTATGTAATGGCCACCATCAGTCGGGTTTGGTACACAAATACGCAAGTATTATATTGATTAAACAAAGCCATATATATGCCTTTGGAAACACACATGTATATCTGCATTGCTGTTGTGGTGGGTAAAATTATGACATTTGAGCTGTAATTTAAGTTTACTTGACGATAGAGTTGGTCAAGATGGAGATGACGGAATACAGTGGCATTCAATTTGCTATAGTTGACTAATGAATATCTGCCGGTCAAACACACCTACAATTACCTAATACAAAAATATTGCGCTCAACTAACAAATACTTGACTATTGGACATTTAGCAGATCGAACCTATGCTGAGAGGTATGTAAATAATTATTGTATGAGCATGCACAGTTCATAGTTGCTTTCAGAATGTAAGAAAAATCAACAGAACACAAAGTTCAAAATACAACAATCTGGAATGTTGTTGCTTTATTTTCTTTAATTGGACATGACAACCGAATCAAAAAAGAAAAATTACACCATCTGACCTTGTTATTAATTGAAATTTCTATCCCTAGAATTAAAAAAAATTATGTTCGCTGATTATTGCCTAACTTTCTGCAACTAAGTATATACTTAGTATTTCACAACAGACTCAGGATCTGCAAGTGAAAGAAACAAAATTACATGGCGATTCGACGGAGTAACTGGTTGGTTTTCTCAATGACAGGGGTGTTACCGAGCTATTGTTAGCTTGTTTATCGTAGGCCTTTGTGTTGTGATTACCATATTCCGCTTAGTAGCCTATGCTCTAATAGAAGCCCACCCCCTAACTTTGACAGATGAGCTCCAATGATTTCTTAGCAGTTTCAAAACAGCAAAACTCTGTATTAGAAGCCCACCCCCTAACTCAGCAGACTGTATAGGAAAATTTTTCTTAAGAGCAAATTTGTAAGAATAGCGTGTATAATAATAACAATCGTGTCACAGGGTGTGTCTATTTCAGACCAATCACTGCCCTGATACATTCCAGGCCCCTCTAGAAGTCAATACAGGCCTCGGATTTGTAAATCTCGACCACCTATTAGATTAATACTAACTAGTAGGCCACGTATGTTCAAGATATAATAAAGTTTATTCCACACTTTTGTAGTCAAAATGCGCGTAAAACAGTCTTGGCGTGATTAAACACCTTCCTTATAAATATATTTTAAGACCAAATTTATGTACCAAACAACAAGCACGGAAGAAAATGTGCATCAATTTTGTAATGCCGGTCAACATTAAATGATCCAAATTGAATTATTACGAACGACAATATAGCCGGCTTCTTAAGCTGGCGAGCCATCAGTTCTTGAGATGGGAGGCATCATGTTCTCGCGAAATATTATATGCTAACAGGAGTTTATCAAATGGGTACCCATTTTTTTAAGATCAGGATAATACTCAGTTCCTATCGCGCAATGATAATATATAGATATTCCCGAGTTCCGAGTCCCTGATTCCAGAATATTTATATCCAAGTACTTGCTCTAAAATAAACTCATCAATTGAAGGCGAATCACGTGATTTGTATTTTTTCGCGACGCCATTTTATATCAAATTGTGGATTAATTTTGATGTAATAAATGAGCTTTATTAAAGGATACGCAATATTTAGGCGCTCAAATCAAATAATCTCACTTCCCCAGTGATGTTTTGAGGTATACAATAAACGTAGGCGGTGGGTATTTTTACGGAAGAAAATACGTTGAATTTCCGTAGTATCAATTTTAGAAAACTTTTTTGGGAAAACTCTGTAAAATAAGACCACCCCCCTTTCTCAGAGATGTTTGGTTGGAAATTGAACACCTCTTGTCCTAATAGAAGCCTAGGCTACTATTAAGCGAAATATGGGTAGTAATTATTTTACACGTGCATGGCACGGCTGAATATAAAAACAATGAACACGAGGCGTGAAACGATTATAATTGTACTCATATACTGCTAAAATGTGAGGGAAAGTATACACTGTCACTTCAGATCTTAAACAAACATGAAATTTTTGACGATTTTCCGATTTTTCCACAATTACATGGTAAGAATTGCGATATTAAAAATAACTCGAACTTCACGATAAAATAGAAATAGTGTGCAAACCTATTGAAGCCTACCAGTATAGAATTAGTCCACCCAAGTTTTGTTGATTAGTCGGGCTACTTATATTAGGAGTAGCATTTTAAATGGTTTCCGGAAATTTTTGGGAAAATCCAAGATGGCCACCAGAAAAATTGACCAATCAAAATTCTGAATTTCTGGAGCCTACCACCATCGGATACGTCTTGCAAAATTTGGTTGAAATCGGTCAAAGCATAAATGAGATGTGATTCAACGGATGGACGACAGCCAGACACCAGGGCATAAGCTCACTTGAGCTAATAAATTGTAATCCTGATGTTAGCTACCTCACTGACAGATCAGATCCATGTATTAGTTAAATTGCATCTCAACACTACTCCACCATGGTGACATGGTTGATGAAGGGTTGGTGTGGGGAGGGTGGTGTAGTAACTGTACATACCAATCAGCCTAAGCAATCTCTCTGTTTTGCCATCGTCTTCATATGTGTCCAGCCAACGACCACACGGAAACACATACTGCAGTGTTGAACCACTCCCATCCCTATCCATTATGACAACCTTTTCTAAGAACCATCCAGCGCCATGACCTTTCCCATCATGGGAGATAAGCAGCTGCTTTAGCTCACCCAGTAATACAGCCTCGATGATAAATGTGTCAATCTGATAAAGACAAGGAGAAATTACCTGGCTAAGGGGGAAAAGGTGTGGGTGTTTAACCCTTTAAAACACAAATTTGTTCAAGAAGATTTTCAATTTTTACCGTAGAAAATGTCTATTTGCAGACCAAGACAAAACTTCAATTGTAAACTTATCACTGGAATTTAAACATAGATTTCTGAAAGGGTTGTTTTGGCAGCTTGATGATTAACCCTTGCCACTCTGATGTCAATCTTCTATCTTTTCCAGTGTGTTCATCTTTCAATTTAATTTGAAAATTTAGAATTTTGACATTAGAGTGATAAAGTGTTAAGCGGTATGGAGCAAATTAATATTTTTTCTCAATCAGTATCCATGTGCAGACCAAGAAGACTATTTTTGGTAAATTTACAAAAATAACCTTCTCTTGTCCTGCAAATGGACATTTCACACGACCATTGAAGAGGACGTTTTTGGCTGGCTTGACCTTTAAAGGGTTAAGTTGACAGTAGATGAGTTAATACATGGCCACATGTTTCTGTAAACTTCTCAGTATACATCCACCTTTCCCATCATTCATGGATCCACTTTAATGAGATCTCGTTTCACTTATACATTAGACTCAGTTGCTGAGGATTGATTTAAAATTATTCACTTAACCATTTTATGATCAAGCAGGAAAAAATGGTATTTGTAGTGATCATGCGGGTGCGGAATGTATATGCCAAAAGAAGACTATTTTATAAAACTAGGTCCTCCAAGATGGCCACCAAGTTCCCTCATACAAACTTGTGTTAGCTCTTGCCCTAGATGATCTTTCATGACTTTTGAATCAATCCCCTAAGCGGTTTCAGAGATTGCTGAAGACATTTTGAAAAATTTGCCAAAATCCAAATTGGCCGATCAGCTCCGTTTGAACAAACTTGGATCTCTATGCCCTAAAGATGCTTCCTGTGACATATATTTGAAATATATTTGAAATCAGCTGAGTGGTTCTCAAAAGGAAGAGATTTTAAATTACTATTGCTTTACTAACATCCCATATGGCCGCTAAACATGCTACATTTTGATTGATCCATGGTGGCATGTTTTTTGAAGAATCAACTTCCCTTGAACAAACTTCAATGGCCCTTAATCCTTAATCATATCTCCAAAATTTTGGCGCTATTCATCCCGCGGTTCTGGAGGTCATTTTCACGAAAACTAGGTCATCCAAGACAGGCGCCTTGAACAAACTCGGTTCATCCGTTTCACTAGATGATGTTTCATGAGTTTTGAAACGATCCCTACAGCGGTTTCGGAAAGAATTTTTAAAGATATTTCTAAAAGTCAGCTATAATCTAAGATAGCTGCCAGTAAAATTGGCCGATCGGCTTCGTTTGAACAAACTTGGATTTGTATACCATAAGGATGAATCCTGCTAAATATAAAATGTTAGTCATGGTCTAACCGTACCTGGCCTAATAATTATTATTTATTAATATAAATTCCTTACAAAGGTTAATTCAATAATTGATGCTGTATTGTTCAGTTTATATAAATCGTTCATACATTACTAAGAATCTCACAACATGTTCTAAAACACGCTTTTCTGTCAAAAATTGAAATCCGGACACATTCATCACTTTCATTCCAAGTTATTGTCACTTTAACCCTTTAATGGTCAAGCCGGCCAAAACCAGCCTCTGTTATGCTTTAGTGGAATGTCTATTCACAGGCCAAGAGAATACAATTTTTGAAAATTTACCACTGGAATGACTGGCTCGATAACCGAGCCAGTCATTCCAGTGATAAAGTTTCAAAAATTGTATTCTCTTGGCCTGTAAATGGACATTCAATAGCCAGATATTTTAATTTTCTTGATCAAATTTGACCTTCAAGGGTTAAACATTAAATCAGCTTCAATGTTACACACCGGAATATATATCAAATTGAAATTAGTTTTCAAAATTGGGCCTTTTGTGTTGAAAGGCTTAAACACATGCTGTTGCACTCATTACCTGTCCTTTGCGGAATTTATGGACATTTTTAGTCGAGAAAATCAGGGCACGGTTTCCAGAATCACCATGGCTACCAATCATGTTCACAGAGACTTGGGCATCAGTCTCAGCTGCCCATCTATCACCGGTGTACACTTGGACTATGTAATGGGTTACTGAAAGCAGATGTAATATATTATGGTTTACATTTTACATTCTGGACCTTCTGAATATTTTGAAAACAATTTGACTGAAAGTTGTTGGTGCTTAGCCACCAACAGCTTTCAGTCAGATTGTTTTCAAAATATTCAGTATATCCACAGTTAAACTGCATGAAAGATTTGTCTGTAGAAATTCAGCAAGCAGACAATTAAATGACTCAGTAGTCAATAAATTATACTATAATATTCATAATATTGATCTACAGTACAGTTAAAAATAACTTAACAAGTTTTCAAAACAAAGTAAAATGATTCAAAATATTCAACAACTTATCTGTATAGTTTTCTGGAAATTGAGATTCAGAGAGCACAGGAATCAAATGATCCCAACATGGGCAATGTATGAGTGGAGCTTAGCTGGAGGTGTGTAGGGCATAGCAAAAACTGGATTCCTCAATCGGATTGGAAGACATTGCTGTCTAATTACTTCCAATCAGATTATGTTCAAAATATTCAACAGAACATTTCTTACATCGTCTTCAAAATTGTACTAACTAACATGTTATAGTTTTTGAAACTTATTTATGGGCTGTAGTGTATGATTACGAGTCGAAAACTAGGAACACATCATGGGCACTTGAAATGAGGACAGTTTCTCTATTACTATTACCTGGTGAGACCGCCAGACCATCTTTGAGAACTGGGAATTCTCGCACCATGTCATAGACCTCAAAGTCTTGTGAGGTGAGATGAGAGGTATCAAATTCATAAACAATCTGACTTGACTGATCAGTTATTTTAATCTGAAAAAGACACGATTAATTCTTTAAAACTTACCTGATGAAAACGGCCAATACCAGCTGCTGTAGTGGTCTTGAGGAATGTCCATTTTCTGCCCAAGTATTGACTATTTTTGAAAATTTTAACGATGGAATGACTGGCTCAATAACTGAGCCAGTTATTCCAAAGGTAAATTTTCAAAAATAGCCTTCTCTTGGCCTGCAAATGGAAATTCAATAAGCAAATATTTTAATTTTGTTGACCAAATTTACTCATTGACGGGTTAAAGCTGAACATTGGTCAAGAAAATCTAGTTTTTAGCTGCGGGTAGCATCTCCATAAACCATTATGTTCCTTTAGCCAGCCAGCCAGGCTCCCTTTAGCCAGCCAGCCAGCCAGCCAGCCAGCCAGACAGACAGACAGACAGACATACAATATACAACAGTTTTCTTGTATGCTTGGCTTGAAAATGAGATATTGGGAATTCATAGGTGAAAGGAATAATATTGAATGGAAATGTCATGTATATGAATGTATCATTTAACCATTTAATGGTCAAACCAGCCCTAACTGGCCAGTCCAATGGTCTTGGAGAATGTCTATTTGCAGACCAAGAAAACTATTTTAAAAACAAGAGGCTCACCTGGACCATTAGCATCTGAACTATTTGCATTTAAAATAGACATGGATAATTTTTGGAAAATCCAAGATGGCCATAAAACAAAATTGACCTATCAAATTCTCGATTGTTTTCTTGAAGCTGATCGTCATAGGATCATTCCATCGAAATTTGGTTGAAATTGAGCCATTGATTAAGTAGTAGTAGTAGTAGTAGTAGTAGTAGTAGTAGTGGTAGTGGTAGTGGTAGTGGTAGTGGTAGTGGTAGTGGTAGTAGTAGTAGTAGTAGTAGTAGTAGTAGTGGTAGTGGTAGTGGTAGTAGTAGTAGTAGTAGTAGTAGTAGTAGTGGTAGTGGTAGTAGTAGTAGTAGTAGTAGTAGTAGTAGTAGTAGTAGTAGTAGTAGTAGTAGTAGTAGTAGTAGTAGTAGTAGTAGTAGTAGTAGTAGTAGTTGTACATTAAGTGAAAGCTTCTGGAATTTCTTTTTGAAAATCCAAGATGGCCATCGGAAAAATTAACCAATTAAAATCCTTTATTCAACTTCGGAAGCATATGGTCATAGGATGCTTCCAGCCAGGTTTCATTGATATCTGGCCATTGGTTAAGGAGTAGCGTTTTAAAGAATTTCTGGAAATCTTTTGGAAAATCCAAGATGGCTCTTGAAAAATTGACCAATCAAAATTCTCATTAGAACTCTTGAAGCTTATCACCATAGGATCATTCCAACCAAATTTTGTTGAAATCGGGAAATTGATTAAGGGTAGTATTTTTAAAGATTTCTGGAAAATACAAGATTTACACAATTTTCCGAAAATCCAAGATGGCCACTGGAAAAATTGAAACAATCAAAATTCTGTAGAGATTTTTTAAGTCTACCGCACTAGAGTCTTTCCAGCCAAGTCTGGTTCAAATCGCACAAGAAGTTAATTAGCAGTAGTGTCTTAAATGATTTCCTGCCATTTTTCGGAAAATTCAAGATGGCCACCAAACAAACTGACCAATCAAAATTCTTTATAAAGTTATGAAGCCTATCCCCATAAGGTCATTCCAGCCACATTAGGTAGAAATCTGCCCAGCAGTTAATGAAGAGTAGCATTTTGACAATTTCTGGTAGATTTTTCATAAAATTGAATATTTTCGCCCAAAAAATTGAGCAATCAAAATTCTGTGTACATGTTCTGAAGCCTACCCCAAATTGGATCCTTCCAGCCACATTAGGTTGAAATCCGTCAAACAGTTAATGAGTAGTGTTTTTAAGTTAAAAGATGTCAGCCAGATGGACAGCTGAACGGACGGACGGTGGACGGTCGGCATGGCATAAGCTCAATTGTCTTCTCTCAGTCCGCAAATTGACATTTCTCAAGATCACAGCAGAAGCCGGCTTTGTTTAGCATGGCTGTTAAAGGGTTAAGCTAGAGTTTATATATTATTTCTGTCCAGTGGAAAGTTTTACAAATATTCTTCTGTCTTCTTTCTCAAGTCAACTGTGGAAGCCATTTTTTTCAGGGATTAAAAATTAATGTTTTAACCCTTTTAGATCAAAAAATGAAAAATTATTTTTGGAGTAAAAAACATTTTGTTGAATATTTTGAAACTAATTTGACTGGGAGTGGTTGCTGCCTATCAACAGGTTCTAGTTAATTTAGTTTAAAAATCTTCCAACAGCTTAGCTGTATAGTAGTCTTGTAATTGACATGGGACTTTCAAAGAGTAGACTGTTATTAAACAGACAAAATCAGGCCACATAATGTGGAAAAGAGACATGTTTTCCTTACCTCGTCTATGACCCAAGTCTGCCAACTTGCAGGGTCATCCCGACACAGACGTATTTTGTACAATTCGCCGAGGTCACCAAGCTTTAGCTAAACAACAAGAATAAAACAACAATAAAACAAAACCTTCAATAACAATGTTATTTGTGTGAGCTTGAGTAAATCTAAGCGGGTCTGCGCAGACTAAGGCCGTGTTCTCACTAGTGAGTTAATTAGCAATAACACCAAACATCAGTATGGCGTTATTTTTTATTAACTCTCCAGTGAGAAGACTGCCTTAGTGATGTGTCTCGCATTGCTCATTGAGCCTTATTTGTCGAGTTTCGATCATTGGGCTCAGGCGATAAGCCGTACCTAATGTAGGAGAGATTGATCCATCCCTCTCACCCACCTCCATCCTTCCCTCATTCCTCCTCCTCCCTGTCCATTCCTCCCTCTTTCTAGTCTATCATCTCTCCTGGTTGAGACAAATTTCTGAGACTATTGGCCTAAGCTACATCTAAGTCTAGGTATCCCTTAGTGTTCAAGGAGTGTCTTTGGAAGCTGAATCATTGGGCTCTATGTGTTTTTTCGCTTGTGTTTTGAATATGATGTCCTGTGCAAGGGGGGAGTTAAGTGTTTAATGGTCAAGCCGTCCAAAGCATCTTCTGCATTGGTTGTGGGAAATGTCTATTTACAGGCCACGCGAAAACTATATATGACGATTTGTCACTGCAATGGTCAGCCTGATAATAGAGCCAGTTATTTCAGTGGTAAAAATTTTTACAAAGTTTTCCCTCGGCCTAGAAATGTACATTCACTAAGCAAAGATTGTGGTTTTCCTGAACAATCTTGACCATTAAATTACTATTTAGTTTTATTGATTCTGCCTCACCTCTATGTCATTAGTTTCACCCGGGTGAAAGGGAGCAGCATCATCAATTGTAAGTTCCACATTGTCACTTTCCATCCGCTCACCATAAACAGTTAGAAATGTTGCCATTTGATTCGCAACATTAGATTTTTCTGATGTCTTCACGTGCAGAGTATAAACATCTCCTGAAACGAACACAAAATTATATTAAGATGAAAAAGATTACGGTTCTGTCAATTCCATTAGTCTATTTATAAACATAAACAAGGCTTTCAGTTCATTCCATATTTCTCGATATGAACACACGTGTAATATTCAACGAAAGATTTTAATGGACCTTTCCAGTTTTAGCTATTCCCCGCCCATCTCTAGCTAAGCTCCACCCACACCTCGCTCGTGTTGGGATCGATCGATCTCTGAACACCCTGACCATCAATTTCCAAAAAACTGCACAGGCAAGCTGTTGAATATTTTGAAACTAATGTGACTGGGTGCTGTTGCTGCCTAAGGCAGCAACAGCGTCCAGTCAAATTAGTTTCAAAATATTCAACGTGTTTATTAAATAGCAAAGAATTACAAATACATACAATCCATACAACGTGTCAGACTGTTTGAGATTTGATGGTCTATATGGAACCCTTTGTGACGTAAGCAGTGTGACATCATCATACACGCTGAGACGATTATGACGTCATATGAAGTCAGGCAATAGATTGATACTCTAGAAAGGTGAATTGGTTAGATAATGCATAAGAAATATTTTCATTGTTGAGATAACGCGTAATAATAATCCCACATGCCCCATAACACTGAAAATATTTCCTAGCAATGACGATGATTTTATGTAAAGAAGATGTGATACGTTATGTTGTTTATTTAAAATTTGTATATATACTACCAACTAGCTATGAAATACGTTTGTAAATTTGCACGATAGATGCAGAAATTTTACAAGCTGGATTAAAAGCAATTAGAAGCCGAAATAACGATGTTTTGTTTGTCATTATTTTTTGTGCCTCATTGGTCAGACCTCTTAGCAAGTGATGTGTCACAACGATGAAAATGAACAGCACATTACAAAATGGTGTATTCAAACTGATTTTAGGGATGGACTTTATTGGAAAAATTATCAAAATATCAGTTATTTTTAGAAAAATATTTGAGCATTAAATGGTTAAATGTGACATAATACATTTGAGTGTATGTTGACATCCTTAAAGGGATACTAATCTCATTTTAAATGTTGAATTGTATGGATAGATTATGGTATATCGGTTCCATATCATTCACTTTTTGGCACATTCATTTATTTGTATTATAATTTTCTGCATTCTAACATCGAGTTGATGTTGACTTGTAGTCACCGCCATTTTGTCTCCTCAAGCGATAATGCGGGGATGATTGGAATGTACCAATAGTATGCAAGACATATCATGTTGAATATTTTGAAACTAATTTGACTGGAAGTTGTTGCTGCCTATGTCAAATTAGTTTCAAAACACTCAAAAGCTTATCTGTGTGGTTGCTTTTACAGCATGCTACAAAACTATAAATGGCAAGAAGTAGGCTGGTTTGATTAGCATCTATCGAGTCACTGATTCCAGGTCCCATGATTCAACCCATATCTAGGCTGGTTTTATTTCAGTCTATTATTGGTAACTTCCCCAGTTTTTACACTGGTACCCATTTATACTTCTGGGTTGAGAGAGGCAAGGAGTGAAGGCGATTAGTCATGTTTCCAATGACTGCGAGATAGTGCACAGTTCAGGCATGAACCAGGTTCTCCGGTTAAATAGTCCCGAGTGTTGGCCACTACACCAAGCTGCAGCCTCCTATAAATGACACCTCTAGGATTGAGCATATATACCGAGACATATAGTTTAGGGTTTGTCTGATTAGCTGAAAAGAAGTGCAAGATCAACATTATAGCTTAGAGAAATGTATTGACATTTAGCTATGAAAGCCTGAATAGCCTTTTTTTTATAGCATGATAAAAATCTAAACATGCTGTGCATAGTTTGGGTGGCATGTTTTATCACCTGAATGAAATGTACATGATGTGTTTTCTTTTAATTGAGGAATCCCGTTTCTCAGTCAACCATATGTCATCATAATGAACTGCGTCACTTGTAGGCTGATGTTATAATTAATTATGTCATGAATGACATGATTTAGTCTGTCAAGTTGTACGAATTGTATGTCTTTACTATTTAATAAACGTTCTGTTGAATATTTTGAAACTAATTTGACTGGGCTCTGTTGCTGCCAGACAACCCAGTCAAATTAGTTTTAAAATTTTCAACAGTATACCTGTCAGTGTATAGTTTTCTGGAAATTGAGATTCAGCGAGTGCATGGATTGATTGATCCCAATACGGGTAAAGTGTGGGTGAAAGCTAGCTAGAGATGGGTGTGGCATAGCTAAAACTGGATTCCTGCATTTGGGCATGACATTTACTGTCATGGATCGTGAGGGTGGGTGTATTCTAAAGACATGCTAGACGCTGGGCATTTTGGTATTTGCATACATAACCCTCCAAACAACTGACACAGTAGGGAAACATTAGAACCATGACTAAGGCCTACTAACACCATAGATTCTCTTGGAATTAAACAACTAATGTGACTAGCTTTAACCCACCTGCTATCTGTGTCTATTATGATCCCGATTTGACAATAATAGGAGAAAAGGTGTTGTTGTGATTATCACAAATTCATACTAACCTATAATATCAGTGGGTTCAGCGGGTGGCTCTTCAGCCTGGTCCTCATGTTCTTCTGAAGGGAGCAATTCTAACGCCGTCGCACAGTCATCTTGACCAGCATCCAGCCACCTGAACAGCGGATAACATGATGATATTTACAAAATATGTGAGATAATGAGTTCAGATCTTACAGAAGCTGTTAGAACGAAGACTGATATCAACTATGAACATAATTCTGCTAAAAACCAGCTTCGAGAAACATAATTTTCAAAATAAACACTAGATCTCATGCTAAGGGGGAGAGCCTAAGCAGACACTCAATTAGACACCCAAGCAAGCATATCAGCCTACACTCTCCTATCATGCTTACGCACGCATACACATAAACAAATGTGTGCAGTCACACATCCATATGCACGCACGCACGCACGCACGCACACTCCCAGTCCATATCCTATATAGGCCGTCACATCCACAATTTCATCACCTGTTACATTCAAAGTGGTAGACTCGTGTATCTGATTCCACCGTCTCTGTGATGATGACCTTCTCCAAGTACCATCCTTCACCAGCCTCCTTTGTATCATGACCAATCACGAGGCTGGAGATATCTCCCAGCCATACTGCCTCGATCTGGAACTCATCCACCTAGAACGCAGATAAACAATGGAAGAATTTATTCTGTCACTCAAGTATCAGACATCATAATCGAATATGTCACCTGTAATTAGCTGATGTCGCTATCAAAATTATGTCATTCCATCAAAAAATCAGAAAGTCTGTCACAAAAGTGTGTGTATAGTAGGTCTTTGGTGAATTTATAAGTTAAGAAATATTTTGTTGAATATTTTGAAACTAATTTGACTGGAAGTTGTTCCAGCCAAATTAGTTTCTAAATATTCAACAACTTACTTGTAAATTACCGTGAATTTTGGATTCTTGGAATTCATGGGTAGTTTTTATCAATTTAACCCGTAAATGGTCCTATTTTGTAAAGAACTGTTCTTATTGAATGTCCATTTGCAGGCCAAGAGAAGACTATATTTGAAAATTCCTCAAGACCACTGCAAAGGCTGGTTTTGGTAGGCTTAACCATTAAAGGGCTAAAAACATATCTAGAAATAGGCAGGCAAAGCTAGAAATGGCTCCCTCTATACATCTAGGGACTAGCATGTTGACTTGGACTATCTTGCAAATGTGAGTGAAGCCGGGATTCTGTAAAAACATGCATTCTTCCCTGAATGACCATAGGCTGTGTGTCCCTAAAGGTCAATGAATGGCCTCATCATCTAATGTTCAAAATTGTTCAAGAAAATTAGAATCGTCTCATAGAAAATCGCCATTTGTAGAGTAAGAGATTATTATTTTTAATATACCACTGGAATGACTGGCATGGTTATTGAGCCAGTCAGTCCAGTGGTAAATTTTCTAAAATATTCCTCTCTTGCTCTGTAAATCGACATTCCTCAAGACCATTGACGAAGTCATTATTTAAGACAATTTGTATACAAATGGGTTAATTTCTAAAATATGACAACTTATTAACCATACGCGAGCATCTGTCTCGTAGAAACATCATCATGTGCAGTGTCTTATGCATGTTTCAATACATACACATTATGGAGAAAACATTTTCCAAATTTAGATCAAGTTTACAACATGTGGCCTGTCCCACTTTCCGGGGAACTCCACGCTAGGAAGCTCACCATACATGCATGAATGTAGGTAGGAAATAGAGGAATTCAGTTTATCGATCAATCATATGATGTCATAATCAACGACATCACATGTATGCTGATGTCATAATCAATTATGATATGAATGACAGTAATTTAGTCCAGCACAAATCCTTACCGTTAAATTCTGTGTATATTGTGCACTTTTTTGCTCAAATTACATGTTATAAAAAGCTACTGCGCACTATATACAAGGATAAATATTTGTCACATTTTTTTTCCTCAGAATTTTTCGTCAGAATCGCAAAATTCCAAGCTGAAAATGTGATTTTATGGATCGGGAATCAGTCGGGAATAATGATCGCATTCTAACATGTCTATAATGGTACTACCTCAACTGGATCGTTGAAATGTCTTACTACTGTCTAAATATTGTGTTATACCATTATTAAATACCATATAGTGTTGTAAAATGATCAAATAAACCATCATTCAACTTTTTTACAATGCCATTGTTTCCTGTAATTTGTTCTAATTTATATCTATAAAGGGAGGTCTCTTGTCTTCTCAAGCTGAACATAGAGATGTTTAAAATCCATAGATTGCTACACAGATACGGACATAAATGTGTTAAAAAAAGAATGATAGAGCCAATGTTTTCCAAGGTGATCTAGCGTTTACTTAGATATAGAATGGAACGTTTTCTATGTGCTAAACGGCACGATGTTTTGACCAATCGGCGGGCAGGATGATGATTATGATTGACTGGTTACGGTTAAAGGTCACAGCTGTCAAAGTATGACGAAGTAACTATGGAAACGAAAGGATGAGAAGAGAAAATCATTTCAAATTGAAGATAATTCAATTTATTTAATAAACAATGCGTGGAATAAACTAGATTATAGCACTATATTATAATACATTATTATCATTATTATCATGATGATGATGATATACTATGAATGCTATATTATATAAAATACAATAACACAGTGATACGATGGGAAATGTTTGGAATACAATTGATCACTGTCGATTTTGTAAATGTCAGGCGGTCAACTCTACCACCTTTGTTTATTGTACTTCTGACGACGTTAATTCACCCACCCCGCCCCACAACCTGACTACACCGCCTGTGAACCGAGTCTTGAAACCACTCATCTACTGCGTATGTGATTGAACAAAATCTCATGGGCTCACCTTTGATATAGTTATCAAAGTAATTACCAGCACTGTTAGAGTGAGCCAAAATGGATTTGAGAGGTTTTTTAAATATTAAAATCAATTTTATTCTCTCAAGTATCAGCACACAAAACTCATATTTCATGAATTGAAACAAAATAAATATCCAATTTTTTGTTCTAATGACCATTTATGTTAATGAGCTCTGCTCAAATCAAATTCGGATTCTAACCTGTTCTGATGAGAATTATATTTCTATTTTTATATCGTTCAATAAAGTGTAGGCAAATGATATTCCCGTGATTAAACAACAGAGTAACGCACGCCACAAATAGGATTTTATAAGGAAAGCATAATCGACACGCAGTAAGTAATTGATTTTTTCGTTACCAGTTTTCGTTCACATGTCTCTCAATCTTACTGTGCGCTAGACCCGAAAACAAGGATTTTTCAGGCCGATTTTGGTCAAATTTAGGGGTGCGCACTATGCACGATAGCGCAATATACATGGAATTTTATGGTAATAGTCTATCAAGTTGTACGAATTGTATGTTTTTGTATGATGACTGTATTCTGCGGCTGTAGTAGTAGAAACATCCTACAGCTGCAATCAGTCCTTCTTCGCTTTTGCCCACTGTGTCTTGTCCTCAGCCGAAATCCTTAGCTTCCTCAGTTCCATTCTTGACTTGAGTGTACCAAGTCCTGCTTTCTTGAGGTCACCTCGTAGCACACTTAGCAGATTTATGCAATGACGTCCTCTCCTGGCTTTGTATTTGCTGGCTCTGAGTAGGGCGAATTCCAAGGCTCTCGGTGCTGATGTCTCTTCTGGCATCCTTAGCACATGGCCAAACATAGACCATCTTTGCTGGGCGACTTTTACAGACAGCGGCGATGTATTACACATCTTGTATAGTGCATCGTTGGAAATTATGCTGTCTGTCCATCGGTGTCCAGTGATGGTGTGTAGGTGTTTGTGCTGGCAGGCATTGAGTTTGTCTAGAGCTGCCTGTGGAGCTGCCCAGCTGTTACAGTTATACAGCATCAAGGATACGCAGGTTGCATTGTACAAATGTAGCCTCTTTATCAAGGGCAACTTTGATCTACGAATCCATAGCTCCCAGAAGGACTGCACAGCTATGTTCCCCATGACGCAGCGTGCAGAAATGTCAGCAGTACTGCAAAGCAGTGGGCCCGGGATTTTACTTTTCCTCCATGGTTCGCCGCCAGCCGTCATTTTCTATAGTTTCATGCTTTGTCGATAGGTATATGTGGGTGAACTCTGTTTTGGATACATTCATAAAGAGATTCTCAATTTTTAGTTTGCTTGCAGCTATTGGGAGAAGTTCGTCAAGGAGTTTCTTTTCCTCGTCTATGAAGTCCACATCGTCGGCATATTCCATCTCCGGCGGCATGCTCAGTATTGACACTGGGGGGGGTTTGGTCTTGTGGAACTTTCCCGCACAGATTTCAATGCAGCAAGGTAGCAGGTGAAAAGGACCGGAGATAGACCATCTCCCTGTGGGGAGCCGATTGATGTCTCAAACTCTTCAGACGTTACTGGCTTGACTCGTACTCTCAGCTTGGTGCCTGCAAGCAGTAGTCTCACTAGTCGTAGCTCAACTTCATTGCAACTGGCCTGGCATAGTACATCTAGGATCTTTGAGCGTTTAATTGTGTCAAAGGTGCGTGACATGTCAATGCCCATTTCGTGGAAGTCCCAGTGTTTGGACATGACTACCAACACAAGCATGCATTGAGCCAATACAATGTCTGTGCATGCGGCATAGAGTAACATTGGATAGGATTTTCCATATGTTGTTGAAGAGCACAATGGGCCGCAGATTGGCTGGGGGCCCAGGTGGCTTCTTCGGCTTGGGTAGTGCGATATGGGTGCCTTGGCCTACAGCGTCGATGGGAAGGTGGTGCATAAAAGCTGAATTGATTAGGTGCGTGAGCAGTTTTGAGATAATGTCACTTGCATATTTGGATAGGTCATTGCTCATGCTATCAGGTCCAGATGCATGTCCATTTTTCAGGCTTTAAGTGCCTTCTCAACTTCTGCTGTTTTAATTGGTGTTAGTAATGGCCTGGGGTCTCCTGAGAACGGGTGCAAGGGCTCATCATCGTTGTCAGTGAACTGCTCCTTGAACCATTCTTGGATCGCCTCAGCTTTTCCCTGGTCAGTCCCGATAAAGTGTCCTTCAGAGTTGTGTACAGTGAGTGGTGGTATGTAGTCAAAAACTCTCAGGGCTTGGGCTAATGTGGTACAGAATAATATTGTGCTCCCAGCATAGTTTGGTATGGTCTTCACTTTGGCCACTTTGATAGATGCGCAGCCGTAACGCTTTCTGCTCAGCTGACAGTTTTACTACTTGAGGGTCGTCAGTATACCTAGTTTGGCTGTTTTTAAGAACACCTATGGTGCTGGTAGCGGATGATTCCATAGATTTCAGTATTTTGGTTAGGGCTTCGTTTGGATCGGAGCTGACATCGATGGTAGCTATCTGCTCCCCGAGGGCTTTTTGTATGTCATTTGAGTGGCAGTGTCGCTGATGAGCTTGGGTAGGTTGTAGGTGACTCTACCCTCTTGCCTGGTATGGTGTTTATATATTAGGTAGAGATCGTTCATCTGAAGGCGTGTAATGACTAGCTTATGGTCAGAATTTAAGAAAATTTATCAAATTTCTTTTTCATGAGTGATATGACATACTTACCTCCCTAACACTCTTTATATACTAAAAGTTAGGTGCCCCTAATGGGCAGGGGATGTACACAGGCATTCACATGACAGAACCCACCTACTGCGCATGCGCATACTGGTACTTCCATTACTAAATATTGGCTGACTTAGAAGCAACTATTCAAATAACCAAAGGACCAGGCCTCCATGGGGTGGAGAAGCCGGGACCATGTTAGGGAGATAAGTATGTCATCTCTCGTGAAAAAGAAATTTGATAAATCTTCTTACTTCACATCATGAGAACATACTTACCTCCTTAACACTCTTAATAAAAGCCAGAATTTGAAAGTAAATTTGGCGGGAGGGAGGCAAGGTCCTAAAACCAGTACACCCTCAACATCAACCTCTAAAACATCTGAAAATTGTGTCTGAAAATACAACCAGGAATAGAATTTTGCATCGGATAATCGACGGATGAAGAGAGATTGATCAAAAGGCAAATGCGCTCTCTCCCACCCCCACCCCACCCCCTCACCTTCCACCCACCCCCTCACCTCCCACCCCCTGGCCACCCCCACCCCTCTTTGTGAGGAAGGTTAGGAAAAAATGCTGCTCTAAATGACTAGCACGTTCTCTAATACTTGTTAAAAGTATTACTAGACATTGGAATAAAGAAGAATTGCTTCAATTTCAAAAACTCTCTGAAAGAACCACAATTAAGAGACATTAACAATCACCATATTAAACAAATAAAAAAATTACACCATCACCAACACAGAAAGCAAAATGGTCACATATACTGACCTCTGATGTCTTGGATGCGGCACTCATCTCTTCCCACACCGGATGAAGAGAATTGTACCAGCTAATAGTAGGGATACCCTACCAACAAATCTGATATTTGTAAATAGCAGAGGAGGAAAACTAATTACAAATATATACCTCTACATCATTTATTTTTTGAGGACTGAGATGGCGAGCGGGTTAGAAGTGTCACAAAGGTAATGGTCGGTAAAACTTGATTCACAGTGCCACTGGGCTACTGACATAATGTCTTCAATAGAAACACCATTAAATAATGCTGTGGAAGTTACCACACCATGGACACTATGAGCCTTGGCTCTATCTACTTGTTTTCCAGTGGCTGTCTTATGACAGAATTGAATGCATTCTACCATCCATCTGGAAATAGTGTCTCTTGACGCCCTACCATGGGGTTCAATATATGACAACCATAGGGAGCATGGGTCAGTCCTTTTCCTGTACTTATTTAAGGCACGGACAGGACACCATGCTTTAGCACCAGGATCATATCTGGTTAAATAATAAGTTCACCCGGATATTTTAAAGATTGATTCTTAGCCAAGAAATTCAATCTCGGTAGAAGCTTAAGGCCTTCACCTGTAACTATTTAACAGTCATGCTCAGCAGACAAGGCATGAATTTCACTTCTGCATCTGGCAGATGCTGCCGCTTTAAGTGTTAATAATTTTATAGAAATAGCACTAAGTGGATCAAAAGGATGAACTTGAAGAACCAGAGAAAGACATGATGGTGTCAGTGGAGGATTTCTCGGTCTGAGATTGCCCATACCTTTGATAAGAGTACTTAGAACACATGCTTCATCACTTCCCCTCTTTGCCAAGCAAGGGATAACAGTCATCAATGCTGATTTGTATCCAGCAATAGAATTAGGCGTAAGACTATAGGCATCATACAGGTGACAGAGAAAATCAGCTACTACCTGAATAGTTGCATCCATTGGACTGATACATCTCTTTGAGCACCATTATGCAAATCTGTTGATTTTATAATTATATGCTCTGGAGGTTGACCCCCTTCTGGCTCTGGCCATGAAATTGGCTGCTTGCTTAGAAAATCCCTCTGGAAGATAATATTGTCCATCAGAGGCAGAGGAACCGGATTGCAGACCAGAAGGTCAAGCAGATCCGTAAACCATGATCGGCTTGGCCAATTCAGGGTGATCAGGAGCACTTGGCATTCCTCCTGCTTGACTTTCTGAAGGATCCTTGGAATCATGATTGTTGGAGGGTATGCGTATTCATACATTCCCTTCCAACTGATAGCTAGTGCATCTATTGCGATAGAGCTTGGATCTGGAATCGGAGAAATGTACAGTGTCATCTTCGCATTCTTCTTCATTGCGAATAAATCTATGTTGGGTTTTCCCCAATGATTGAACAGATGATCCGCCACACATTGATTTAGTTGCCATTCCGTAGGCAGAATGCTCATCCTTCGGCTCAATGAGTCTGCTAACAGATTCAGCCTTCCAGGAATATGAACTGCTTTCGAGGTGATCATATGATCCATACACCAGCAAAGTAGCTTCCATGTCATCATACAAAGACTGGGCGATTTCGTTCCGCCATGTCGGTTTATGTAACTCACTACTGTTGAGTTGTCTGAACGTATCAACACAAAGGTTCCCTCCACATCTTTTAAGAAGTGTTCCAGGCCTAGAATTACAGCCCGTAATTCTAGCATGTTGATATGCTCCTTTGACTGATCCAGATTCCCAAGCCATGATATTGTGGCTTCTTCCAGGCAAGCTCCCCATCCCTCCATCGATGCATCCGTAAACATCCTTACTTGAGGGTGGGAGGGCTCAGCATGACCCCACCCCTAGGAGATTCTCTCTCTCCAACCACCAGTGAAAGTGATGGTGAAGGTGATGAATGAGAGGATCCTGAACTCTGCGTCCACTGAGTCATGAGATAGATTTGCTGTCAAGCTTTCTGGGTTGTGTGATTTTAGCAACCAGTCGTCTATGTAAGTGATAGCAAGAGTCACTCGAGTGAAAACCCTTGGAGATGTCGAGATGCCGAATGCGAGAACTTTGAATTCCCATTGGCATCCCTGAAAAGCAAATCTCAGGAACCGATGACAACTCCTTGCAATGGGAATGTGGAAATAAGCGTCCTTTAGATCTATCGATGCTGTCCACATTCCCTTCTCTAACCTCAACAACACCGATTTTATTGTTTCCATTTTGAAACTTGGTGTGTCTATAAATTTCTTTAGAGGTTTGAGGTTGAGAATTGGTCTCCACCACCCCGCCCACCCCCAGTGACTTGGTGACCGACCTAGTCAGACAATCCAATGCCAGGTTGATCCCATCCTGGATGGCTCGTTGTACTGTCACCGGACTAGTCTGTTGGTGCACCGAGGCTGCTACTACCCCTGATAGCAGCTGAGACACGCGAGACAGCGCACTAATCACTGCTCGCGAGCTCTCCTCGGTGTCATGCAAAGCGGCATTAGCTGAGCACATAGCGCCTGAGCACAGCGCCCCTGTGTCAGCACGAGAGCCTGGCCATGTGTCTTCCCCAAGTGAGACGCGGAGGGGGGGGGGGGGGGGGGGGGGGGGGGGGGGGGGGAGAGGCCTTCGTGAGGCGACCTTTCCGTCTGATCGACTCCTCTGCCGCAATGAACATATCTAAGATATGCTCAGCATACAGCAGAGACTGAGCCGAGGTGGCCAATGGCTTAGCCTATAACTACGCTCGGGGGTTACTGGCGGCCGATTCGTCCACGGAGAGTTCTGGTCTGACAGCGAGGAGCCACGCACTCATCAAACCAGTCTTCGTCTGTGGCCACCTGCGAATTGCCAACAAGCAGCGGGCCCTCGTCATCCTCAAGGGCATTCACAGGTGGGGCCATGGAGGAGGCTACAGATATACCCAGCTGCCCAGGGAATGCATGTTCTCCCCATGCGCTCCCCATGAGAGGAGTGTAAACGCTTGCATCCATGTCTTCATGATCATCCTGTAGGGGGAGCAGGTAGTCTTCGTCATCTTCCTGGTCAGGAAAGTTAGACGCTGGGTTAGCAAGGAAAGCTAACCCCGACTGACCAGGAGAATGCCCGAGGGCAGATGACGAGGATACTCCGCGAGTGATCGTGGTCAGGCCCACTGGTCGGGTCCTGCCTGATGCTGTTCGCATCGCTGGATCACCAGGCGATGCGAACATCAAGCCTGGGTCCAAAACGGCCACGCTTGGATCACTGAAAACCTTGTCTGAACTAGTAGGGCATGATCCAGGGACGGGGGCTACCTGCACTGAGGACGATGCACAGGAAGTTGAAACACCTGTGCCCGGCAACATGCCGCAAAGAATGTCAGGCATCAGGTCTTTCAAAGTCCTGCGCATCTCCCTCACTAATTCTACCATGAAGGCCTCAAGCCCACCCTTCTCAGAGGCCTTCTTCTTACCCCCCTCCTTCACCCTCTTGCTGTCCTCAACCATCATTCTTGCCCGTGAACCAAAGAATTCAGAGGTTAGATCCCCCACCCCCCACTCTTTATAAATAGCACATTTGTTGGACAGCCTACAGTCTGTACAAGATGGGCAAGGGTGGGGGAAGAATCTAGACTTCAAATGCTTTTGACATATTGGACATGATGATTTCTGAAAGGTAGGCATACGAAGAGAATGAGTATTTGAGTTTGTAATTTGTTATTTCTTTTAGTAAATACAAGAACAAACTCGAGAGAGAAGACACACACTAAACGAAATCTAGGATTTCTTTTTTCACGAGAGAGTTGATACTTACCTCCCTAATACTTTTGATATTGCTAAATATTGGCTTTCACTCAATAAAACACTCAGATTAAAAACAGTTAGGTGCCCCTACTGGGCAGGTAGTCAGAGGTAGTCCGGCGGATGCCAGCCCCACCACCGCGCATGCGCCGACTACTACTTCCTCTGGCTCATTTATTGGCTAACACATGCAACTACCAAGAGCCTGAAGACCGAGCCTCTGTGGGGCGGAGAGGCCGGGTCCGTATCTAGGGAGGTAAGTATCAACTCTCTCGTGAAAAAAGAAATCCTAGATTTCGTTTATTTCACATCAAGAGTATACTTACCTCCCTAATACTTTTGATATTGCCAGAATTCGAAAGTGAATCTGGCGGGAGGGAGGCGAGGTCAAAAGACCAGCTCTTCCCTATACGCTTTCAAGCGTTTAAGGCACTTATGACGTCTGAAACTGTGTGAAAACACAGTCAGGATTTGATAAACCATCGGATAACACAACCGATGTCTGAGAGATGACCGATTTGTCATATGCGCTCCCCCCCCCCCCCCTCGGGAGGAAGATTAAATGACCTCAATGTCCTACACGCTCTCTTCGTACTAGTGCCAAGTACTATAGGACAGAGACGAAAAGGCTCCATTTTCGTATACTCTCTCTAAAGAACCACAACCCACATAAACCATCACCATATTAATAACACTGGGTAACGTGACAATACAAAACAATGAACAACACATGAACAAGACTGACCTTGTTGTACTAGGAAACTGTCATCACGATTCCAGTAGAGAAGGATGATACAGTCCCGACAAGTGGTTGTCACCGTCGCTGAATGGCGAAGTATATAAGCAATGCGGAAGCAGTCTTCACAACATAAAGCGGTTATTGTTTCAAAATCGACAAGGCGAGAGGGTTAGAGGTGTCACGGAGGTAATGGTCTGTAAAACTTGACTCACAGTGCCACTGAGCCACTGACATAATATCATCCACAGGGACCCCACTAAACAGGGCAGTGGATGCCACGACACCGCGGACACTGTGAGCCTTGGCCACGTCAACCTGTCGCCCGGTGGCGGATTTGTGACAAAATTGAATACATTCCACAATCCACCTAGAAATGGTGTCCTTAGACGCCCTACCATGGGGTTCAATATATGACAACCATAACGCTGACTGGTCGGTACGCCACTCCGAAGTACGCTGCTTGTACCGGAGCAGCGCCCGTACGGGGCACCATACTTTAGAATTAGGATCATATCTAGTTAAAGATGGCAAAAAAATAGGCTGACCTGGATATTTCAATGACTGATTTTTAGACAAGAAATTAATCCTAGGTAGAAGCTTAAGGCCTTCCCCTGTAACCACAAAACGGTCAACCTCGGCTGATAAGGCGTGAATTTCACTCCTACGCCTAGCCGAGGCCGCAGCAATTAAAAATACAGTTTTAAGAGTTAACATTTTCATAGAAATGGAACTAAGTGGTTCAAAAGGCTTATCACCTAGTACCTGGAGCACCAGTGATAAACTCCAAGACGGAATCAGTGGAGGATTCCTTGGTCTTAGATTGCCCATGCCTTTAATTAATACATTTAATGTACTTACTTCATCACTCCCCCTATTAGCCAAGCAAGGAATAACAGTCATTAAAGCTGATTTATAACCAGCAATAGAGTTAGGCTTGAGGCTATAGGCATCATATAGGTGACAGAGGAAATCAGCCACTACCTGAATAGATGATTCCATTGGATCAATACATCTTTTTGAGCACCACTCTGCAAATCTGTTGATTTTATAATTATATGCTCTGGAGGTTGACCCCCTCCTGGCTTTGGCCATAAACATGGCCGCTTGCTCAGAAAAGCCCTCCTTAATTCTAGATTCCTTGACAACATCCACGCAGTCAATCGGAACATTGACGGATTGTCGTGAAGGGCCTTGCCCTGGAAGATAAGGTCGTCCATCAGAGGCAGCGGAACCGGATTGCAGACCAGAAGGTCCAGCAGATCCGTATACCACGATCGGCTTGGCCAATCCGGGGCGATCAGAAGCACTTGGCACTCCTGCTGCCTGATTTTCTGAAGCACCTTTGGAATCAGGATTGCTGGGGGGAATGCGTATGCATACATTCCCTCCCAGCTGATAGCTAACGCATCTGTTGCGAAAGCGCTTGGGTCTGGAATCGGAGAGACGTACGTCGTCATCTTCGCATTCTTCTTCGTTGCGAACAAATCTATGTTGGGTTTCCCCCAATGGTCGAACAGACGATCCGCCACACATTGATTTAGTTGCCATTCCGTGGGTAAAACACTCATCCTTCGGCTCAATGAGTCTGCTAGCAGATTTAACCTCCCCGGAATATGAACTGCCTTCAAGGTGATCCCATGATCCAGGCACCAACAAAGCAGTTTCCATGTCATCATACAGAGACTGGGCGACTTCGTTCCGCCCTGGCGGTTTATGTAAGTCACTACTGTCGAGTTGTCTGAACGAATCAGAACAATCTTGCCCTGAACATTCTTTAAGAAATGTTCCAGGCCCAGGACTACTGCTCTTAGCTCTAGTAGATTGATATGTTCCTTGGACTGATCCAGATCCCAAAGCCCTGATACTGTGGACTCTTCCAGACAAGCTCCCCACCCCTCCATCGATGCATCTGTATACACAGTCACCTGAGGGTGGGGAGGGGTTAGCAAAACCCCCGGCAAGAGATTCTCTGTATTCAACCACCATTGCAGGTGGTGAATCAGAGGCGCCAACACTGACACGTTCGAGTCCAGCGAACCTGAACTCTGGGTCCACTGTGTCATGAGAAACAACTGGATCGGGCGCCTGCGCAAGGCGGCCTGCGGAATGACGGGTTCCAAAGAAACCATCAAGCCCAGCATTCTCAAGTAAACCCGTGCCAGGACATGACGACTGTCGCACACCGACTGTATTACCGAGATGAGTATTTGAACCCTCTCCTGAGTGGGGTACACATACCCCGTCTCCAGATCGAAGAACATGCCCAGGTAAACAAACTTCTGGGATGGAGTTAGCTCTGATTTCGGGAAATTGATCATCCAGCCCAAGTCCGAGAGAGTTTTCAAAACAATCTCCAGATTGGCTGACAACGATTCCCGGGTGTGTGCTTTCAACAGCCAGTCGTCTATGTACGTGTGGACTGCTATGCTTCTCCTGCGGAGGTATGCAGTGATCGCAAGAACCACACGGGTGAAGACCCGAGGAGCCGTGGAAATCCCGAAGGGTAACACCCTGAATTCCCACCGCCGGCCCTGAAATGCGAATCTCAGGAAGTGACGGAAACTCCTCTCTATGGGAATGTGGAAATACGCATCCTTCAAATCTATGGAAGCGGTCCACATTCCTCGCTCCAACCCCGCCAATACCGAGCGCACAGTCTCCATCTTGAAACTGGGCGTCTCTAAGAACTTGTTCAAAGGCTTGAGGTTGAGAATCGGCCTCCACCCTCCGGTGTTTTTCTTCACTAAGAAGAGGGTTGAATAGAAGCCCGGGCACCTCTGTGCCGGCTGAATGGCTTCTTTTAGTATGAGGGAATTTATTTCCTCCTCTATACACAACCTCTGATCCGGATCCCGTGGAATAGGAGTCCAGATCGGCGCGAGAGACAGTCGCGATGGCGGGCCTGTCACCCAGTCGGGACGATACCCGACTGAAAGCCATCGCAAGACTAAACGGTCCTGAGTCAACCGCTTCCACTCTGGCGAGTGGCCGGCCAAACGGCCGCCCACCGGTCCACCTAGGGATAGAGGTGGACATAAGGAGTGCCAGAGTGGCACTGTCCTCTCGGCGTGAAACACCGGAGTGGTTCCCACCGCGGTAACCAGGCCATCGGGCCCGATTGCCGCGACCAGATCCCCGCGCGCCCCGCCCAGCGCCACGCGCACCACGGTGCGCGGGCGGCTGTCTGGCTGGGTGCGGCTGGGGAGCCTGCGCCCCCCTCGCTGCTGGCCGAATCGCCCGTGGCCTAGGCCTACGTTGCGACGGTGACTGGCCTCTGACCTGGCCAGCACCACCTCGAGCCTGCAGAGGACGATACGCAGGGGGTGCCGCGCGAACACGCTCCCGCCGGAGCACCTCAAATTGTTCACGCAGCGCCCTCTGGTTGTTAACCAGAGTGACCGTCTCCTGGAGGTGCCTGCATCCCTCACCTCCAAAGAGACCAGGACCTGTCATAGGCGTCCGCAGCAGCCTATTATACAGGTCCTGGGACGGGCACAGATTGTCAAGAGCAAACGTGCGCCTCGCCCGGACACTTCTGGTCACCGCCCGCGTCAAACAGTCCAAAGCCAGGTTGATACCATCCTGGATGGCTCTCTGGACTGTTACCGGGCTTGGCTGGCGTGATGCGGAGGCCGCTACCACCCCCTGTAGCAGCTGGGAGACGTGGGACAGAGCGGCAATCGACGCCCTCCCACTCTCCTCCGCATCACGCAGCGCGGCATTCGAGCACAAGACTCCCGTGTCAGAACGGGAGCCCGGCCGCGCATCTTCGCCTAAAGCCGCGCGATCATCCACGCTTGGCTTTGGCACCACACCGTACCGCTGGTATTCCAGGGGCACGATGCGGCAACGCTTCGCCACCTCGCGAGGGGCCTTCGCGAGACGTCCATTAACCTTAATGGACGCCTCCGCCGCTTCGAACATGTCCACGACATGCTCAGCCAGCGGCAGAGATAGCATAGCGGTAGCCGCCGGCCTACCAGCTAACCACGGCCTATGGTCATGCTGGCTAGCCGGCAGCTCCGCGGGTAGATCGGGCCGAACACTTACCAGCCACTGGCAAGCGTCCGACCAATCCTCCTCCGTGGCTAACTGCGAGCGCTCTACTAGACGAGGGCCTTCGTCTTCCTCCAGAGCACTCGCAGTTGACGTCGACGGCGGATAAGCTGATACCCCTGGCAAGCCCGGAAAAGCATGCGGGCCCGAGAGAGCAGGCATGCTGAACTCCGCGGCTTGACCAGGAGCAGGCGCCGTGGCAGAGCGTGGGGTAAACACCGCCCTACCGCGGCCCTGACCAGCACCAGCGACACCATCGGCAAGCCGAGGTATGCGGTATCCGTGGTCAACAGCACCGCCCGGGGACACCTTCTGGACCGTGAAATCTACTCCTGCGAGAGTAGAACCACGGAACACGTCGCCTGTATTCCCCGCGAGGGGTGCACAGACGTCGTATTCCATGGCCACGTCCTCAGAAGTCGACCCTAGCAGGAGATCCTCTTCCTCCTGGCCAGAAAGATTAGACTCCGGGTCAGCAAAGAGAGCTAACCCGGACTGGCCAGGAAAGGTGCCATAGGAGGCCTTGACACCTTCGGCGCGCGGATACCCAGGGTCTGATGAGCAGACCGCGGGTCCCAGCAACAACCATTGTCCACGGCCCCTCGGCGCGGCGCCATGCCTGCTGCCAGGGTCTTGGACTGCCCCCAACAAAGGGGCCACCTCTGAATCCACAAACGGACCGGACCTAAAGAGACCGGATTCAGAGGCGGGGATCACCTGCTCGTAAGCAGATGCCGAGGACAACAAAGGAGCTGGCCCAGGGAGCATGCTGCGAAGCAACTCTGGGACCAAATCCTTTATTGTCCTCTGCATCTCTTGCAACATTTCGGACCTGAAGGCCTCCATATCCACCGCGGATGAGGCCTTCTTCTTACCCTTCTTACTACCCTCCTTCTTCTTCTTCCTCTCTTCCTCCATCACCTTCTCCCTTGCCTGCAATGAGAGAAAATCAGACATTAGATCTCCCCCTCACTGCTTACATACATCGCACTTCAGCAACGGTCCACAGGGACTGCAGCTGAAGCACAAGTGCGGTACGAATCTATTCTTCAGAAACCTCCCGCAGGACGGGCAACCAGGTCTCTGAAACAGGACAAGGACAAGGACAATGAGCAAGATAGTTAAGGTTAGCGAACTCAAAACCAACTAAAAAGAGAGGGACAGGATCCTCAAGATCGCAAGTCAAGAAGAACCAGCCTTGGACAAAACGTTAAATGTTAATAAAGGCCAAGGCCGATTATGACGTCATCAATCCCGTGACCAAAATAATCGATACGCAACAAGCACCAAGTGCAAGAACGAATTGTATAAGTAACCGGAACATTCCCGTTGAATTGGCATTTCGAGTACACAACAATCAGATATACAGAGATAACTCCTTCCAATTCTAGCATTGGCAAAAAAGGAAATTATCTCCCCTTTTGTTTATCAATAATTAGATACCTGACACTTGTACAGACAAACCATCCAACGTGATGTACCGGAGAACTCCACCATAGTACGCCTCTACATTCTCTCCACCGAAGGGGAAGGAATTGGATCAAGAGGGCAAAGTGAGAAGACCTTTATAACAAGTCTCCAACTCACTGAACATAGATTTTTTGGTTAGATAACCTAACAGTATTAGTAGGAAATGGAACCGTGGTGGAGAGAAACATATCCTCTTGTGCCGAGAAGTCCATCAAAGCTTCTACGTGATACCTGTGGAAAAAAACACAAAGAGAAATGAGACTTATGAAGCACCATGTTGTAAAAAATCAACACAAACAGGCGCTAATCACGGTAAGCGCGAGTCCCGGAAACACATTAAACCGGGACAAAACACGCTAGCATATCAAAGAAATCACCTGATAAAGAGATCCAGCTCCTTCCAAAGGTGAGTCCTCTCTTTCCGACATGACACGAACGTACAACAATCGTCAAATAAGTGAAAAACAAGGTAAACGCGCAGAAAATGTAGAGTAGCACAAAACCGCATGTAACCCTTAGCCAATAAATGAGCAAAGAGGAAGTAGTAGTCGGCGCATGCGCGGTGGTGGGGCTGGCATCCGCCGGACTACCTCTGACTACCTGCCCAGTAGGGGCACCTAACTGTTTTTAATCTGAGTGTTTTATTGAGTGAAAGCCAATATTTAGCAATATCAAAAGTATTAGGGAGGTAAGTATACTCTTGATGTGAAATTATATTACTGACAACCCTGAAGGGACAGATGTCTTCCCCTGTTAAAAAATAACAAAACAACCAGGGAAACCTTATTAAGAATGTTAGAAAGACAAGAGAGAAAAGATTATGACTATCTAGACATCTCTCCACATTCATAACAAAGGATGATAATGACAACAATTTGATTTCTCTAAACTAAGATTATGACATCAAGGAAGAGAAAAAATCTCTGGTTGATTATGACATCAAACCTCAATACAACAGCCCCTTCAAGGAGAGGAGACATCAGAAAATGAATGCAAGAAATACCTAATGACTACATACATTCAACACTCAAGAATAATATAATATTAAATTATATATCCGAGAACCCATGCACACACAAGAGAATACAGTGCAATAAAGATGGCAGCAAAAATTGTTAAATATTTTCAAATAATTAGGTGCCATAAGCCCATAACTAATAAACTCCCTTATCCTGAGCATAGGCAAACCATCCTCTTGTGCAGAAGAACATGTCCATCCATCTGCCGAGTCTGTAGAGTCTGATGAAGGGGATGGGATAAAAGGAGGAGGATATTTTTTGTTTTATATCTCCGACCCGTAGACATATCATAAGGACAAATCAGAAAAAGATACGTGATCAACCTCCGAGTGAAGAACAGGAGCTCTTACCATTTATAGATGATCCTGTGGACACAAAGGCACAAGGGATTAGAAGATCTAGGCGCTGGCAGAATTTAACAAGGATTCACAGCGCCTAACAACGAGCTAATGCCAGGTTGGCCGTGAACGAAAACCGGTAACATATAAAAGTTACAAGATGTCTTAATTAATATATGGAACAATATCACCTTAATGGATGATGAGGACTCCTCCTCTGGCGTCTTAGCATCAGCCATTTATGGAAATGGATGATTAAATATATAGAAATCCTCAAAAAAGAGATTGGAAAGTTTTCCAACTGTTGCATGTAAGCCAATATATTAGAAAACGGAAGTACCAGTATGCGCATGTGCAGTAGGTGGGGTCTGTCATGTGCATGACTGTGTACATCCCCCTGCCCGCCCACTAGGGGCACCTAACTTTTTATAATTCTGAATATTATTGAATTTAGAGCTGATATACTAGTATATCAAGAGTGTTAGGGAGGTAAGTATATTCTCATGATGTGAAAGAGGTCTGTGCCTCCATACGAACGAGCGTTCCGGAGTAAGGGTTTTGCTTCTGTCTTGCATAGTATGAAGTCTATTTGGTTGAAGACAGCTGTTGTAGCCTTAGAACCTTTTGGGGCTTTGCGATCAGTAATGTGTCCAGTCCATGTTGTCCGGTGACGGCATGGCTGTTTGAAAGCTGTATTTATGACAAATAGGCCATTGAAACTAAGGAATGCCACCAGTACATCTCCACTGCTGTTGTGTGTGCCCTCTCCATAGGATTCCATGCATGAGCCAAATCTTCAACTTTTGTCCGCAATTCCGAGTTTACCCAGCTTGGAGTTGAAATCTCCACACACGAACAACTAGCTGGGATTGTAATGGCGGAGCTCAGTTCTGCATAGAAGGAATCTAATATTGCTGGATTCTCTTTGGCTTTTTCGGTAGTTGGGCTGTATGCATTGACAATTCGACACTTAGTGGTAGTGTGTTTTCACGTAGGTATAGCCAGGTCGATGAATGCAATGTGATCACTGACATATCCAAAACTAATCACATGATCCAAGACCCTTGGTCCGATTACGAAGCCTAAGCCCCAGTATGTGGCCTGTTATTGCTCCAGGAGCACTAGCTTATGGCCTGTCTGTAGTTGCTGCTCTGAGTGTTTACCTAGTTTAGTCTCTTGAATGCATGCAATATCGATGTTATAGTGTTCACAGTCTGCACCTAAGGTTTGCCTCTTTGATGTTGCACTCAGACTACGTATATTCCACGTAGCTATGGTAAGCTCCTGGGAAGATTGCGTCGTCTGAGGATGTCAAGCAGTTTCTTGTTTGAAGGAGGGTAGGCATAATCAGAGTTGCCTCTGTATGCGGATGTCAGCCTGCAATCCTTGATGACTTAGTTTCCCAACAAAGTTGGTACTTATGGAGGAGACTGGCGTGAAGGTGTCATCTTTGTCCTCCTGTATGTCTTTACTATTTAATAAATATGCTGTTAAATATTTTGAAACTAATATGACCGGATGCTGTTGATCGATCGATCCCAACATGGGCAAAGCGTTGGTGGAGCTTAGCTACAGATAGGTGGGGCATAGCTAAAACTGTATCCATCCATTGGCAGAACTAGAAAGTAAGTTAGAAAACATAAAAGGCAACACAATTTAAACTTGGCATCCTTAAAAACTAGATCACGGTCATAGATTGTCTCAGAGAATTGAATCATGTGTGCATGCATCCATGCCTCTGTCTGCCTGAGAAAGCATACAATAGTCAACTGTACCTGCCCTTCCTGGAATTTGTCATCATAAGCAGATCGATAAAGGTAACGCTTGCCCGAGTCCCCAAGGTTACCAATGATTGACACATATACATTAGCACTGGTTGCGCTACCAGCCATGTGACCCGTGTAAGTTTCAATGACATATCGAGCATCTGAAAATGGATTAACAAAGGAAACTTTGATTATTAATCTTTTACTGATGTTTGTTGGTATATAATTTATTGTAATTTGTAATAAATCACATACCGGTAATTGAATATACAAATTCTCAGGTACAAGGTTGATAACTTATTGTACTATATTACTTGTGGCTCTTATATTTAGTTACTATATATTAACATGTTCAAGTCACCATTTATATTTTTAGATCATAAATTCATGGATGCATATATATGTATGCATGCATGGGGACGCATATATATGTATGCATGCATGGGGATGCATATATATATATGCATGCATGGGGACAAGCATGCATGCACTCTCACTCATACACACATGAACACACGCATGCCCACACATGCACATACGCACGTGCGCACACGCACGCGCACGCACGCACGCACGCACGCACGCACGCACGCACGCACGCACGCACGCACGCACGCACGCACGCACGCACGCACGCACGCACGCACGCACACACACACACACACACACACACATGCACGTACGCATGCACCAGCATAGCATGCTGATGCACATCAGGGCACGCACATGTACATACACATACACACATGCACAAGGGTATGATAAACACCTGCAATCAAATTCTGATCATTCTTTGGTACAGGGTATTCTCTCCATGTGTCGCAGTCATCATGGCAACGGGAAAGCCAGCGGTTTGGTGGTACACTTATTATCTTCTCATTTGTTGCTAAGTTTGTGAGCACCACCTAAACAAACAATGGCCATAATATTTTACCTATGCCCCGCCCATCTCTATCTAAGCTCCACCCACACTTAGACCATGTTGGGACTGATTGATCCCTGCAATTTACAGTCAGCTAATGTGTTGAATATTTTGAAACTAATTTGACTGGGTGCTGTTTTTGCCTATGGCAGTAACAGCGCCCAGTCAAATTAGCTTCAAAATATTCAACAGCATGTTTATTAAATAGTAGACATACAATTCGTACAACTTGACGGACTATTAACACTTACCGCTCTGATGCCAAAAGTTTTAATTCTCAAATTAAAGTATAAGATGAACTGGTGTTTATTTTTCAACAAATTTGGTGGAAGATGGTGATGTCGTAGACAGCTACATCTTCCCCCAAAATCGTTGAAAAATGTACACTAGTTTCTTTGCTACTGACACTGTAAAAGATAGAATATTGACATCAGAGTGCTAAGGGTTAAGTGTTCATGATAGACTTCTTATGCTATTCATGGCATAATTTACTATGACGTCAACCTACATGTGATGTTGTTGATTATGGCGTTATATGATTGATTGATAAACTGGATTCATGTATTACAGTATTCAAAAGTGAATCAATTCCATTTTATGATCTCAAATAGATATAGCAAAATTAGAAATCTTGGACACAATCAATATTAATTTATCAACAACAAGAGCGATCATAGATTGATGAACTACTCCCCTTACAGTCTTTTCTCAGGCTATTGTTCAGACCAAGACAAGAA
Source organism: Chaetoderma sp. LZ-2023a (assembly GCA_034401795.1). NCBI lineage: Eukaryota > Metazoa > Mollusca > Caudofoveata > Chaetodermatida > Chaetodermatidae > Chaetoderma > Chaetoderma sp. LZ-2023a. The sequence goes on from CM067369.1 coordinate 85,153,394, forward strand.
ATGGACCTTTCCAGTTTTAGCTATGCCCTGCCCATCTCTAGCTAAGCTCCACCCACACCATGCTCATGTTGGGATTGAACGATCCCTGAACTCCCTGACTTTTAATTTCCAGAAAACTATACAGGTAAGCTGTTGAATATTTTGAAACTAATTTGACTGGGTGTTGTTGCTGCCTATGGCAGCAACAGCGCCCAGTCAAATTAGTTTCAAAATATTCACATACAATTTGTATGTGTTGGACAATTAAGTGTTCAAGATGGAATAAATTGAGTCATTCATGACGTCGTGATTATGATATCATCCTACAGGTCACGTAGCTGATTATGATGTCATATGACATCATATGATGGATGGATAACCTGGAACCTTAAGTCAAGTTCGACTGGCGGAGTATACTATTGTTGACTAGATCCGAGGCGAACTCAAAATAGTTAACTCCTCAGCTCGGTCACAAGTGGTTAATGCAAAATTTAAGAATAATTCAACATGGCGGATAGTCCTCGACTGCCATGCTTAAATGCACATAAATGTTTAAATATTTCATTAACTAATTTAAGTTTGATGAAATTATACTTTCCTACTGTAAGTCAATTTTCCGAAGGCTCACTGTTCCAACTTTCGCTAAATTTAAATACTTTTCAACATTCCAAAATAACAATTTTCAATTGGTAGCGTTCATAAGTTATAAATTTTGACTTCTATAGTGTGTGATATCATAAAAATCACCATTGCTACAGAATTTGGAATAACGGAAAAAAAAATGTGATCATTAAGCCTGGTCAGAATATATATTTGGGAAAGCTTACTAGATAAATATACAGCCAGTAGATGAATACTAATAATTTGTTATTATCCACAGCTATCATTCGCTTTGGGCATTTTTCAAAATTTGAGTGCATGTTATAAATTGCTATTATAACATTCTTTTGGCAGGTTTTGATAAAAAGAAATTAGCAGTTACATTATCATCTTCTTCTTCTTCTTCTTTCTCTTCTTCTTCACCTGCATTTGTTTTTCCATGCACCAATCTCTAACTTGATCTCTAATCTGATAGAAGCGTTGCTTCCTTGAACTTTATGGTTCATAGGAGCAGGTCCACTTCATGGAGACTATCTGTGCATGGTCATTAACACTTTCACTGATAAATTACCCCATATATCAATCTCAGTGCAAACAAACAGGAAATCTGTGGAATATTTTGAAATTAGTGTGACTGGAAGCAATTGCTGTTTCAGGCAGCAATGGCTTCCACTCATATCAATTTCAAGATATTCAATGTTTGTTTTCCAGTTCTTGGCTCTCCGCCACACAGGCAGATATCTTCTGTCTTCATAGAGAAATAGTGTTTCTATTAGGACCCTGCCATTAGCCATTGTTAGACCAAAAGGCAGTACGGGTGAAATTTTGGAGTTTTCCCTCTCCTCAGCAGAATATTGGTCATGGAGTTCTGCCTACCTTATGGTAACAGGGATACGGTGCATCCACATTCGTTCCCCTAGTCGAACCCTTGTCTATTAGTTTCAGCTTAACATCATACCCAGTTCTATACATTTTGTATCAGTATTATACACAGATAAGTACCTTTTCCAGGAACCAGCCTGCATTAATGTCCAAATCCTCATAGCCTAGCCTGATCTTGTATGGGTCACCGAGCTCTGGATCAACAGATATCTGCAATACAAAATTAAGCAAATTAATTCCACCTTTATTATCTACAATTCATCTTTTTTCAGTTTTTCATAGGAGCAATAACTTCTAAGTTATTAGAGAATGGATAACAGTACCCTAGTTCATTATTATTTGTTAAGTTATGGTTAAGATAAACAGAGCTTTTTCAGTGCTGTGGCCTGGCACCAAATGAATTAAAACTAGTAATAACTGGATGCGTTTTAACCCTTAGCACTTTGTTGTTAAAATTTTTAATTTTCAAATTAAATTAATAGATGAACTGGTGTTAATTTTTCAACAAATTTGGTGGAAGATGGTGCTGTCGCAGACAGCAACATCGTCCACCAAAATTGTTGAAAAAAGTACACCAGTTTCTTGGCTATTGACATGTTAAAATATAGAATATTGACATCAGAGTGGTAAGGATTAACTCATTTGATCCTGGAGCAGAGATGTATATTGATGTCATAAAGCATGTTGTCACATCTCGAGCCATCAAAATGGGCTGCTGATGTGAGGTCTGTAGGTGTGTCTATTTAGACAGGATTATTGAAACACACAAGAACATAATATATATCACAAACCAATCTTTCTAATAATCATTTTGGTACATAATATGACTTACTTCCTAATAAACATTTCTGTGGAAAATTATTTTCAAAGAAATTGGAAATCCAATTATCTTAAAATTGAGATTCAGCAATATTCTGGTAATGAATTAAGCCAATTTGCGAGAGGATGGCAGTTCTAATTTAGTGTTTCAAAGCTCAATACGTCAACTTTCTTATATTGTATTGTGAAAATAGTGCTAATTTGACAACACATCATGTTACAAAAATTAAAAACTTTGGTTTGTGGTTTTTTAAATCATTGTATTATAAATATTTACAACGGGGTCGAGCTACAAATCAAAACAAACTTATTCACAACTCTCGCCCTAAGTTAACATCCCTATCGCTCAATCTGGCTCAATCAGATTACAATAAGAAAAATTTTATATAACGCATGTTTCCATGCCTTACTACAACAGATGTTAGGCAACAAAATTAACTATTTTATAAGGTTCGCAAATAGAAATAAAAAATGTGGCTGCAATACAACCATGAAGCTCGCCTTTATATGACTTTGCAATGAACTATAACGCTTGACTTCAAACATAATATAAATATAGAAGGCTTATCAATACACATACCAATGACCAAGACCTTTGGCCTTTCGACCCCAAAGGAATTGGCTCATCTCCTCTCATCACCAAGTGTCCAAGTTTGGGTGCAGTATTATTAACATATGAGACATGAACTTCTAACTTGAGGTAAAAGCAAAATGTTATTGTTGAAAAAAACCCACTGAGTTTTGTCATTATCACACTGACCTTGACCTTTAACTGCTTGAGCTAAATGCAAAATGTTACTTTTAATAAAAACTAGGTTTTAGCAAGGATTGAGAGACCCTGACCTTAAACATTTTGACTCCATGGTGTCATGTGTCAATCCCACTCACGATAAATAAGCATGTGTCCAACTTTGGCTCCAGTAGGATTAAGCGAGCATGAGATATAAACAGTGAAGTTGAGCTAAACACAAAACGTTTCTGCTGAAAACAGTTTTCCCCCCAAGATCACAATGATCGTTAACCTTTCGACTCCGAAGGACATTGTGCCATGTTCTCTCATTATAAGGAAGCATGTGTTTAAGTTTGCGTACAGTATGATTAACCAAACATGAGACATGAACTACTACGTTGAGCTAAACGCAAAATGTTAATACTAAAAAAACACCCATTTAGCAACATCATAACAATATTGACCTTTGACCTTTTAGCCCAAAGGTTATTACGTCATTCTCTCTCCTTATACTAGAAAGTATGTATACATGTTTGGGTCCATGAATACTAAGCAAACAGCAGATATGAACTCCTAATTTGAGCAAAAGACAAAATGTTAATGTTGAAAAAACCCAGTTTTTACCAATGTCACAATAACCGTGACCTTTTCCCTTTTGCCCCAACATCATTGTATGATGCTCCCTAATTATAAAGAAGTATCTGTCCATGGTTGGGTCGACCATACATAACCAAAGATGAGATATGAACTGTTAAGTTGACGCTAAATACAAAATGTTAATATTGAAAAAACAGTTTTTACCAATGTCAGTGACCTGTACCTTTTGACCTCAATGTTATTATTTAATGCCCTCTCATTTTACGGAAGCATGTATACAGGTTTGAGTGCAGTATGATCAACTAAAGCTGAGATATAAACTGCTATGTTGAGCCGAACAGAAAATGTTAATGTTAAAAAAACACAGATTTTACCCAGGCGACTGTGACATTGCCCTTGACCTTTTGAGCCACGGTCATTGTGTGACACCGTGCCATTATTAAGAAGCATCTGTCCAAGTTTTGGTCCAGTATGATTAACTAAATATGAGATATAAACAGAAAAGTTGAGCTAAATGCAAATTGGATGACGACGCCACCACCATCGCCACCGGACTATGTGCACAACATCACAATAGCGTGTTTTAAATCGTAAAGTCGAGCAAAAGTCATAGTTACATATCCTCAGTGACAACATTTTATACAACATAATTCTGCAATAAATGAGTTAAAATTTACCTTAAAGTTATCTGTTTGTCCACCTTGGAAGAGTCCCTCGCTGGTCTGGCCAAGAATAATCGGTCCTGTCACCCCAGTCTCACAATATACATAAAGCATGATAGGACTCTCTGAATTCATTGCGCCTACATCACTTGTGGTCAGTTCTAAGTGCCAATCACTAGCTGAAATATTAGGTTAATAGCAATAAATTATATAATGTCTCATAACAATACTGTCCTATGACATCAACAACCTGTGCTTATTTCCCACTGAGGGAATTGCTAGGCTGTTGATACATATTGAGTCTGTTCATTTGAGAATATGATCCAATGATCTGAATCATCTGAATCATACAGATTCCTGACATTTGTACTGCAACTCTATAGTCTGGAACCAGTTAGATCATAGGATAATTGGATCATATTCCAATCGAACAGGCCCTTTTTGTATCATCTGATATAAATTGGTGTGTTCAAAAACAGATCATTAAGCATCTACATAGATTTAATTTTGTTTAATTTACAAATGCTTACTAGCTGATACAGACCAGATACATCAATTTCATTACAATGCAAATATTATTTAATCATTTCATGGTAATGTTTTCTTAGGACTCATTCCATACATTCTAATCTCCCCCCGAAACCCTGCTTTAAATAGATGGATGGCTCTGAATGTAATGTGTGTTCTCACACAACCTGTGAGGAGACCAATATTCATTTGCTATGCTTGCTCTAATTCAATGAAAAACTGAAGTTCTCTTTATTGGTTTATCCTAAATATTTTTTATGAAAAATGTGCATGCGTGCGTGTGCATGCGTGCGTGCGTGCGTGCATGCGTGCGTGCGTGCGTGCGTGCGTGCGTGCGTGCGTGCATGCGTGCGTGCGTGCGTGCGTCTATGCATGCATGCTTGTGTGCGAGTGTGCATACATGTAAGGTGTCAAGCTAAGACAACTTTAAAATCTGCATTACAAAACCGAGGCTATTCTGTCAACCGAGGATGTTCTCAGTTATTTTTTTATGAAGTTGGATGCAAATGAGGTCCTTTATGGCTATTTTATATTTTTTCTTATATATGTCTAAAAAGTCGTCATTTAGACAGACTAAAACTGCCTAATGTTCTCCTTTAGGGCAAGCATGGGTGTGCTTGTATGTATCCATCAGTGTGTGGGTAAAAGATGATAACCGGGGACAATTACATGAACACACACGTCTTAACCAAGAACACTCAACAATGGACTGTCCTCAGTTGCGTGGAAAAATTAACACTGGTACAGTACATATAGCTCAGCCAAGAATGAACAAACATGGAGGTGTAATTACACATTAACCCTTTAATACTTGAATTTGTTTTTTCAATTTTCAGTTTTCTTATAGAAAACGTCCATTTGCAGACCAAGAAGACTATTTTTTACAAATTTACCACTGGAATGACTGGCTCAGTTATCGAGCCAGTCATTCCAGTGGTAAATTTTCAAAAATAGTCTTTTCTTGGTCTGCAAATGAACATTTCTCAAGACCACTACAAAAGCTGTTTTTGGCTGATATGAGTGTCCATGTTCTTGTTTGACATCTATGATGTGGGCAGGTATGCACGCGCATGTGAGCATGCGTCAGCCAGTGCGCATCAGTGAGTGTGGTGTCATATTTCATTCTAACCTTGCACAGATCCATCTTCAATATGTTGTACTTCTTCTTCAGGTGCCTTTCGCATCTCTGACAGAAATACAAATGTACAACAACAATTGAAATTATTAGATGACAAGATTTGAAATAATTAACTTGCAAAATAATATTCACAACAGCAAAATTCAAGTTATTTTCAAATTATTCCATAGAATGTTAGGCAGATCAGAATGAATCTAGCTAGTGCGACATAATCATTCTCTTTGTAGCTGGCTTGCACAAAAGTGGCCTATGCTGAAATTAACCTTTGTTATTCCCATATGCCAGAAACATGAAATTGGCATTAGCAAGTATGTAACCTGCTAAATACCTTAGTAAGATGGGCATTCCCAAGACAAGTGCAGAAGTGGCTTAAGTATTAGAGATACAATGATCAATTATTTAATGTCATAGTTCATACCTGTCAGAGGAATTGTTATCTTAGAACATCCATCATCATCTATTGTCAAATAACTGAAAAGAAAAAAAAAAATTTAATATTTAAACTACAAAGGCGCATGAATAGTCAGTATTGAAGATTATATTTGGCAAAGTAAATTTTTAACTGTTTCTTTGAAAGTTTTGTTTTAACTGTTTCTTTGAAAGTTTTAAAGATTATGATCACGGCAGCGGCGCTGGTGGTGATGGTGCTGATGTTCAAGGATATAGAAACGAAGTTAATCATTCTTTATCTAATTTGACAAGGTGTTTTTGCTACCTTGGGCAGAGCAGCTTAGAGTAAACTTAGTCTCACAAAATTCAAATTGTGCAAGAAGACATTACATTTGGCTCTATCTATGAGGGGTGTGTGTATATGTGTGTCAAAACGTCAAAGCGGTGAACATTGGTTTTTGCAATGGCACACCATCAGCTATCCAATCTAATAAGGAATATGTCGTCTACTTTGTGTGGTTGCAATGGTTTAACAACTTACTTCTCTGGTTGGAAGAGATATTCGGTTGTGCTGAAGGGACTTTCCCGGACAACTACTTTCTCAATGTGCCATTCATCATTAGTGTTACTGCCCTCAGTGTGAATGTAGCATGATGTCAAAGACCCGAGACTCACTGCCTCGACAACAAATTGGTCAACCTATGTGTGTGCAAGACAGATCAAGTATGTGAGATATTACAGCACAGTTCTCAGAAAACATGGATGGAATGATACCACACTTTAACCCTTTAATCCCTGAATATGTTCAAGAAAATTTCATTTTCTCATAGAAAATGGCCATTTGCAGATGAAGAGAAGACTATTTTTGAAAATTTACCATTGGAATGACTGGCTCGATAACCGAGCCAGTCATTCCAATGGTAAATTTTCAAAAATAGTCTTCTCTTCGTCTGCAAATGGCCATTTTTCAAGACTACTGCAGAAGCCGTCTTTGGCTAATATGAGGGTTAAAGAGTTAGCACTCAAGTCGGCTAAAAACAGCTTCTGCAGTTGTCTTGAAAAAAGTCCATTTGCAGACCAAGAGAAGACTATTTGTGAAAATTCACCAATGGGATGACTGACGTGAAAACTGAGTTTGGCATTTCAGCAGTAAATTTTCAAAAATAATCTCTTGGTCTGCAAATGGATATTTTCTATGAGAAAGCTGAAACTTTCTTTAACAAATCTAAGGATGAAAGTGTTCGTGTGTAGCATACATTTACAGCTGCAAATCAAAGTCATCACTTAAGCCTTTAAAACTTTCAAACCAAAAGCAACAAATTCTTTATGATGAAGGGAATACAAAATCCTCAACAGTTGATTTTGTAACTAAAAGTTAATGGTCAAGCGAGGTTCGAACCCAGCCCATTCTATGGCACCTATTCGCCTAGCATTTGGGAGCCGAGTAGTCTACCGACTGGCCCACCATTCAGAAGACATAAATCCTCTTTCACCGGACCAACATTCAACTACCTGACTCACAACCACGCGAATTGACTGGAATGGAGTGTGCATTCCAGACTTGCGATATCTCTAGGCACTCGCATGTATGTAGTTTTTATTATTGTCAAGCATTAGTTCTAGGAACCCTGTCATTGATGACGCACTGGCACTAGGATATAATAATAATAATAATAATAATAATAATAATAATAATAATAATAATAAGTACATTTATATAGCGCAAAACTCTATGCAATAGCATGCTCTAAACGCTTGAAGATCTACGGAATAGAATGTTTTGAGACTTGATTTGAGACGTTAGAGTATGACATGTTTTGATATCTAAAGGGAGATTGTTCCATTCAGAACCAGCGGTGAAGGAGAAAGTCTTCTGTCCATATGTTACCAGTTTTGCTTTCGGAACTTTAAGAATTCTGTTGTTTTGTGATCGGAGAACGCGACCTGGAGTGTAGGGCTGTATGAGATCTGACAGGTAAGTCGGCAACGTGTTGTTTACACATTGGTAGGTCAAGCAAAGAATCTCATAACAGATTCGCTGCTCTATTGGCAGCCAATGCAAGTCACGAAGCACTGGAGAGATGTGTTCGTATTTACAGGAGAGTGAGATAATTCTAGCCGCGGTATTCTGTACAGACTGGAGCTTATGAATGAGTGCCTTTGGAGTGCCAGTGAGCAAACTATTACAGTAGTCCAGTCTTGATAGCACCAATGAACAAACGAGTGTAGTAGTTGCTTCTTTCGCTAAGTATTTTCTGATATTGCTGATGTTCCTTAACTGAAAGAAACAAGTACTGCAAAGATGTCTAACTTGCTACTCAAGGCTTAGCTCACTATCCAACACAATACCAAGGTCCTTTATGCTGCTCGACAGTTTAATGGAGCTAGAACCTATTGTGATATTATTTAGGTCGGTTTTAGCCAGCCTGGCCGATGGGCCCACTAACAATAGTTCAGTCTTATCATCATTTAATTTACGCATATTTGATGACATCCATGTTTTGATGTCTCGACAGACAACAGCAGGTTGTTATATGATTGATTGCTTTATCGGTTGCGGGCACTGATGGCTGGAAGCTATGTATGAGTTGAGTATCGTCCACGTAGAAATGGTGATCAAGGCCATGGTTCTTAATAACAGATCCAAACGATTTCGTATGAAGTGTAAAAAGTACTGGACCGAGTATGGATCCCTGTGGAACGCCACATACGAGCTCTACTGGGTGAGAACATATGCCGTTTTCGTAATCCGACTGAAATCTGTCAGACAGATAGACCTGTAACTCCGAACTCGTTTTTGAAGTGTGTCAGGAGATTCTGGTGGTCGATTGTGTCGAAGGCGGCGCTAAGATCAAGCAAGAGTAAGAGCTACGTTTCCCTTGTCCACAGCCCAGCGAATATCATTAAGGACTCTGAGGAGTGTAGTCTCTGTACTATGGCCCTGACGATAGGCTGACTGGAATGGTTCGAGAAGGGTGTGGATAGACACATGTCTGACAATCGCTTAAGCACTGCTCGGTCAACAACTTTGGATAAGAAGGGTAGATCAGACACTGGTCTATAGTTCTTAAGAGTATCTTGGTTAAGATCGGATTTCTTCAGCAGAGGATTGATGAGAGCATGCTTGAATATCTTCGGCATGATACCTGCTTCCAAACTCGAATTAACTATTGAGGTGATGACGGGCAGTAAAATGTCAACATGCTCGTAAATCATCTTTGTAGGAATTGGGTGGAGAGAGCAACACGTTGGTTTAGAAGCTTTTAGGAGCAACAAGACTTCATCTCGGAAAACGGTTGATAGCTTACAAGGCATTCATCGTTGAAATTTCCAGGATCGGGAGAAGTCACTGAGAGGGCTTGAACACAGCAGCTGATTACGAATGACCTCGATTTTGCCGTGAAAGAAATCAGAAAATGATTGTGCAGTCTGTGAAGAGTCATCGATATTTGGGAACACAAATTCCTTTTTCTTGCCCATACGTGAAAACATTAGTTTAAACAATGCCTTGGGATTAGATGTGGTTTCAAGAATTCTGGAACTCAGTGATATGCGTTTGGACCTTGAAATAATTTTAGATACCCCTATGAAAAAGTTTACTTTGCGGATAACTAGCCGCTAGTTAGCGACTAGTTTGCAGCAAAGGAAAAACTGAGCGACAGGACTTAACATGGCCTAGCGGCTAGATGTTAACCTGCCGCTAAGTGCTGGCATAAATAAAAATGAGCGGCTGGTTTGCAGCAGAGTATGTGATTTGCCAAAAACTGAGCGGCTGGTTAACATGAAGGACTCTGTTTCCCACAAATTGCGCGACTGGTTAACATGAGACTCTGTTTCTCAGACTATATTTTCCCACCTAAATTTGGAAGAAAGGTCAAAGCCTCATTCTGGCAGAGTATCTGCTATTCACACTTAATTGTCTTGTTAAAGTAGTTTGGTGTAAATGTATTTTGATCACAAGCTTGTTCAAGTGAACAATATGGTTAGTAAGTACATATTATTGTTGAATAAGTGGATAGATACATGTAACAAGTTGCTGTGCTGCAATGCAAGCAGATCTTTCTTGAACAAGCTTCTGACAGTAAAGTTGATTATTTTACTAGTAATAGATGTGTCATATTGGACATAATTTAATTGAAGTATTTAGAAACCTGTTGTCAGTCAATGCTATGTATACTATATATGGTTGTAGCATAAGGAAGATAAATTGTCAATCCACTAGTAAGTTATCAGAGCTTTTTATGTACTTTAGAATGAATATACATGCATATATATTGACCTAGTTTAACAGGAAGAAGTAATGTCGTGAATGGTAGCCATTTTCTTCTTCAAACAGGGTAAGAGTAGTGCAAAGTGAGCGGCTGGTTAGCAGCAAACTGTGCGGGTGGTTAGCGGCGAACTGAGCAGGTGGTTAGCGGCAAACTAAGCGGTTGGTTAGCGGCAGACTGAATCCTTCGTAACCAATAACATTTTGAGTTGTCGCTACTTAGCGGCTAAAATGTTAACCACCCGCTACTTAGCGGCTAGTTTGCAGCTAACTAGCGGCTAGTTAGTGGCAGCACTTAGTGGCAGGACCATTTTTTTCATAGGGGACAGCGTTTCTCACGCTTACATATATTTGACGATGAATTTCCAGTCAGGATTTCCGCCATTTGCGCTCTGCTTTCCGCAGTTCGGATTTAGCTTTAGTAACCTCGGGGTTCAAAAGCCACGTCGATTCCTGCCTGCATGGTATTTTCTTAGCCTTCTCTGGAGCATGTTTATCTATCAGTGCAGACAATTTGCTGTTATAGAGAGATGCTAAGTCTTCACAGTTTAGTGGAGGACACCAAATCAGATTTGATTGCTGGAGATTGTGACGAAATGCTAATTTATCGATTTTAGTCAAGTTTCTGCAGATTATTGTTTCAACTGGTGTGGACGGTCGACGGATATCTAGGTACAGTGTTAGCAAATAGTGATCGGACATTTGAAGATCGTGTACTAGGATGTCTTTAACGCTGATCGTAGATTCGGGCGTAATAACCCAATATAGAATGTGGCCATTGCGGTGTGTTGGTACATTTATATGTTGAAAGCAATTATGACTTGACAGAATGTCCAGCATTTTTTTTGTATCACTGTGATCCTCCTTGTCGAAGTGAATATTGATGTCGCCAAGCAAAACAAATCTAATACTTTTGATGCATATGTAGTCCAATAGACATGGAAACTCACTATGGAACATAGCCGTGGTCAGTTTATTTCGTTTAGATGGAGGTGGATGATAAACACACAGGAAGTGAGTGGATGTCTTAGCATGTGTCAAGACAAATTTGAATGACTCAAATGATTTATACTGTGGAGCAACATTGGACAAAATGTTAATTAATACGTAACGTCTAAAAATAACCGCGATGCCACCACCGCAATATGATCTTGGGTTGTGCTTGATGACATATCCATCAGGTGTCATAGACGCTATTTTGGACTCATCGCCGCATTGCTGTAACCATCTTTCTGTTAAAATTAATACGTCAATTTTCTCGTCCACAATTCTTCTTTCTTCTTCTTTTCGTTCGCTGATCATACCGCCAGTCCTGTAAGTGACTATCGACATGACCATAAGAGTTAAGTGCGTGGATCCATGGTTTATTAGAGTGCGCCATGCGGCCTGGAACCTCCGTCTTCAGCACTCGAGGTTTCTGTCAGGGTTACCTCACCCTTACCTCCTTTAGTCGCCTCGTATGACACGCAGAGGATACGGAAGGTGTATTCTAAGCCCCACCTACAGGGCAAGTCCACAATCATTTCAGCAATGTCGCTGTATTTATTCCTGCTTGACTGAGTGTTCCATAAACATATCCATATATCGCATGGGGAATGTTGTGTGTGACCGTATATCGAATTATCACGTGATGTTGCAGGCGCGTGCAGGTATGAGATGTACTGTGATTGCCCTGAGAACCATCATACTGGCTGGAGTGACCGATTTGCCTATGCCGAATCTGGTGTAGAGATTGGTCGCTGCTTGGACTGTCCAGCGCGATGGCCGCAAGTAAACAAACATATTCCATGTTTGCAGAGCTCACGGAATGCCACACTGTCGAGCCGGCAAAGTGAGCTGTCACTCTTCACTCGTTGCTGAAAGATGATTAGGTCAGCGACTGAATATGTAATCATAGTGGGAATAGCACTTTGTCCACTGAGGAAACCGTTAAGTGAATAGTCCTCAAACCACCAAATATTGACATTAATTGGACAATTCTCAAGCAACCGATACTTTAGTAATGGCGGACTACTATCAGGTCGAGATATACCAAAAACAAAACTTCTAACACAGATAGGTATGATTCCGAAAACAATGAAACACAAGGAAGTTGTCCAACGGAACGCAAGATATCTTACAAACTAAGAAAATTTACCAAATTTCTGACATACTTACCTCCCTAACACTCTTGATATACTAGTATATCGGCTCTAAGTTCAATAATATTCAGAATTATAAAAAGGTAGGTGCCCCAAATGGGCAGGGGATGTACACAGGCATGCACATGACAGAACCCACCTACTGCGCATGTGCATGCGCATACTGGTACTTCCATTACCAAATATTGGCTGACATAGAAGCAACTATTTAAATAACCAAAGGACCAGGCCTCCGTGGGGTGGAGAGGCCGGGATCCTGTTAGTGAGATAAGTATGTCACCTCACTCATGAAAAAGAAATTTGGTAAATTTTCTTATTTCACATCACGAGAACATACTTACCTCCCTAACACTCTTGGTAAAAACCAGAATTTGAAAGTAAATTTGGTGGGAGGGAGGCAAGGTCCCTCGAAGAGGCCAGCTCTTTAAATTTTCAAGAGATTTAAAACATCTGAAATTGTGTCTGAAAACACAACCAGGAATAGAATTTTGCATCGGATAATCGATCGATGAAGAGAGATTGATCAGAAAGCAAATGCGCTACCCCCCCCCCCACCCCCTCCCCCTCTCTTTCTGAGGAAGGTTAGGAAAAAACGCTGCTCTAAATGACTAGCACATTCTCTAATACTTGATATTACTAGACATTGGAATAAAGAAGAATTGCTTCAATTTCAAAAACTCTCTGAAAGAACCACAATTAAGAGACATTAACCATCACCATATTAAATAAATTAAAAAAATGACACCATCACCAAGACAAAAAGCAAAATGGTCACATATACTGACCTCTGATGTCTTGGGTGCGGCACTCATCTCTTCCCCCACTGGATGAAGAGAATTGTACCAATGTGATATTTGTAAATAGCAGAGGATGAAAACTAATTACAAATATATACCTCTACATTATTTATTTTCTGAGGACTGAGATGGCGAGTGGGTTAGAAGTGTCACGAAGGTAATGGTCGGTAAAACTTGATTCACAGTGCCACTGAGCTACTGACATAATGTCATCAATAGAAACACCATTAAATAATGCTGTGGAAGTTACCACACCATGGACACTATGAGCCTTTGCTCTATCTACTTGAATTCCAGTAGCTGTCTTATGACAGAATTGAATACATTCTACTATCCATCTGGAAAGTGTCTCTTGACACCCTACCATGGGGTTCAATATATGACAACCATAGGGAACATGAGTCCATCCGACAAACCTGAGTTCTTTTCTTATTTAAAGCACGGACAGGACACCATGCTTTAGCACCAGGATCATATTTGGTTAAGGCAGGTAAAATAATAGGTTGACCCGGATATTTTTTTAATTGATTCTTAGCCAAGAAATTCAATCTCGGTAGAAGCTTAAGGCCTTCACCTGTAACTATATAACGGTCAGGTTCAGCAGACAAGGCATGAATTTCACTCCTGCGTCTGGCTGATGCTGCCGCAACTAAAAATACAGTTTTAAGTGTCAATAATTTTACAGATATAGCACTAAGTGGTTCAAAAGGTTTATCACTCAAAACTTGAAGAACCAGAGAAAGACTCCATGACGGTGTCAGTGGAGGATTTCTCAGTCTGAGATTGATCATACCTTTAATAAGAGTATTTAAAACAGTTATTTCATCACTTCCCTCTTTGCCTCCTGCTTGATCTTCTGAAGAATCCTTGGAATCAGGATTGTTGGAGGGTATCCGTATGCATACACCCCCTTCCAACTGATAGCTAGTGCATCTTTTGCGATAGCGCTTGGATCTGGAATCGGAGAAACGTACGTCGTCATCTTCGCATTCTTCCGCATTGCGAACAAATCTATGTTGGGATTTCCCCAATGATTGAACAGGTGATCCACCACACATTGATTGTTGCCATTCCGTAGGCAGAATGCTCATCCTTCGGCTCAATGAGTCTGCTAACAGATTCAGCCTTCCCTGAATATGAACTGCTTTCAAGGTGATCATATGATCCATGCACCAGCAAAGCAGCTTCCATGTCATCATACAGAGACTGGGCGACTTCGTTCCGCCCTGGCGGTTTATGTAACTCACTACTGTAGTTGTCTGAATGTATCATCACAAATTTTCCCTCCACTTCTTTTGAGAAGTGTTGCAGGCCTAGAATTACAGCCCGTAATTCTAGCATGTTGATATGTTCCTTTGACTGTTCCAGATTCCAAAACCCTGATATAGTGGCTCTTCCAGGCAAGCTCCCCATCCCTCCATCGATGCATGCGTAAACATCATTACTTGAGGGTGGAGAGGGGTCAGCATGACACCCCCGCCAGATTTCCTCTCTCCATCTACCAATGAAGGTGATGAATGAGAGGGTCCAACACTTGAATACGTGAGTCCAGTGATGCTGAACTCTGCGTCCACTGAGTCATGAGAAACAATTGAATCGGCCGCCTGTGTAAGGCCACCTGAGGAATGACTGGTTCCATTGAAACCATCAGACCTAACATTCTCAGATAGACTCGTGCTAGAATATAACGACTGTTGCAAACCAACTGAATAGACGACAGATTTTCCTCTCTCTCCTGGGATGGATAAACATATCCTATCTCCAGATCGAAGAACATACCCAGGTAAACAAACCTCTGGGATGGAGTCAGCTCTGATTTCTGAAAGTTGATTATCCAGCCTAAATCTGTGAGAGTTTTCAAAACTATCTCCCGATTTGCTGTCCAACTTTCTGGGTTGTGTGCTTTCAGCAACCAGTCGTCTATGTAAGTGTGAACAGCTATATTTCTCCTCTGGAGGTATGCTGTGATAGCAAGTACCACTCGAGTGAAGACACTTGGAGCCGTCGAGATGCCGAATGGAAGAACTTTGAATTCCCATTGGCGTCGCTGAAAAGCAAATCTCAGGAACCGACGAAAACTCCTTGCAATTGGAATGTGGAAATAAGCATCCTTGAGATCTATAGATGCTGTCCACATCCCCTTCTCTAACCCCAACAACACCAATTTTATTGTTTCCATTTTAAAACTTGGTGTATCTATAAACTTGTTTAGAGGTTTGAGGTTGAGAATTGGTCTCCACCCCCCGGTGTTCTTTGTCACAAGAAACATGGTTGAATAGAAGCCCGGACAATCTTGCGCTGGTTGAATTGCTTCTTTTAGAATTAGAGATTCTATCTCCGCTTCTATGCACAACCGCTTGTCTGGATCTCTTGGAATTTGAGTCCAGACCAGTACCAGAAACAGATGCAATGGCGGACCTTTTACCCATTCTGGACTGTATCCGCGTGAAAGCCATTGCAAGACTAAGCGGTCCTGAATTAACCGCTCCCACTTCTGAATGTGGCAAGTCAAACAACCTCCCACTGGTGCCCCTAGGGTTGATGGGGTGCCCATGAATTTTAGAAGTGGGTGTGTCTCTGGTACGAGTGACAACACCCGAGTGGTACCTGTGGTAACCGGTACCTGTGGTAGCACGCTGCTGCTGGCGCGGCCGATGTGGTCTCTGAACCCGGCTAGCCTGCTGGCCTCTGACAATGCCAGCACCACCACGAGCGTACTGCTGTCGAGCAGCCGAGGGCTGAACATGCACGTGTTCTCTGCGCAGCACCCCAAACTGTGCGTGCAGCGCCCTCTGGTTATTCATCAAAGTCACAGTCTCATGGAGGTGCCAACAACCTTCACCTCCAAAAAGACCAGGGCCCCCCATCGGCGCTTGCAACAAGCATGACTTCAGCTCTTGTGATGGGCACAAATTGTCCAATGCAAAAGTGTGCCTCATCCTCAGTGATTTGGTGGCTGACCTATTCAGACAGTCCAACGCCAGGTTGATCCCATCCTGGATGGCTCGTTGGACTGTCATGGGGCTAGGTTGTTGCCGCACCGAGGCTGCTACTACCCCAGATAGCAGCCGAGACACATGAGACAGTGCAATAATCGCTGCTCGTGAGCTTTCCTTGGTGTCTCACAAGGCGGCATCAGCCGAGCGCATAGCGCCCGAGCACAACGCTCCTGTGTTAGCACGGGAACCCGGCCTCGTATCGTCTCCCAGAGCGGTGTGGTCGTCCGCGCTCAGTCTGGGCACTAGGCCATATCGAGCATACTGACTAGCAGTAACCCGACATCGCCTAGCAACCTCGCGGGGGGGGGGGCCTTCGCGATGCGACCTTTGGGTCCAAATCGACTCCTCTGCCACCGAGAACATATCTAAGATATGTTCAGCATATGGCAGAGACAGAGTTGTGTTGGACAACGGCTTTGCCTGTAACCATGCCTGAGGGTTACCGGCGGTCGTTTCGTCCACGGAGAGCTCTGGTCTGACAGCGAGGAGCCACGCGCACGCATCAGACCAGTCTTCATCTGTGGCTACCTGTGAATTGCCGACGAGCAGCGGGCCCTCGTCATCCTCAATGGCATTCGCAGGTAGGGCTGAGGAGGAGGCTATAGACGAACCCGGCGGCCCAGAGCATGCATACGGGCCCGCGAGGGCTGGCATAACATTCTCCATAGGCGGGCCGGGCACCAAGGTCGTGCTTGTGGGTAAGGGTATCATGCACACCAGCGAGGCTCGGATCATCCTTAACCGGCCCACAGGCTGAATCATGAAACCTGCTCCCGAGGGAACAGTGCCATAGGTGCGAGCGGCCGCGCTCCCCATGAGAGGAATGTAGACGCTCGCATCCATGTCTTCATGATCATCCTGTGGACCGAGCAGGTAGTCTTCATCATCTTCCTGGTCAGGAAAGTTAGACTCTGGGTTAGCAAGAAAAACTAACCCAGACTGACCAGGAGTATGCCCGAAAGCAGATGATGAGGGTACTCCGTGAGTGATCGTGGTCAGGCCCGCTGGTCCGGTCCCACCTGATGCTGCTCATGCCGCTGGATCACCAGGCGATGCGAACATCAAGCCTGGGTCCAAGACAGCCGCCTCTTGATCACTAAAGACTTTGTCCGAGCTAGTAGGGCATGATCCAGGGACCGGGGCTACCTGCACTGAGGTCGATGCGCAGGAAGTTGAAACACCTGTGCCCGGCAACATGCCGCGAAGAATGTCATGCATCAGATCTTTCAAAGTCCTGCGCATCTCACTCATTAACTCAACGTTCAAGGCCTCGAGCTCACCCTTCTCAGAGGCCTTCTTCTTACCCTCCTTCTTTGCCTTCTTGCCCCCCTCAACCATCAGCTTAGCCTGTAAAGCAAAGAATTCAGAGGTTAGATCCCCCACCCCCCTCCTCTTTACAAATGACACATTTGCTAGACAGCCTACAAACTGTACAAAGATGGCAAGGGTGGGGGAAGAATCTAGCCTTCATGGGCTTGAAGCATGATGGACATGACTTCTGAAAAGGAAGGCATACGAAGACAATGAGTATTATAGTACAAAACAAGAACAAACTCGAGAGAAGACACCCACCTTTATTACAGACAACCCTGACGGGACAGCTGACAATAACCAATCACAACCAGGATCCCAAATTAAGAATGAGAGAAAAAATTATTGACTATCTAGATATCTCTCCATGTTCATAATAAAGGGTGATAAAAACATCAAAAAGATTTCTCTAAACTATAGATTATGACATCAATGAAAGAGAAAAAACTCTGGTTGATTATGACATCAAACCTCAATGCAACAGCTCCTTCAAGGAGAGGGGACATCGGAAATGAATGCAAGAAATATCTAGTGACTAAAGACATTCATTACTCCCGAATAATATAATATTAAATTATATATATTCAAGAACCCATGCACATACAAGAGAGAATACAGTGCAATAACAAATGGCAGTAGAAATTTGTGAATATTTTCAAATAATTATGTGCCATAACTAATAAACTCCCTTAGCCTGAGCACAGGCAAAACCATCCTCTTGTGCAGGGGAACACGTCCATCCATCCGCCGAGACTCTTCTTTCTGTAGAACTGATGAGGGGGATGGGACAAAAGGAAGGAGATATTTCTTTTATTTATTTACTATATCTCCAACCCTTAGACATATCCCAATGATAAGTAAAAAAAGAAATGTGAACAACCTTCGAGAGAAGAACAGGAACCCTTACCATCCATAAGTTGAACCTGTGAACACAAAGCACAAGGGATTAATAGCCCTAGGCGCTGGGAGAAATTTAACAAGGCTTCCCAGCACCTGAAATCGCGGTAATGCCAAAACAGCAGCGAACAAAAACCGGTAACATATAAAAGTTACACGTCTAAATTAATAAATGGAACAATATCACCTTAACAGATGATGAGGAATCAGCCATTAATCCAAAAAAGGAGATAACAAGTATTGAAAATTTTCAAAAAGAGACTGGGAAAGTTTTCCACATGTAGCTTTACAGCCAATATATTAGAAAACGGAAGTACCAGTATGCGCATGCACAGTAGGTGGGGTCTATCATGTGCATGCCTGTGTACATCCCCTGCCCATTATGGGCACCTAACTTTTTATAATTCTGAATATTATTGCACTTAGAGCCGATATACTAGTATATCAAGAGTGTTAGGGAGGTAAGTATGTTCTCATAATATGAAAACGATGATTCTAAACTGTACATTGTAACCATACTGAAAAACTGGCAAATTTTACATAATTTGAAGAGCACTTTTTATGTACCCGAAGACAAGCGCCTGCTAACGAATATCATCTAGCACAGTCATCATTGGAATGTAATCTTTACATTTTTCAATCTGCGACCTCAGCGAGGTTTGAACCCAGCCAATTCTATGGCACCTATTTGCCTTGTGTTTGGAAGCTGAGTAATCTACAGATTGGCCCACCATCCAAAAGACAAAAATCCTCTTTCACAGGACCAGCTTTCAACTACTCGACTCACGACCACACGAATTGACTGGAACTGATAGTGTCGTGTAGTAGTAGTAGTAGTAGTAGTAGTAGTAGTAGTAGTAGTAGTAGTAGTAGTAGTAGTAGTAGTAGCAGTAGTAGTAGCAGCATTAACACCAACAACAGCAACAGTAGTAGTAATTAATAGTAGTTAAAATAGTACCTGTCCATTCTGAAATGGAGCAACATTATTGGACCATAGCAGTAGACGGTTGCCTGTGTCTCCTCGCTCACCCTCCATATTTAGGAACACCTCAGAGTTACTGATGCTCGTATTAGCGTCTGAGGTATGGATGTACACCTGATAGTTCAATACTGAAAACATAAATTTTAAAGCCCCATAACCCATGTCTGAAATTGGATAAACCTTTGCACAATGCAAATATTAGATCCATTTAGGATCACTTTTATATTAAATCAGAATAATTTACTTATGATTTCAATAGGAAAATACATTTGATCTATATCCTCCAGAAACTAGATCATAGTGATCTAGTGTTTATATAGATAGTAGTGTATGCCTAATGATACCAACACATCAAGTTAATAACACCAACATGACCAAGCCAATAGCTTTAACCCTTTAACAAACATATCGGCCAAAAATGGCTTCTGCAGTGGTCTTGAGAAATGTCCATTTGCAGACCAAGAGAAACTATTTTTGAAAATTTACCACTTGAATGACTGGCTCGATAATCGAGCCAGTTATTCCAGTGGTAAATTGTCAAAAATAGTCTTCTCTTGGTCTGCAAATGGACATTTTCTATGGGAAAATTTTGAAAAAAGTTTTAATTCTCCTGACCAAATTCAAGGGTTAAAGGGCTAAATATCACTCAATCATATGACGTCATAATCAACTGCGCGACGTATATGTTGACGTCATAATCATGACGTAATGAATGATTTGATTATGCCCGTCTTTAACGCTTAATAGTCTGACATGTTGTACAAATTGCATGTTTTTGCTATTTAATAAACATGCTATTAAATATTTTGAAACTAATTTCATTGGGCCAGTCAAATTAGTTTCAAAATATTCAACTGTTTACCTATATAATTTTCTGGAAATTGATAGTCAGGGTGTTCACGAATCGATCCCAACATGATCATGATGTGGGTGAAGCTTAGCTAGAGATGGGAGGGGCCTGGGTAAAATTGGATAGGTCCATTATCCTTCTCTATTAGATGTAGCAAACTTCAGACGGCAGTAACTCTCGTGTTTGACATCCATATCAAGTATATCTTTATAATGTAGATATGGCAATAGTTGTATTGTGAAAAGCTTCTTTCATTTCAATCCTAAGAAATAGTAAATCATGACAGAATTATAACACGTAGTCTCTAGGAATAGTTTGACTGATAAATGTACTTATTCTGAGTCAGAAGATTACCTTCACCTGGATGTGTATAGCAGAATGGAAAATGGAAAAACCGTTAAAAAAAACCCCATAAAACCCTGTACCCTTTAACCCTTAAATTTGTTGGAAAAAATGTGAATTTTCTTAGATAATGTAAATTTTCAAGCCAAGAAACAACTACTTTTGAAAATTCACCACTAGAATGACTGGCTCAGTTATCATTCCAGTGGTAAATTTTCAAAAATTGTCTTCTCTTAGTCTACAAATGGACATTTCTCAAGATGAAAAAATGGCATTTGAAGTTGTATCGAGTAAGATCGATTTGACAGACAAGAGAAGCCAGTCATTCCATTGCTAAATTGTCAAAAATAGTTTTCTCTTGACCTTCAAATGAACATTTACTAAACAAACATTCCAATTTTCTTAGTAAATCTTGACCATTAAAGGGATGAATAATTCAGTTCCAGATAGAGAGCAGTGAAGTAGCTCTGAATTAAACAACACAAATTATAGGACAAATATTTGGGGGGGGGGGGCTGTAACCTATTGTCCAATGACATTCAAAATCTTGCCACTATGAAAAAGTGAAAAGAAAATCAATTGTATAGAAGTCATACAAAATGTATGAATGTGGGTGCAATGTTTCTCTAGCTACTTGATGAATTAATTATTTATTAACCCTTACCACAATTTTGACTATGTCAATTTTCTATCTTTTACTATCATTATAGCAAAGAAGCTGGTGTACATTTTACCAATTTTGTTGGATGATTTTTCTGTCTACGAAAAATAAACACCCATTCATTTTTTAATTTAATTTGAAAGTAAAAAATTTTGACATCAGAGTTGTAATGGTTAAGTAGATAATTCCAACCTTTTAATCTACTACATATGAAAGTGATATTTGCTAATGAAGACGAGTATGCCTATCTTTTGATCATCTAGTAATAACAGTACATATACTTATACGACATTGCAGATGCGTGTTTAACTGATGAACTTACATGGCAAGACTGGCTCACTGTCCTTCAGTAAAGCAGATTCCCAAACCAGGTGCCCGCCTTCATCCAGTTTCCATGAGAAAGTTTTGTCGAATGGGAATTGGAGAATTTCCTGAGTGTCAACATTTTTAAGCAATACTTCATACAGTCGCCATGATGAGGGTTCACCTTTGTCCAACGGAAAGACTTCAATGCGGACTTTATAAATCTTTCCAATATTGAGTAAATTTACCTGAAAATAAAGAAGTATACCCAGAAATATTGTTGTAATCCAACAATGAAGCTCGACTAAAAAGGTGTAATGAACTAAGAAGCTTGACTTCAAACATAAAATAAATATAGGATTATGAGTAATCCTATCAGTGGCCATGGCCTTTGATCCTTTGATCACAAAATACTAGTCTCATCCATTCGTACTAGCAAGTGTCCAAGTTTGGGTGCAGTATGAGCAACACAACATGAGATATCAACCACTAAGTTGAGATAAAAGCAAAATGTTATTGTTCACAAAACTTTTGAAAGTTTTGTCATTATCACACTGACCCTCACCTTTTGATGCCAAGGTGATTGTTTCCTGCCATCTCATTACAAGGAAGGATGTGTTCGCATGTGGGCCATGTATGCTTAACTAAAGATGAGATATAAACTGCTAAGTTGAGATAAATGCAAAAATGTTAGCGTTGAAAAAGGTTTTAGCATGGACACAGTGACCTTGACGTACTGACTCCAAGATGATATTCCATCTCACTATAGCATCTGTCCAACTTTGGCTTAATTATGGTTAAGCAAATATGAGATATAAAATGCGAAGTTCAGCTAAACATAAAATTTTAATGGGAAAAAAATTTGTTCCCCAAGAGCACAATGACCTTGAGCTTTGAAATTTTTACCCCCAAGGACATTGGGTCATGCTCTCTCATTATAAGTAATGTGTTCAAGATTGGGTCCAGGTCCAGTATGATTAACCAAACATTGGATATGAACTACCAAGTTGAACTAAATGCAAAATACTTTAAAAATATCTTTTACCAATATCACAATAATATTGACCAATAACCTTTTAGACCAAAGGCTATTATGTCATGCTCTCTACTTATAAGGAAGTATCTGTGTCAAATATCAAGCGTACTTATCCAACATACAAATCTCAGCCAACAAAACTTTAATTCATATTGCTTACAATATAATTTGCAGTTTTGATGTATGAAGTTCCATTCGCTGGAAAGTGTTACTTGGAACATCAGGATGCGTGTGCCAAGCAAAACAAATCGTGTTCCATATAACCAACTTAGCATGACTGTAATGGAGGAATTCAGTTTATAACACAATCATATGATGTCATATCAACAACATCACATGCTGGGTGACATCATAATCAATTACGTCATGAATGACACAATTTAGTCCATCAAAAAGGCTTAATAGTCAAGTTGTATGAATTGCATGTCTTTATTATTTAGCCCTTATCACTCTGATGTCAACATTCTATCTTTTAATTATGTCAGTAGCAAAGAAACTGGTGTACATTTTTACACAATTTTGGTGGTCGACGTTGCTGTCTACCACAGTACCATCTCCCACCAAATTTGTTTAAAAATGAACACCAGTTGATCTTTTAATTTAATTTGAAAATTTTCACGTCAGAGTGGTAAGAGTTAATAAACATTCTGTTGAATATCTTGAAACTAATTTGACTGCAGCAACATTACCCAGTCAAATTAGTTTCAAAATAATCAACAGCTTAACTGTATAGTTTTCTGGAATTTGAGATTCAGAGAGTGCATGGATCGATTGATCACAAAACAGGCAAAGGGTGGGTGGAGCTTATCTAGAGATGGGCAGTGATTTACGAAACTGGATGCCTCCATTCCAAAGTCAAAACAATGCTCCAAAGCAATACATTCACTATTATGCATCAAGCCAGATGGCACAATCTCAGCATTCACTTAGTTATTCTTTGGAAATGTGACTACATGTGACATTTGAGTCAAGTATAAGCAACAGCTTCCAGGAAAGTTAGTTTCAAAATATTCAACAGCATATTTCTTAAATCGCAAATAATTTTTAATACCGGGTTATCAAAGCCATTTGATGATTCAAACAACATTACCACCCTAAAGCCACTAGAGCATCCAAACAACACTCCCAATAAAGCCACTAGAGCATCCAAACAACACTCTCCCTAAAGGCACTAGAGCATCCAAACAACACACTCCCTAAAGGCACTAGAGCAGCCAAACAACACACTCCCTAAAGCTAGAGCATCCAAACAACACTTTCCCTAAAGCCACTAGAGCATCCAAACAACACTCTCCATAAAGCCACTAGAGCAGCCAAACAACACACTCCCTAATGCCACTAGAGCATCCAAACAACACTCCATAAAGCCATTACAGCATCCAAACACCCTCCCTAATGCCACTAGAGCATCCAAACAACACTCTCCATAAAGCCACTAGAGCAGCCAAACAACACACTCCCTAAAGCTAGAGCATCCAAACAACACTCTCCCTAAAGGCACTAGAGCATCCAAACAACACTCTCCCTAAAGGCACTAGAGCATCCAAACAACACTCTCCCTAAAGGCACTACACCATCCAAACAACACACTCCCTAAGGCCACTAGAGCATTCAAACAACACACTCCCTAATGCCACTAGAGCATCCAAACAACACTCCATAAAGCCATAAGAGCATCCAAACAACACACTCCCTAAAGCCACTACAGCAACCAAACACACTCCCTAAAACCACTAGAGCATCCAAACAACACACTCCCTAAAGCCACTAGAGCATCCAAACAACACACTCCCTAAAACCACTAGAGCATCCAAACAACACACTTCCTAAAGCCACTAGAGCATCCAAACAACACACTCCCTAAAGCCACTAGAGCATTCAAACATCACTCTCCCTAAAAGGCACTAGAGCATCCAAACAACACTCCATAAAGCCACTAGAGCATCCAAACAACACACTCCATAAAGCCACTAGAGCATCCAAACAACACACTCCCTATAGCCACTAGAGCAGCCAAACGCACTCCCTATAGTCACTAGAGCAGCCAAACAACACTCCTTAAAGCCACTAGAGCATCCAAACAATGCACTCCCTAAAGCCACTAGAGCATTCAAACAACACACTCCCTAAAGCCACTAGAGCATCCAAACAACACACTCCATAAAGCCACTAGAGCATCCAAACAACACACTCCATAAAGCCACTAGAGCATCCAAACAATGCACTCCCTAAAGCCACTAGAGCATTCAAACAACACACTCCCTAAAGCCACTAGAGCATCCAAACAACACACTCCATAAAGCCACTAGAGCATCCAAACAACACACTCCATAAAGCCACTAGAGCATTCAAACAACACACTCCATAAAGCCACTAGAGCATCCAAACAACACACTCCATAAAGCCACTAGAGCATCCAAACAACACACTCCATAAAGCCACTAGAGCATCCAAACAACACACTCCCTATAGCCACTAGAGCAGCCAAACACACTCCCTATAGTCACTAGAGCAGCCAAACAACACTCCTTAAAGCCACTAGAGCATCCAAACAATGCACTCCCTAAAGCCACTAGAGCATTCAAACAACACACTCCCTAAAGCCAGAGAATCCAAACAGCACACTCCCTAAAGCCAGTAGAGCATTCAAACAACACACTCCCTAAAGCCACTACAGCATCCAAACAACACACTCCCTATAGTCACTAGAGCATCCAAATACACTCCCTAAAACCACTAGAGCATCCACACAACACTCTCCCTAAAGGCACTAGAGCATCCAAATACACTCCCTAAAACCACTAGAGCATCCAAACAACACTCCATAAAGTGACTAGAGCATCCAAACAACACCCCATAAAGCCACTAGAGCATCCAAACAACACACTCCCTAAAGCCACTAGAGCATCCAAACAACACACTCCCTAAAGCCACTAGAGCATTCAAACAACACACTCCCTAAAGCCACTAGAGCATCCAAACAACACACTCCCTAAATCCACTAGAGCATCCAAACAACACACTCCCTAAAGCCACTAGAGCATCCAAACAACACTCTCCCTAAAGCCACTAGAGCATCCAAACAACACACTCCCTAAAGCCACTAGAGCATCCAAACAACACACTCCCTAAAGCCACTAGAGCATCCAAACAACACACTCCCTAAAGCCACTAGAGCATCCAAACAACACACTCCCTAAAGCCACTAGAGCATCCAAACAACACACTCCCTAAAGCCACTAGAGCATACAAACAACACTCCATAAAGTGACTAGAGCATCCAAACAACACTCCATAAAGCCACTAGAGCATCCAAACAACACACTCCCTATCGTCACTAGAGCATCCAAACAACACACTCCCTATCGTCACTAGAGCATCCAAACAACACACTCCCTAAAGCCACTAGAGCATCCAAACAACACACTCCCTAAAGCCACTAGAGCATCCAAACAACACAATCCCTAAAGCCACTAGAGCATCCAAACAACACACTCCCTAAAGCCACTAGAGCATCCAAACAACACACTCCCTAAAGCCACTAGAGCATACAAACAACACTCCATAAAGCCACTAGAGCATCCAAACAACACTCCCTAAAGCCACTAGAGCATCCAAACAACACACTCCCTAAAGCCACTAGAGCATCCAAACAACACACTCCCTAAAGCCACTAGAGCATCCAAACAACACAATCCCTAAAGCCACTAGAGCATCCAAACAACACACTCCCTAAAGCCACTAGAGCATCCAAACAACACTCCCTAAAGCCACTAGAGCATCCAAACAACACACTCCCTATAGCCACTAGAGCATCCAAACAACACACTCCCTAAAGCCACTAGAGCATCCAAACAACACACTCCCTATAGCCACTAGAGCATCCAAACAACACACTCCCTAAAGCCACTAGAGCATACAAACAACACTCCATAAAGCCACTAGAGCATCCAAACAACACTCCCTAAAGCCACTAGAGCATCCAAACAACACACTCCCTAAAGCCACTAGAGCATCCAAACAACACACTCCCTAAAGCCACTAGAGCATCCAAACAACACACTCCCTAAAGCCACTAGAGCATCCAAACAACACAATCCCTAAAGCCACTAGAGCATCCAAACAACACACTCCCTAAAGCCACTAGAGCATCCAAACAACACTCCCTAAAGCCACTAGAGCATCCAAACAACACACTCCCTATAGCCACTAGAGCATCCAAACAACACACTCCCTAAAGTCAGAGCATCCAAACAACACTCTCCATAGTGACTAGAGCATCCAAACAACACTCCAAAAAGCCCCTAGAGAATCCAAACAACACTCCATAAAGCCACTGCTGATGATATACCGAGTTCTTCGTCTGCAGTAGTTTGAATACATCCTCCAGCTCAATCAGTTCTCCTTCTTTGGCCACTATTTCTTGTCCTCAGCTAGAGTTCTTAGCTCCCTCAGATTTTCTTTGTCATCAGTGTACCAAGTATGACTCCTTTTAGATCGGTATGTAGAACACTTATCAGTTTTGTTCAGTGGCATCCTCCACATTCTTTGTAGATGTTGGAACTGAGTACAGTGCATAATTGGAGAGTCTACTGTCCAGCCAGCGATGTTGGTTTATAGTACGATTGTCACTGCGATGACAGGCATCCATTTTAATTTATATTTAAAAACACTTTTTTTTTTTTGATGACAGGCATCAAGTTCATCTAGAACTGCTTTTGGAGCTACCCAGTTGTTACAGCATCAGTGATACACAGGTCTCATCATAGAAACATTTTTTGACCAGAGGAATCTGTGATCAATGGATCCATAGTTTTTAAAAGGACTGGAAGACAATGTTAACCCTATAACCCTCGAATTTGTTCAAGAAAATTTTAATTTTCTCATAGAAAATGTCCATTTGCAGTCCAAAAGAAGACTATTTCTGAAAATTTACAACTGGAATGACTGGCTCAGTTATTCCAGTGGTAAATTTTCAAAAATAGTCTTCTCTTAGTCTGCTAATGGACATTCTTAAGACCACTACAGAAGCCGTTTTTGGCTGACGTGAGTGTTAAATGGTTAAATATGACGTAAAGTGCAAGGATGTCAGAGCAGCTGAATATTAGTGAAGCAAGGATGTTTGTTCTTCCTCCATTCTTCCCCACCATGCAGCGGGATTCCTTTGTCACTGACTTTGCATGTCCTTGATAGGTCTACTTAGCTGTGTTCATAAAGAGATTCACATAACATTTTTAATGCTATTAGACATATAATTATTTAACCCAGATACAAGAGATAAATCAGTAAATATAATATATCAAGCTTACTTACCTTGAATTCATCTTGACAGGCACTTTGGAAGAGACGTGTATCCGTGGAATCACTAAGCAATACAGGAAGTGATGTCACCTTTTCACCGTATACAACAATGACCACTTGACCGTTGATTAATGTCTCTGCACTGCTAACCTTGACCTTCCAGTCGCCAGCTACACATAGAATTACACTCATAAGAACTCAAAAGTAAATAACATAATACTTAAATTCCTTAATTGTCAGGCTGGCCAAAGATGGCTTCTACAGCAGTATTAAGGAATGGCCAGTTAATGGTCAAGAGATTTTTTTTAATGTATCAGCGGAATGCCGTTGGTCTCAAAATACAGTCAAGTGACATTTTCAGGATCAACTCACTTTGAAATTATTCTTAAATGATTAACCCTTATGACTCTGATGTTAATATTCTATCTTTTAATGTGTCAATAGCATAACCCTTTAGCCCTCGAAATTGTTCAAGAAAATTTTAATTTTCCCATAGAAAATATCCATTTGCAGACCAAGAAGCCTATTTTTGAAAATTTACCACTGGAATGACTGGCTCAATTATCGAGCCAGTTATTCTAGTGGTAAATTTTTGGAAAATAGGCTTCTCTTGGTCTGCAAATGGACATCAGCTCCGATGACCACTGCAGAAGCCATTTTTTGGCTGATATAAGTGTTAAAGGGACAAACTGGTGTACATTTTATAACAATTTTGGTGGATGATGTTGCTTTCTGAACACCAATTCATCTTTAAATTTAATCTGAAAATTTTTAATTTTGACATCAGAGTGGTAATGGTTAAGGAAATGTTGCGTGATGAGACAGTGATGCTTGAGTAACTGACAAGTAATTAATAGTAGGTGGATGCACTTTGTGTTCATTATTATAGTACAAAGTTTGCTTGATCACATGATGCTATATGAGATAATAAAGAAGGAATCACGAAAAGTCTCTCTTGATTGTGTAAGAATGGTAGTTTTTGGGTGAATTTTCAGTTTAATAAACATTTTGTTGAATATTTGGAAACTAATTTGATGGAGAGATGTTGCTAAAAGAAAGCCCCGTCTGAAAGCGCAAATTGTCATTTATCAGCCAGCTCCTGAGGTGTAAGCATGGATGTACGCTCAATAGCACATATTTCCAATTCTGTTCAATGGAAATGTATCTATTTCCACGAGAAAATAGGAGAATAGGCTGCCTATATAGAATCAACAGGTTCCAGTCACATTAGTTTCAAACTACTTAACCCTTGAATTCGTTCAAGAAAATTTCAATTTTCTCATAGAAACTGTCCATTTGCAGATGCAGATCAAGAAGACTATTTTTGAAAATTTACCAGTGGAATGACTGGCTCGGTTATCGAGCCAGTCATTCCAGTGGTAAATCTTCACAAATAGTCTTCTCTTGGTCTGCAAACAGACATTTCTCAAGACCACTGCTGAAGCTGTTTTTGGCTGATATGAGTGTTAAAGGGTTAACACCTTTCACTCAAGGAACAAGGCATCCATTGATGACCTCATTGGTGCCACTAGGCTTTGGACATAGCTTTCACTGAAGAATTAATTAAAAAGTGGGTTATAAAATGCAATCAGAAACAGCTTGTAATGAAGTGTGGTATTTGTGAATAAACTGGTTCTGTGATTTTAAGAATAAACAAGCATTCTTAAAGGAATTTGTGCAAAATTCTAGTATTGATTAGCCTGATCATTGTAGCCATCAGATCATAAAGTAACCTTATCATATCACTAATCCCGCCCACACCCATTCCACACTCTCACAACTAAATCTTTAATTTCCTTTCATATAACAACCAGGTTTTAATACAATGTTATCACAAGCCATTGCTGCCTAACTCAGAAACAACTTTCAGCAACATTGTTTTGAAAATGTATGCCTTTCTTCTACTGAATTTGTAACAATTAACCTTTTGACATCAAAGAGATATGTATTAATGTTAGCAATGGTATGTTATGGATTTCAAATTCAAATTCTATGGTACTTTTCACAGGTATGCTGCCTAAATTCTTTTCAAGGATGTTAGCTTAATTACCTTTAACCCTTTCATGATGAAACCGGCCAAAAGTTGCCTCTTCAGTGGTCTCGAGGAAGGCCCATTTGTGGGCCAAGAGAAAGCTATTTTTGAAAATTTAACACCCGATTAACTGGCTTGGTAACCGAGCCAGTTATTCTAGTGGTAAATATTCAAAAATAGTCTGCTTTTGGCCTACAAATGGGCATTATATAAACAATTTTTTTTTCTTTAGTAATTAAAGAGTTAGAAATTACAATTTTAATTTTTTCATGATTTTTTCCCTATTTTAAGTTTTATCACAAAGAAAATCATGAAATTATCATTTCGCGATATATCGGAACATCGAAAAATCATGGACCCCTACCAGAAAGCCCCTCAATTTGAATACTCTAACACTTCCATGGTAGTCATGACAGAGTCTTTATGATGTAGGAATATATGCTTCGATATTTTGAAACAAATTTTACTGGGAGCTGTTGCTGCTTATGGCAACAATGGGTTCCAGTCAAATTAGTTTCAAAATAGTCAAACACTCCATCACAGTCTTGAAAGTGAGGCACTGGATTTGCCAGGGTAAAGTGGTTAATACAGAGAAAAATAGCCATCCTACAGACAGTGTGTACATGTGGATATATAGCAAAGCTCACACAGATGGGTCATTCCGTGTCAAGATAACCAATTTTCACAAATCTTGTTGCATGACCAAATTCTCTCTACTGTATTATTAGTACGTCTTAGGAAATCCTGCAAAATCTTAGCTCTCAAATTTCAATATTTTTGGAGATATGGACACTAGAACAGCAAGGGGGTCCACCACATGTGAAGCAATTGTCATTTTGTAGCATTTTCAAGGCTCTGCAAATTCTTAACCTTAACAATATTATTTGTTCTCATTACTGTGACTGACACTTTCAGACAGGAAAAATTAACTGATTTACATATATAATTAACATGTAATATCATAAAAATATACTCACAAATGGCAAAAATACCCCATTTTGTCCCATAAAATTTGATGGAAGGAAGAATGGAAGAAAATAGAATTTTGGATATGTTGTAGAGCACACCTAATGCTTTATTGTCTGTAAAGCACACGTTTCTTCCACCTATCCCACATGGTCATCCTGACAGTTGAATATGGGATCATTTTCAGGTAGGGCCGATTTCAAGGGCCTATATTTCAAAAATGTTTAGAACCACATTGTATAAACTAACAAAGATATATGTAATTGACTCACAAGTGGGTCTGAAAATTTCTCACTTTGAATAAATTTACATTTTTAATGTTACCTAGGTTACCAACACGAGCACAAAAATTATTATGCCCTGCATATTTCAAGAGGGTATCTGCATGTGACCAAGCACTGAAAGTTTTTATTGGAATTGGATGTCAGGTTAAGAATTTGCAGAGCCTTGAAAATGTTACAAAATGACAATTGCGTCACATGTGGTGGAACCCATTGTTATTCTAACATCCATATCTCCAGAAATATTGGGATTTGGGTAGTGAAATTGTGCAGGATTTCCCAAAACATACTACTTATCACTACACAAAGAATCTTGGAAATCTGACATCATGCAACACCCAGAGGTTGTCTTGACATGGAATAACCCAGATATAACACATAAAAATAACTATTTTAACAGCATTCTGAGCAATTTTGAATCTCCTCCACCGGCTTTGTTAGACAATGTTGACCTTTGACCCCCAATACCAGAAGTGTTCTTTGGGACCCCAAGAGCAATGATCCGCCCCAGATTGAGCATTTTTAACAATTTTAGATGACCTAAACTTCTTTGACATTTTGACATCTGTATGCTTATTCGACACCCCAAACCCATATGTAACATCCATGTTTGGTCAAGATCCCTCTAAAGTTTTCACGCAGGATGACACAGCCAGGCGGGTGGGTGGGGTGAGCAGAGAGATAGACAGATGGACAGACAGGCAGGCAGATAGGCAGGTATGCAGGCAGGCAGGCAGGCAGGCAGGCAGGCAGGCAGGCAGGCAGACAGACATTGGCTGTGACAAATTTACCTAAGCCAGAATTTGCATTTTGACAGGCGACAACTACACAAACGGTACTTCTGAAACAGGAGGTATCTACGTATTACGATCACAATTACATGGCTCACAAGCGGCAACACATCTCATGGCGAGACTAAATATTTCTCACATAGATCGGGTTTGCATGCACACAGAGAACAGGTCTTACAGACAAAAACAACGTTCAAAGTCATTGATTAATCTCTGTGACATTCTCCAGCAAATTTAACCCTTATCGCACTGACAACAAAGTGTTAATCATTACAGAGTCAGTCGAAGTATGGCTGGTGTACAATTTGTAAAACAATGTTGCCAAAAGCTGTTAATATCATTGACGGCAACAGCTTTCGGCAACATTATTTACACGATGAACACCAGTTATCACATGAAAATGAATGCAATTCAGGAATCTAAAATTGTGACGCCGGCTGGGTAAGTAAATATAGAACTCCTACTTTCTCTGATATTAGAAGCAAATAAGAGAATTTACAACAATAATACGTTACTGAAAGCACACCTTCAAAAGCGGAATCCGGCTCTACAGGCACCTGTTCTACAACATGTGACATTATGGGTTCAGAGTCTACAGGTTCAGGTTCAACAACAGGTTCATCTACTGGTTCAGGTTCAACAACAGATTCATCTACTGGTTCAGGTTCTACAATAGATTCATCTACTGGTTCAGGTTCTACAATAGATTCATCTACTGGTTCAGGTTCAACAACAGATTCATCTACTGGTTCAGGTTCTACAATAGATTCATCTACTGGTTCAGGTTCTACAACAGATTCATCTACTGGTTCAGGTTCTACAATAGATTCATCTACTGGTTCAGGGTCTACTTGTTGCTCTACAGGTTCAGGTTCTAAAGGTTCTGATTCAGGTTCTTCAACTAATTCAGGTTCTAAAGCTACAGGTTCTGGTTGCGGTTCAACAATTTCCTCACTTATTTTTTCTATGTCTTCTACGACCAAATCACCCTCGCTTATTTGCTCAGGTGCTGCAGTCTCCACTGCCGATTTCTCATGGACAGTCGATGTCTCAGTAACTTCTCTAACAGTCTCCAAGCCGGAATCCAGATTCTTGTATTTAGGCGTGCCAACTGGAAAGAAAATGTATCCAATATTTAGTAAGAAAATAACAATGAATAAACATTAAGAAAGATCAACAATTTGTTTTTCAGTCATACATTTATCTATCAGTGTATCCTCTATCCAAAAACCTACAAACTTCATACATTCATCAATTTATCTTTGCACCAACATCCATACATCCTAAATAAACCTATACCTCCCTACATATCTATCGACATTAGCAGTTATAGGCGTTAGTACCTACCTAGTATCTATCTATCCATTTGTCTGTCCATCCATCAATCCACCCGCCCACTCATCGGTCGGTCGGTCCATCCGTCCGTCCGTCCATCCGTCTGTCTATCTATTTATCGCTTTTCATTCATTCATTCATTTTTTTATTTATTTATTTAATAAACAATTCACGTACACTCAACAATCTCCGGGTAGAGACGAACATTCTTCACACCAGTGTCAATTGTCGGTCTGACAAACCCATCAAATGTCATTCCGATATACAGGCCTCTTTCTGTCACTGACTGAAGGGAAATAAATCCCAGATCTCGATGCTTTTCAATGAGAAACTGGGAATATATATCCTTCTCACCCTGAAAAAAAACATATTTTTATTGTAATTCTCTATGTAGTAGTACTCATGTTGGCATAGTTTGATATATAACTGTCTAAGTTAAAAACATTGACTGATATGGATCTGATCTGTGAATTTCATACTGTATGATTACTGTATTCTGCAGCTGTAGTAAGCATCCTACAGCTGCAATCAGTCCTTCTTCATATCTGACCACTCTGTCTTGTCCTCAGCCAAAATCTTTAACTTCTTCACATCCATTCTTGATCCGAGTGTACCGCGTCCTGCTTTCTTGAGGTCACCTCGCAGCATGCTTAACATATTCATGCAATGATGTCTTCTCCTGCCTTTGTATTTGCAGGCTCCCATTAGGGCAAATTCTAAGGCTCTCTGTGCTGGTGTGTCTTCTGGCATCCTTAACACATGGCCAAACACGGACCATCTTTGCTCGGTGACATACAAACAACGGTGATGTATTGCACATCCTGTATAGTGCATCATTGGAAATTATGCCATCTGCCATTAGTGTCCAGTGATGGTGCGCAGGCATCGAGTTTGCCTAGAGCTGCTACAGTTATACAGCATCAAGGATATGCAGATTGCATTGTATAAACACATTTTTTTTGGTCCAGGGAATCTTTGATCTATGAATGCAGAACCTCCTGATGGACTAGAAAGCTATGTTCCCCATGACGCAGCATGCGGCGATGACAGCAGTATGGCGCAGTGAGCCGAGGATTTTACTTTTCCTCCATGGTTTGCCGCCACGAATTGGACGGTCTTTATCTTTAGTTTCATGCTTTGCCAATAGGTATATGTGGGTGCACTCTGTTTTGGATTCATTTATAATGCGATGCCCAATTTTTAGTTTGCTTGCAGCTATTGGGAGTAGTTCGTTACAGGGTTTTTTCATCTCTATCAGCATACAGAGAATGGACACTGGGTGGGGTTTGGTCTTGTGGAAAGCACAGGGGATAGACCATCTACCAGTGGGGAGCCGATTGATGTCTCAAACTCTACAGACTTCACTGAATGGACCCAGCTTGATATCTGTAAATAGTAGTCTCACTAGTCGTAGCTCATCTTCATTGCAACTACCATGGTGTAGTCCATCTAGGATCTTTGAGCGTTTAATGTCTGCACAGCTGCGTCCACGTCTGACATGATCCAGTATAGTCATTGATCTTGTCTCTTATGCGGCATACAGTAACATTGCATAGGATTTTGCATATGCTGTTGAGGAGCGCAATGGGCTGGGGTAGGGTCTTGGGCTTGGGTAGTGTGATAATGGTGCATCCTTTATGCAACAGAGTTCATTTTAACAACAACTTCCAGCAAGGGAAAGGGAGGGGGGGCAGAGTGAGGTATCAGGCAGCATTATTAATGCTGATTGGATCCATATGATGTAACTGGTGGGTCCAATAAGATTCACAGTCCTTTCTGTGAACTGATGTGGGTCCGTTGTCAGGTCCGTATGGGAGCACTTTGATGGTCTGGTATTGGACATCCTTGTGGTCATGATACGGGAAATTGAATTTTGTGGATACAGGTGAGTACTTGCGTTTCTTAATGTCTCTGATGTGATCCTACATGTGAATCTGAAATTGTCAGAGGGTTTCACCTGGCATTGTACGTGTAGTGGACAACTGCAAATAAACTGTGGACAAACTAGCAAACTAGTTTCTAAGCAACGATTTACACATGTAGACATTGGCCCAAACGTTGGCCACTAGTTAAGGCAACTCGATCTATATTTGTATCAGCGTAGTGTTAAATCCAAGCTAAATTTCTCTCTGTGATGAAAGATATGATTTTAACCCTTTAATGGTCATGACAGCCAAAACATTTTCTGCAATGGTCTTGAGGAGCCAAAACACTTTCTGCAATGGTCTTGAGGAGCCAAAACACTTTCTGCAATGGTCTTGAGGATTGCCAATTTGCGAATCAAAATAATGCTCCTTCAGAAGATTTGCAACTTAAATGGCTGCCTTGATAAATGAGCCAGTCAATCTAGATGTATATATATCCCCACGTTTTAAAAAAACGTCAGGGATATTGTAATCGCCTCCGTCTGTCTGTCTGTCCATCCATCATGCTATCTCCTCCCAAACCATTGGGTGGAATTCAACCAAATTTGGTATCTGGGTTACCAATATGATTCCGCTCTGCAAGACGATATTTACATTTGGCTCCGGCATCACGGGGGTGGGGCAGGGGTCAAAAGGTTAAATCACATGTAATGCAACTCCTCTGAAACCGTTACATGGTACTCAAACAAATTTGATATGTGAGTTACCCCTATGATTGCTGAGTACAAGAGGCCATTTACATATGGCTCTGCCACACCTCCCACCAAAAACTGTGGGGCGGAGGTCAAAAGGTCAAATTTTAACCAGGGGAAATTGATTGTAATGCATATTCTCCGAAACGGTTGGACAGAATTCAATGAAATTTGGTATGTGAGTTACCCATATCAATGTGGAGTAAATGCGCACATTTACATTTGGCCCCGCCTCCAGCGGTGGGTCGGAAATGGGGTCAAAAGGTCGAAAAATTGATTGCAATGCAACTCCTCCGAAATGCTTGGACGGAATTCAACCAAATTTGGTATGTGACTTAAACCCATATGATTCCGCTTTGCAAGACGATATTTACATTTGTCTCCGCCTCATGGGGGCGGGGCAGGAATCAAAACGTCAAATCACTTGTAATGCAACTCCTCCAAAACAGTTAGACGGAACTCAATCAAATTTGATATGTGAGCTATCCATATGATTGCAGAGTGCAAGAGGCCATTTACAGTTGGCTCCACCGCCAAGGGGGGGGGGGGGGGGAAAGAGGGGTCAAAAGGTTACATTTTAACTTGCAGAAATTGATTGTAACGCATCTCCTCCGAAACCGTTGAACAGAAATGTGGCATGTGAGTTACCATATCACTGTGGAGGATATGAGCATGTTTATGTTTGGCCCCCGTCTGCAGGGGTCGGTGAGGGATAAAGGGTTTGTCAAAAGCTAAAAAGATTGATTGTAATGCAACTCCTCCCAAACCATTGGATGGAATTCAACCAAATTTGGTATGCAAGTTACCCATATCAATGTGGAGTGGATGAGCACATTTACATTTGGCCCTACCCCCTTTGAGTGAGGGGATGGGATCAAAAGTTCAAGAAATTAATCGTAATGCAGCTCCTCCGAAACTGTTATTATTAGTTATAAGTTAGCCTTATCGATGTGGAGTGCATGAGCACATTTAGATTTGGTCTCGCCCCTAGGGGTTGAGGGATGTGGTCAAAATGTCATTAAATTGATTGAAATGCATCGCCTCCGAAACCATTGGACAGAATTAAACCAAATTTGGTATGTGCGTTACCCATATCAATGTGGAGTGCATGAGCACATTTCCATTTGGCCCCACCCCCATGGGGGTGATGGATGGGGTCAAAAGGTCATGAAATTCAATGTAACTCCTCTGATACTGCTGGACGAAATTCAACCAAATTTGGTATGTGAGTTACCAATATGATTGCGGAGTGCAAAAGGACAGTTACATTTGGCTCCACCCAGAGGGAGTGGGTTGTGGGATGTGTGTCAAATGTTCAAAGCAGTGAATGTGGGGATTTGTGATGACACGTCATCGACCAGGCAATCTAATTATTATTATTATTATTATTATTATTATTATTATTACTTTTTATTATTATTATTATTACTTTTTATTATTATTATTATTATTATTATTATTATTATTATTATTATTTACCAGACAGTCCACTTTGCTATCCTTCATTCGAAGATAATGACCAGGATCACTGATGCTTTCGAACATTCGGACACCTTCTTCAACTTTATAAACACGGAACTGTCCGAGTCGAGACTTCTTTCCCGTGGCAATTACGCCATTATCATTTCCAACACTCAAGGTTTGCGTGGTTGATGTACAGAGGAAGATTATACCACGATGCCGGAACATGCCCTGTGAATATTAATACAGTCAAATATAATTATCATTGAATTACAATGTATCATTAATCAGAAATGTGGTTATTGCAACAATAAAGCTCGACTTTACGATGATGCAATGAACTATGAAGCTTGACTTCAATCACAATTATATTACATAAACAAGGCCTAAATACACAATGCTTAACAAAACACTTATCAGTTACCATGACCTTTGGCCTTTTGACCTCAAAGTCATAATGTCATCTTCTCTCAATAGAAGGAAGCAGGTGTACAAGTTTGGGTGCAGTATGATTAACCAAACATTACACATAAACCAATAAGCTGAGCAAAATGTGACATATAAATGTTTTAGAAACCACTGTTTTATCAAGGTTATAATGACCTTGATATTTGACCTTTTGACTACATGGTCATTGTGAAATACCTTCAAATAATAGGGAGGCATGTGTCCCAGTTTGGGTCCAAACATGAAATACAAACAACTAATTCGAGCTAAATGCAAATTTGATGATGATGATGATGATGATGATGTGATGGATGATGATGATGATGATGATGATGATGATAATGAAAATGCAATCACTGGCAGATGATGCGGAGAGTATCACAATTCACCTTTCCAGAGTATCCATCCATCATCAGAGCTCGTATGACATCATAATCAGCTCAGCGCGCATATGATGATGTCATAATCATTAAGTCACAAAGGGTTCCATATAGACCGTCATCAAATCTCAAATGGTCCGACATGTTGTATGAATTGTATGTATTTGTAATTCTTTGATATTTAATAAACACGCTGTTGAATATTTTGAAACTAATTTGACTGGGCGCTGTTGCTGCCTTAGGCAGCAACAGCACGCAGTCAAATTAGTTTCTAAATATTCAACAGCATGTTTATTAAATAGCAAAAAATTACAAAAACACACAATTCATACGTGTCGGACCATTTGAGATTTGGTGATGGGCCATATGGAACCCTTTGTGACGTAATGATTAGGCAGCAACAGCACCCAGTCAAATAAGTTTCAAAATATTCAACCGCTTACCTGTATTTTTAGTCAGGGTGCTCAGAGAGCGATCGATCCCAACATGAGTGAGGTGTGGGTGGAGCTTAACTAGAGATGGGCGGGGTATAGATCAAACCAGAAAGGTCCATTCTCACAAGTCTCAACATCTCAAAGATTTGGTTGATTTTGGCCTTTGACAGTTTGATTCCAAAATCAATACATTTCTTCAGGACAGAGTACACATTCACATAAGTTAGCCTAATGTTGCTGAAATCCAAATACAGGGAATTCATAAATAAAAGCAGACAAATGACTATAACCACGACATATACCTTGCAGTAGACAAAAAACTGCTGATTGGGGTCTGGAGCGATACCGCGGGGGTCGCCAGCACGACCATTCTGCAGGATGGAAGCAAACTGTAGCGGGTATTTCACTGATTCAAATAGCACTGTGTGGTCTGACTGAACATGCACACGGAATTCACAAAATGCACCACCTTTGCCCTGAAGATAAAAGATAATAACTGTTATCTGTGTACGTGTGAATATAGGATGGGAATATACTTCTTTCCTATGTTAATATGCCAAGACTGATCATACAAGAAGAGGTTAAGACATACTACAATAATGGGATCTATTTCTAGCCATCCCATGCCCATTTCTAGCTAAGCTACACCCATTTCTAGCTAAGCTACGCCCATTTCTATTTAAGCTACATCAACATTTTACTTTTACGTGTGTTGGGATTGATTTATATACTGTGAATCTAGAATTCCCGGAATCGCAATTTCCAGGTAACTATACATGTAAGTTGCGGAATATTTTGAAACCTATGGTAGCAACAGCTCCCAGTCAAATTTGTTTCAAAATATTCAACAGAATGTTTATTAAATTGCAAATCCATCGGACATACAATTTGTACAGTCGAGGGACTGTACAGACTACGGACTAAGTATTGTTGTACGAATTGCATGTCTTTACTACTTACTAAACATGCTGGGCCATAGACAGCAACAGAATCCAGTCAAATTAGTTTCAAAATATTCAACAGCTTACCTAGTTTTCGAGAAATTGATAGTTAATGAGTTCAGGGATCAATCAATCTTAACACGGGCAAAGCGTGGGTGGAGATTAGCTAGAGATGGGTGGGGCATAGCTAAAACTGGATTCCTCCACTGAGTGACATATCAGCTCCTCCATTACAACTAAGACTGTTTTATGCATTTACTGGTCAGAATTGTACCAGAGATTAACACAGAGAATGTATATCATGCACCCTCACCCGGCCACCCACACTCCACCTCACTTGCTCTGTATTCTATGTATTGTCTTGTATACTCTTGTCAAAATTTGCAGCTTTAGCCTTTGAAATGTTTTCCTTTTCGAACGCAAAGCAGGTGCTATATAACATTGAATCACCTCCAGAGTTATAAGACTATTAAATGGAAGTGAAATCGATGGAAGCCATTGACAGATACAATAAATAAAGTGGGATAATAACAAACTTTAATTCTTCAATAGCATAATTTTTTTAAACCCAGAGAATCATCAACACAATAGCACTCATTGACAAAGTACAGGATACTTTAGTAATAATAACGCAAAATAGCCCAGATAAAGTAAAATAGAGGTCGAGATTCTGATGCGTTACATTTAAAGTTACATGGGCAGTACAGTTGTGGGAATAACAGGTATGGAGCCGACAAGGTTTGTAACACCTTGAGGCAAACCAGCAAGGAATCAGAAATGTTTGTACTTTGATGGTTGTTTCAAATAGACACAAATATAATATTAGCTACACCAGTGTTTAGCCGTGAGTACAGGCTGTTACCACACGCACAAACATTGTATTTCCCAAGAACAACGAGTGTTTGCACGTGTGGTAACAGCCTGTACCCATGGCTAAACACTGATGCAACAAATTTATTATGCCCTCAGACATCTGAGGGAGATATTTTATCATAATGTGACATTTATATAAGCAATTCATGAATTAGACATCTCAACACCGAAGCCAAACGCAGTTAAATCTGTCCATAACTGATGTAGCATGGACCATTATAGCATAGACAATAAAGGCTAAAAGCACTTAATGTTAATATCATCCAGTTCATGTGACGCTTCAGTGTCAGATTTGTTGATGTCATTAGCAGCTGTAGGACGTGGGTTTGCTGAAGCAGGAGTGTCCTCGTTGTTTGTAAATCTAGCTTTTGTACACAGATATATGCATATTGCATAATCCATTCCATATTGATATGTTGATTAATGTAATTAACAAGCTCGTCATGCTTAAAGATGAGATATGGTTGGCAGATCAATATTCTCGGGTTGTGATGAAATATGCAACAGTTTGATGGTAATTAATTCACCGTTTTGATAGCTATGATAAATTGATCACTCTGTCGAGTATTAAATTTGTTATATAAGCGGGATGCACAGCCTTGCTGCAGTAACGGCACCCAGGCAAATTAGGTTCAAAACATACAACAGCTTTCCTGTATAGTTGTTTTGAAATTGAGACACTTGATTGTCAAAAATGCTGATCTTAACCAATCAAATAACAGCATGTGGTCATGTGACATTACTGAGGGGTAATAACACTTGATATTGGGCCCAGAGACTGTGCCCTTGATCAATGGATGCACTGATATCAAATTCAATATTGGTCCCCTGCGCCATTGACTAATAGGTGCCCCAATCTCAAATTCAATATTGCCATTACATCTACATAATATTTAGAGATTTTCAATGAGTTTCAATGTATTGAAATATCATTGTGCATAAAGGCTGATGAGGGCATACATATACAGCACATCAGTATAAAGACACGTACGGTAGAAGTGCCAACAATCCCATTCAAGCATGCACGCACGCACGCACGCACGCACGCACGCACGCACGCACGCACGCACGCACGCACGCACGCACACATGCACGCACACACGCACGCACACTCATAAGAATGCACACAGAGACCTATATTATTATAATATATACATATAATAATCCCTATTTCAAAATCTTCATCTATTGATAATAGTACTTATACCTGTAGAATTACAAAATCATTCATTATTGGTTAAGTATGGTGTCAGACTTAAAAGCATGTGCATAGTGAAATTGTGTTGGTAAATCAATGAGTGTTGTGCCATTACTCCTGAAACCGGCCAAAACTGGCACATACAGTGGTTGGGAGGAATGTCCATTTGCAGGCCAAGAGAAGACTGTTTTTGGGAATTTACCACTGGAATGTCTGGCTCGGTTACCGAGCCAGTCATTCCAGTGGGAAATTCTCACAAACAGTCTTCTCTTGGCTTGCAAATGACCATCCAATAAGCAAATATTTAGATTTTCAACGTAAATGGTTACCCTCAAATTTGTTTTGAAAATTTATAACTGGAATTACTTACTTGGTTATCAAGTGACTAGTCAGTCATTACAGTTAGAAATTAAAAAAAAAAAAATTCTCTTGGAGTGGTCTAGATAAATGTACATTTGCAGACCAAAAGCCATTAGGGCTGACTTGAGCATTAAAGGGATAAATTAACGCTAACAAGCCATTAAGTTCCAGAAACACGAAAGATTGCGGCTCTTTAAAATGTTGTTAAAGGTCCATTAATTGTCAACTGACTACCTGTCACTAAGCAACACAAAATTTTGTCTCCTAAAACCATATCCTCTAACCAGAAATGTAGCTCAACTTTACGGCATTGCAATGAACCATGTAACTTGACTTCACACATATAATTTGAATTACACAGACTAGACTAGACTAACCAGAGAAAGTCTATCTATAAACTTCTCTTCGGTGGCCTTGATAAATGTCCATTTGCAGAGCAAAAACCATTAGGGCCATTAGTGACCATGACCTTTAAGCTTTTTACACCAAATTCATTGTGTCATACTGTTATGCGCTCTCATTATAAGAAAATAAGTGTACAAGTTTGCCTCCAGTATGCTTTTACCTGACATATAAACTTATAAGTTGAGCCAAACACATGTTAATGTTGAAAAAAACTGTTACCAAATATACCAAATAATGTCCAAATTGATGTAATCCATTTTTCGTTTGTGTAGTATTTCTCAAATATTTCTGATGCAATCTGTCTTCTGTTTGCGCAATTTCTTTGATGTTGCTATATTCTTGATAGAAATATAACAAAAGTGTTTACACAACAAGATGGGTTATGTCAAACAAATTTGGTTGACCCAAAAATGGGCCACGCAGATTTTCAATTTAGACATGCCTCTCAAGGACAGTTACCTAGACCTATTGACACCATGGTCATTGTGTCAATCCCTCTCATTAGAAGGATGCATGTGTTCAAGCCTAGGCCCAGTCTAAATAACCAAACAGAAGATTGTCTTTGAAATGTTATCACTGATATGACTAGCTATTTCAGAGACCAGTCGCGTGAGAGACTTTATTAGAGTCAAATTGTGAATATGTTTATAAGTATATTAAGAACATCAGTCAGATCCAGTTATGCAGTTACAATAATCAGAGTATTGTCACATGATATAAGTCTGTCTCTCATGCGCCTGCTCTGAGGAAGCACATACATGAGCACATTAGTAAATTAATTGTGTGAGCTGATTAATCGAACAGATATAGTTAATCTCTGCCATGAACGATTTTCTTGACAGCAATTTGTGCAAAAGGCGATCAAACTTATTTTAATAGACATCATAGGCAGGGCTTCATGATATTCCAATATTATATCGAATACTGGTATCATAGCGATACCGTTAGTCATTTCGATATGAAATTGCTGATACTGAAATATTGAGATACATGTATAACATAAAACCAGTATATAACATTCTGTTTAGGCAGATAATCTGCCTTCTATTAGCAAAATTCACCAGTAAATCTGTCTAATGAGATAAGCGACTGCTCTTCATTTCAGAAAATGATATTTTACCTGTATTTAGTAACCACACTTAACATTTTTTTATTCATCGGGACCTGTCAAATTGTTGTTTGGAGTTTAGAGAAATTGATACCGTTAAATTCCGTGTATATTGAGCACTTTTTTGCTCAAATTACATGTTATAAAAAGCTCCTGCGCACTATATACAAGGATAAATATTTGTCACATTTTTTTCCTCAGAATTTTTCGTCAGAATCACAAAATTCAGAGCTGAAAATGTGATTTTATGGATCGGGAATCAGTCGGGAATAACGATCGCATTCTAACATGTCTATAATGGTACTAATAGATCGTTGAAATGCCTTACTACTGTCTAAATACTGTGTTATACCTTTATTAAATATCATAGTGTTGTAAAATGATCAAATAAACCATCATTCAACTTTTTTACAACGCCATTGTTTCCTGTAATTTGTTCTAAGTTATATATATAAGGGGAGGTTACTCTTGTCTTCCCAAGTTTAACATAGAGATGTTTAAAATCCATAGATTGCTACACAGATACGGACATAAATGTGTTAAAAAAATAATGATAGGGCCGATGTTTTTCAAGGCGATCTAGCATTTACATAGATATAGAAAGGAATGTTTTCTATGTGCTAAACGGCACAATGTTTTGACCAATCGGCGGGCAGGATG
Source organism: Chaetoderma sp. LZ-2023a (assembly GCA_034401795.1). Lineage (NCBI taxonomy): Eukaryota > Metazoa > Mollusca > Caudofoveata > Chaetodermatida > Chaetodermatidae > Chaetoderma > Chaetoderma sp. LZ-2023a. Next base: position 85,197,895 of record CM067369.1, read on the forward strand.
ATTTTGATTGACAGGTTAAGGTTAAAGGTCACAGCTGTCAACGTATGACGAAGTAACTATGGAAACGAAAGGATGAGAATAGAAAATCATTTCAAATTGAGGATAATTTAATTTATTTAATAAACAACGCGTGGAATAAACTAGATTATAGCATTCAATCCTCATCCACTTACCCCCACCCCACCCGCACTCAAACCCTACCCACAATTGATCACTGTCGATTTTGTAAACGTCAGGCGGTCAGCTCTATCACCTTTGTTTATTGTACTTCTGACCGCGTTAATCCACCCACCCCGCCCCACCACCTGACTACACTGCCTGTGAACCGAGTATTGAAACCACTCATCTACTGCGTCGCCATATGTGATTGATCAAAATCTCATGGGCTCGCCTTTGATATAATTATCAAAATAATTACCGGCACTGTTAGTGAGCCAAAATGGATTTGAGTAGGTTTTTTTTATTAAAATAGATTTTATTCTCTCAAGTATCAGCGCACAACTCATATTTTATGAATTGAAACAAAATAAATATGCAATTTTTATGTTCTAACGACCATTTATGTTAATGAGCACTGCTCAAATCAAATTCGGATTCTAACCTGTTCTGATGGAAATTATATTTGTATTTTTATATCGTTTTATATCGTTCAATAAAGTTTAATACAAAATATTTGCTAAAAGTGTATGCAAATAATATTCCCGTGATTAAACAACAGAGTAACGCACGCCACAAATGGGATTTTATAAGGAAAGCGTATTCGACACGCAGTAAGTCATTGATTCTTTTGTTACCAGTTTTCGTTCACATGTCTCTCAATCTTACTGCGCACTATACACGGAAAGAAGGTTTTTTCAGGCCGATTTTGGTCAAATTTAGGGGTGCGCACTATCCACGATAGCGCAATATACACGGAAATTAACGGTAAATTAACGATTACTGCTACGAAAATTGGCTATTTATAAGAATGCACTTTTCGCAAAAAATAGAATAAAACTTATTTTAATTAACCTCATAGGACAGGGAATGGCTAAAAATGTCTAAACTCTTCCTTTTCTTGAGCTACTATTTTATAATTTCGGCCCATTGTTTGCTAGAAAATCACAATTTCAAATGGATATTTTGCGCAATATCTTATTTCAATTACTATAGCTTGGTTAGTTAGATATTTTCCGGAATTGTACAACTCTGTAGTGACTGCTCAATGGCCCAAGTAAAGAGGAACTGACGGTATGAGAAAAACTTCGCAAACCCTGAGAGCTCCACTCCCTTCCTAGGTTGGTGTGTTGATAGATATCGATCGATACAAGCCACTCTAATGGGAGTGAGCTTAGGCCTATGCATTCTCAGCACATGTTGGTCTATTTTGTAATTGTTACAAGAGGCCCAAGGGTCTGCGACGCTCACCTGGACCATTAGCATTTGAACAATTTGCAATTAAATAGACATGAGGGATAATTTTCGGAAAAAGTGAAGATTGCCATAATTGACCAATTAAAATTTTCATTTGATATGTTAAAGCCTACCGCTATAGATCGGGCAATTGATTACAGAGGATTAACATTTTTAATGATTCTGGAATCAAAATATAAAATAAAAATAGACCAATCAAAATTTTGAATACGCGTTCCAGAGGCTACCACTGTACGATCCTTACAGCCAAATTTGGTTAAAATCCATCAAGTCGTTGACAATTCCCAGTAATTATTTCATAAAGATTTTCACCCAAATAATTGATGAATAAAAATTCTGCATGAAAATTCTAGAGCCTATCACCATTTGGTCCTTCTAGCTCAATTTTGTTTGAAAACGGTCAAGCTTTTAAGGAGAAAATGTGATTAAACAATTTTCTGTAAATTGTTCATAAAATTTTACGAGATTTTCAATAAAAAGTTGATGATGAATCAAAATTCATAGGCAGGTTTTGGAAGGACTTCATAAAGAAGATCTAAAATATATCTTCTGGCACTAATTTTGTACAATATACGATTACTTATGGCATTATCAAAATTTCAACATAATTCAAATTAGAAAATGAAATTTTCAATTAAATTATTTTTAACAAGCATTCTGTAAGTATTGCTTTGCAATACATGTACCCTACCTGGTGATATAAATCTTTAGAGATTGACAGTCAAAAACTCCATTAAGAATTGTCAGAAGAAGCTGAAACTCGAACTTGATCTGTAACTTCTCATAACATAGCAATAAACTAAGTTTCAGTTATATCTGGTGAAGGAGAAGGAATTTCATAAGTCAAAAGGGGACATAACTCCATCAAAAAAATGATGCAACCGCCTGAAACTCGAACTTGGTCTGTAATTTCTCATAATAAAGTAATGTACCAATTTTCAGTTGAATATCTTGAAAGACGGAGAGAAAAAGGGTGGAAAACTAATATTTTTCGCATTTCATAAGATGAAAGGGGGGCATAAATCAATGAAAAACTGACGAATATGTCTGAAACTCGAACTTGCTCTGTAACTCCTTATACTAAAGCAATGTACCGACTTTTCCTTAAATATCTTGAAGTCGAAAGGGGGTATAACTTCATCAAAAATTTACGCATACGCCTGAAACTCGAACTTGGTCTGTAACTTCTCAGAACAAAGCAATGTAGCAATTCGCAGTATAATATCTTGAAATACTGTGGAAAAAAGTGCGGAAAACTAATATTTTTCGTATTTCAAAAGTCGAAAGGGAGCATAAATCCATGAAAAATACACGAAAATGTCTGAAACCCGTACTTGCTCTGTAACTCCTTATACTAAAGTGATGCACCAATTTTCGCTTAAATATCTTGAAGGAGTGCACAAAAAAGTGTGGAAAGCTGATATTTTTCGTATTTCTTAAGTCGAAGGGGGTGGGGGGGGGGGGGGCAAAAGCCCATGAAAAATTAATGCAAATGTCTGAAACTTGAACTTGCTCTGTAACTCCTTATACTAAAGTGATGCACCAATTTTCGCTTAAATATCTTGAAGGAGTGCACAAAAAAGTGTGGAAAGCTGATATTTTTCGTATTTCTTAAGTCGAAAGGGGGGGGGGGGGCATAACTCCATAAAAAATTGACGCATATGCCTGAAACTCGAACTTCGTCTGTAACTTCTCATAACAAAGCAATGTAGCAATTCTCAGTGTAATATCTTGAAAGACTGCGAAAAAATGTGCGGAAAACTAATATTTTTCGTATTTCAAAAGTCGAAAGGGAGCATAAATCCATGAAAAATACACGAAAATGTCTGAAACCCGTACTTGCTCTGTAACTCCTTATACTAAAGCGATGCAGTGATTTTCACTTAAATATCTTTAAGGAGTGCAAAAAAGTTTGGAAAGCCGATATTTTTCGTATTTTTTAAGTCGAAAGGGGGCATAACTCCATCAAAAATTGACGCATACGCCTGAAACTCGAACTTGATCTGTAACTTCCCATAACAAAGCAATATACCAATTCCCAGTTGAATACCTTGAACGACTGCGAAAAAAAGTGCAGAAAACCAACTGCAACAGATGGACTGACAGACGGGAGTGCAAACCTATCGTCCCTCCAGTTTTACCGGTAGGGGATTAATAAAGGGGCCAACAATCCAGGCAAGCTATCCACAATATCTATAAGTTATTGATGTACAGAAATTAATGTGGTGAAAGGGTTAATTCTCAAAGCAGGTGGTATTTGATGTAAGCAATGCTTGGCAAATTGAGAATGTGTCCATTCGATTAAATACACAAAGATTTAAGTCTTTCAACAATACAAGCTAAAAATTACAAATTTAATAAAATGTAAGAAACATACTTGGCAATATGGTTGCTTTTGAAATTGAGATCGTATGTTTTTGGCCGACATGTTACGTCTATTTCACCTGATATTATTAGGATGAAAGAAATTCTGAATAATATACATTTACAGCTAAATATACATGTTTATTTTGAAACCAATTTGGCTGTCTGAGATCTATTAATTTGATAAGAATCTAAATTCTGCACACCACTCTAGGGTCCATCCTGCTGAGTTTGTGAGAGATCGTTCAAGCAGTTAATAAGGAGTAGCATTTTAACTGATTTTGTGAAATTTTCAGAAAATTCAAGATGGACCCCAAAAAATAAACCAATTAACATTCTGTATACAAGTTCAGAAACACACCACTCTAGGGTCCTCCCAAACAAGTTTGCGTGAAATCAACCAAGTGGTTAATGAGGAGTAGGTTTGTAACCGATTTGCAGAAATTTTCAGAAAATCCAAGATGGTCGCTGGAAATGCTGACCTATCAAAATTTTCATTAGTAGTGTTGAAGCCTACCAGCATAGAATTAGTCCGCCTAAGTTTCGTTGAGATCGGGCCATTTATATTGGAGGGGGCTAGCGTTTAAAATTTCAGGACAGTTTTTGGAAAATCCAAGATGGCTGCCAAAAAAATAAACCAATTAACATTCTGTATAAACGTTCAGATGCACCCCACTCTAGGGTCCTCCCAACCAAGTTTGCTTGAAATCGAACAAGTGGTTAATGAGGAATGGGTTTTTAACTTATTTCCAGAAATTTTCAGAAAATCCAAGATGGTCGCTGGAAATACTGACCTATCAAAATTTTCGTTAGAAATGTTGGAGTCTACCAGCATATAATTAGTCCACCTAGGTTTCGTTGAAATCGGGCCAGCGTTATAAAAGATTTCTGGAAAATGTTCGCAAAATCCAAGATGGCCACCAGAGAAATTGGAGCGTACCACCATAGTATCCTCCCAGCTAAATTTGTTTGAAATCAGTCAAAACATAAAGGAGGAGATGCAATTTGATGGACGGGTGGACAGACAGAGGACAGACCGACGAAGGATAGACAGACGACGGATGGCCGCCATGGCATAACCTCACCTGGTCCTTCGGGTCAGGTGAGCTTAATGTTGGACAGATTTCTGTGGAATGCGGTAAAGCATTTCTCCGTTAATGCATCGTGGATACATTATAAATAAATTTGACAGAATCAATCTACTATAAGCTAATGCCTAACTATAAGTGTCGATCAGATGCTGTGCTGTGCAGGTGACTGAAATAGCAACAAATTAATATTATCATACGATCATAGAGGCCAACATTTTCAAAAATATTAGTCTTGCATAAATATTGCATATTATCACACGTGCTGAAATTGAGAAAATCTTTAGAATAAAATTAGCATAACCAGACATACCATGGGATGACCCTTTAAATACTGGGTAATAAAATAAACATTGTGGATTAAACAGTATGCTAGCCATGGTAACACGTTAATCACCCGAGATTATCAACACCTCTTCAAAAAACATACAAAGATAGTCTTAATCCTTTAATGGCTAAACTTGGTGAGGAAAATCTGAATATTTGTTTGTTGAATGTCCATTTGCAGGCCAACAGGAGACTATTTTTGAAAATTTATCACTGGAATGACTGGCTTGGATTTCGAGCCAGTCATTCCAGTAGTAAATTCTCAAAAATAGTCTTCTCTTGGCCTGCAAATAGACATTCCTAAAGTCCACTGCAAAGGCTGGTATTAGCTGACTTCACCAGGAAAGGGTTAATGATCAAGACGGGACAAGAGAATCAAAGATCTTTCCTTAGTGACAAAACAAAAGCAGACAATTATCGAGCCAGGCATTATAGATGTAAATTTTGTGTAGTCATCTAGTCATCTCTTGGCTTGCAAATGGACACTTGTCAAAAGGGTGTTTTTAGCCAACTTGACCATTAAAGAGTTAAAAGGTAGTGCCTTTAAATTCCGTTACACTGATGAATTCCCTTATCTCGTTTTCACGGTAACCATATAGGAAAGCTGTTGAATATTTTTAAATTAATTTGACTCGAATCTATTGCTGCACAAGGCAGCAACCGCTTCCAGTCAAATTAATTTTAAAATATTCAACAAAATAAGTTTTATTTCGTAAATAATTTACTTTTTCAGTGATTTGTCGTTGAAAGGGTTAAACCATTTATTGGCTACGTGCAACAAGGCAGATAACTCAAAGCATTTCTACATGGAAGGCTATAGGAAGGTAATATGTATTTGGGAAATTGGTTCACAGATAGACAATTCTTTAAAACTAAGACAATAATTTAAATGGGCAATAATTCTGGACATGCGGAATATTTTGAAAACAAATTGACTGAAAGTTGCTTCTTTCAGTCAAATTGTTTTCAAAATATTCAGCATATCCAGAGTTAAACCCCATCGAAAATGTAGAGCAGAAATTCAACGGGCAGACAGTTCAATGGACAAGCAAACCTACACTGGTCTCTGCAGTGGTCGCTTCGTTGAGGAACTTTGCTCGGCACGCTGAGAGAAATTTATTTTTGAAAATTTATCTTGCTAACCAAGTCAGTCATTTTCAGTGGAAAATTGTCAAAATAATAACATTTGCAAATGGGCATTCAATGAACACACATACTGATCTTCTTGATAAAATTTGACAATTAAGGGGTCAATAGAGCTCTAGTCATGTCAATGAAAAGTTTTCAAACCAACCACACAATGGAGGATTCCAGTTTATCTATCAATCATATGATGTCATAATCAACTACATGCCGTGTAGGCTGACACCATAATCAATTACGTCATGAATTACGTAGCTAAGTTCATCACGAACACTTAATTGATGACGGACTATAAGCGTTGTTGTACGAATTCTATGTCTTTACTATGTAATAAACATGCTGTTGAATAGTTTGAAACTAATTTGACTGGGCGCTCTTGCTACCATAGGCAGCAACAATACCCAGTCAAATCAGTTTCAAAATATTCAACAGCTTACCTGTATAGTTTTCTGGAAATTGACAGTCAGGGAGTTCAAGGATCGATCAATCCCAACACAGGCGAAGTGTGGGTGGAGCTTAGCTAAAGGTCATAGCTAAAACAGGATTCCTCCATTTGAAACATTTGCCTCACCTAAAATAGGTTTCCTGATTTTCACCCACAGTAACATGTCATAGAGGTTAACCTTTCACCGATGACATCTATTTACATGTATCTAAATTTCAAAGCAATCATAGCAGAAAGCTGACAACTATTTTGAAAATAACTTGACTGAAAGCTAATGCTGCCAGATTATAGTTACTATGTATTAGAACAAATTCTTGTATCTAAGAACAAGCTGTTAATGCAGAGTAGCATTTTGACAATTTTCGGTACATTTTTCATAAAATGTAAAATTTTCACCAAAAGATTGACCATACAAGTATACACAAGTTATGAAGCCTACCCAATAGGGTCCTTCCAACCTAATTAGATTGAAATCCATCAAGCGGTTAATGAGTAGCATTTTTAAGCAAAAGTTGATGGACAGACAGCAGACAGTCTGGCCAGGTGAGCTAATAAACTATGAAATAATCTACAGTACAGCTCATAAATATGCTAGAATGTTTCCAAAACAAAAGCAGTAACATGTTAGCAAGAAATGTTTTGCTGAATATTTTTAGGATCTATGGATTGGAAGACACTGCTGCTTTAAACAGCAATGTCTTCCAATCTAATTATTAACGTTTTCTTGGGGGCCGAGGACTGTGCAGCCAACTTGTGGATGCATTGCCCTTCTCCCAATGACATACCATAGTTAATATTCTTCCAATCCAATTCCGTTCAAAATATTCACCAGTACATGTTATTTTATTTTGGAAACATGTTGTTGTTTCTGAGCTGTATTGTAATCTAATTTAACCCTTTAAGGGTCAAGCCGGCCAAAAGCACCCTCTGTAGTGGTCTTGAGGAATGTCCATTTGCAGGCCAACAGAAGACCAAGGATTGAAAATTTACCACTGGAATGACTGGCTCAATAACTGAGCCAGTCATCCCAGTGCTAAATTTTCAATAGTCTTCTCTTGGTCTGCAAATAGGCATTCAATAAGTAAATATTTTTGATTTTTTTTTTTTTTTAGTTTGACCACTAACGGGGTTAATTACCAGTTTTGATTGTCTATGGGTTAGCTGCTCTGTATAAAAGTGAATGAAAGATTATTCCTGGTTATTTAGATTCAAGTTACCTCTAGGGGAAGAATCGTTTCATCCGCCTCAAGTTTTGTGTCCTGTCAAAGATATTTTTCCATACCAACAAATTGCTTTACCTATTTGAAGATGGGTTAGGTGGCCTAGCTGTGGTGTGACCAAACAGAAAATGCAACCAAAATAGAACTCAAATCTTGATGTCAATCTAAATGTGCAGCAATGGCGTCCGGTCAGATTATTTTCTAAATATTTAACGGAATGTTTAATACATTTGATCGAAACTCAATTTTGAGGCAATCGCAAGGGAATGCTGATGAATATCTGAGGTTATTTGTGGTTTTCCACATGCTAGACTAATGATATACAGCAACATAAGGGTAAATAAAATGACCAATCCATCAACAGCAAACACATCTATATAAAGATCACACCCTACATAAAGACTACTTTATAAAACTCCAAAGCACATTACACAATACAGAGAAACTCTCTTTCCCTGCATCACACCGTTCCCCACCCCAAAAAGGGAGAATCTTTATAGACTGGTTGGAATGTATACAAAACCCAGGACACATACTCCCAGTACTCACCTGTCCGACTAGTCGGTTACTCTCAATAGCCAGGTGAAAGTTGTTGTTCAGAGCACTGCTGAAAACCCTTACCATACCACGCTTAGCGATAACGTTGAAGATGGCTGCCGATATGTGTAAAATATAATATATCTATTAATTATATGACTCACAACAGTATGTTTGTCTGTCTGTCTGTTTGTCTGTCTGTACAATTTTCTACATTGCTGAACAAGCGATCTACATTGCAAATATATGCCATATGTTTTTAGTCTTGCCAAGAAGTGTCCCAAGACGATTATAAATCCCATGCCTGACTGTGTATCTCTCCATTCTCTTGTGTGCCGGCATAATACTACTATAATGCATCATGGGGAACATAGCTTTCCAGTCCTTTCGGAAGCTATGGATTCGTACATCAAAGATGCCCTTGATAAAAAGACTACGTTTATACAATGCAACCTGCCTATCCTTGATGCTGTATAACTGTAACAGCTGGGCAGCTCCAAAGGCAGCACTAGACAAACTCGATGCCTGCAACCGCAAACACCTACGCACCATCACCGAATACCGATCGCCAGATAACATAATTTCCAATGATGGACTATACAAGATGTGCAATACGTCACCGCTGTCTGTCAAAGTCGCCCACCAAAGATGGTCCATGTTTGGCCATGTGCTAAGGATGACAGAAGACACACCGACAGAGCCTTAGAATTTGCCCTACTCAGAGCCAACAAATACAAAGCCAAGAGAGGACGTCATTCCATAAATCTGCTACGGTTGCTACGTGGTGACCTAAAAAAAGCAGGACTCGGTACACTCAAGTCAAGAATGGACCTGAGGAAGCTAAGGGTTTCCGCTGAGGACAAGACACAGTGGACAAAAGCGAAGAAAGACTGATTGCAGCTGTAGGATGTTTCTACTACTACAACCGCAGAATACAGTAATCATACATATACAATGCTCTAATATTATAAACAAGATTCCCAAGATATTTGAGTCTCACTTGCCTACCTTTGTCGATGAACTTAATATTTGATCATGTGACCATAAATGGACAACTTCATTCCTCAGTGGAAGACAGCATAGAAAGTGCCTGCCCTGGAGCACCCACCCACTTCAATGGGTTGGAACTCTGTAGAGAAGCCAGCTTGCAATCAGCAATCATATGTGTAACTCACATGTAACAAGAACAGAATGGTCCTTTGCAGTTTTTGCCAAGCCCTGCCCATCGCTAGCTAAGCTTCACCCACACCTCACTCGTGTTGGGATCGATCGATCCCTGCACTCCCTGACTATCAATTTCTAGGAAACTATACAGATAAGCTGATCAATATTTTGAAATTAATTTGACTAGGTGTTGTTCCTGCCTATGGCAGCAACAGCGCCCAGTCAAATTAGTTTTAACGAACGCATAGTCTGTCTTCAAATGTGCGTTCGTGAAGTACTTATCTACATCATTCATGACGTCATTGATTATGACATCATTCCTGCCCTGTAGGTGAGGCTTAGAATACACCTTCCATATCCTCTGCGTGTCGTACGAGGTGACTAAAGGAGGTAAGGGTGAGGTAACCCTGACAGAAACCTCGAGTGCTGAAGACGGAGGTTCCAGGCTGCACGGCGCACTCTAATAAACCATGGATCCACGCACTTAACGCCTATGATCATGTCGATAGTCACTTACAGGACTGGTGGTATGATCAGCGAACAAAAAGAAGAAGAAGATGACATCATTCCACACGTCATGCAGTTAATTGACATCAATTGCTGGATGGACAGAGTGGAAAGCTCTATTGAATGTGATTGACAGAGGAGGTGTTCGCAATATTCCAGACGGGTTTTTTCAAAATGTATGGGTATAATATAAGTTCAGCTTGAATTATAACTGGAGCCATGAAAAACTTCAATAAACTGATCTTACTATTATGTAGATACGTAGTTTGACATACTTATATTCAAATCCTGAATGATATAAACTACTTACATGGTTTTTCTTTTGCCTCACCAAGTCCATCAATAGATGAGTCTGCCTTGATTCGGAGTGCTCTTCCAGTCTGTTTGCAGTACAACAGCACCTGGTTATGATGATCAAACTTCCACTTCTCGAACTCCCACTGAACAAATAAATAAGAAATTTATTTTCTTTAACTATGATCCAAATGGACCAGGACATGAGAATATTCACAGTTCTATAATGTAATTTACAAGCCAATTCTCTATACATTTCTTTACAAGTCGTTATATTTGTGTAAAACTTTATCCAGCTAATTGTAATTTCAAAGTACACCCTATTGTCCATTTCACCTTTCCAAAGTATCCATCTATCATCTGATGTCATATGATGTCATAATTAGCTAAGCTGTGTAGGATGACATCATAATCATTATGTCATAAATGATTCTACTTGGCCCGTCTTTAACTCTTATTAGTCAGACATGTTGTATGAATTGTATGTCTCTACTATTTAATAAACATGCTGTTGAATATTTTGAAACTAATTTGACTGGATGCTCTTGCTGCCATACCCACGCCCATGCCCAGTCAAATTAGCTCCAAAATATTAAATAGCTTACCGGTATAGTTATCTGGAAATTGATAGTATGGGAGCTTAGATATCAACTAATCAGAACACAACTGAGGTGTGGGTAGAGCTTAGCTAGAGATGGGCGGGGCATAGCTAAAAATGGAAAGGTCCATTGATTTACTAAATCTAGGTCACATCATATATCTTATATAAGCAAATAACTCTGTAAACCATTTATAAAAATATATAAATAATTCATAAATGTTTAGATAATTGGATGAGTTTTCCAATGATGTATGACTTCAATAATATTGAGATTGTAATATTAACCCTTAAGACTCTGTTGTCAACATTCTATCTTTTTGCGTTGCCAGTAGCAAAGAAATTGGTGTACATTTTAAAACAATTTTGGTGGACGATGTTGCTGTCCACGCCAGCACCATCTCCCACCAAATTTGTTTAAAAATGAACAGCAGTTGATCTTTTAATTTAATTTGAAAATTTTAAATTTTGACAGAGTGCTAAGAGTTAATATTGATGAAGCTCAGGCGATCAGAGAGAAATATTCCAAGTGAGTTAATAAATTAGCTCTGAGTCATTTTAAAATGTCTACCAGAATTGTGATTGTAGTTTATCACACGAACTGTTTAACTTTTTAACCCTCGAATTTGTTCAAGAACATTTAAAGTTTCTCATACAAAATGTCAATTTGCGGACCAAGAGAAGACTATTTACCACTGGAATGACTGGCTTGGTTATCGAGCCAGTCATTCCAGTGGTAAGTTTTCAAAAATAGTCTTCTCTTGGTCCGCAAATGGACATTTCTCAAGACCACTTCAGAAGCCATTTTTCCCTGATATGATTGTTAAAAGGTTAATGTGTGGTGTGTTTTAGTTTAATAAGAACTCAATGTGGGTCAGCTGTTCTGCAAAAGCCATGGAGGATGCTCTGAGAGTGGATTTAGGGGAATTCCAGCATAATGGTGTCAATATGGTCAAGGTGTATTGTGCTGATAAAACTTGTAGTATCATGAATTCCTAGAAACTTACTTATCAAGATCTGAAATGTGCTGAATATTCCGAAAACAATTTTACTTAATGTTAATTATACCCAAGGAAATAACTAACCTTGTTGGATTTCGATCAGTGTTGTAATGGACAAAAATGGTTAGTAACAAATAGGATATCAGTAATAGCTCTAATTCCTAAGACAGACATGCTATTGACAGAGCATGTCAATTATTACATGTACGTACATTTCGCTTTTCGATAACATCCTGTAGGTATTCTTCTTGAACCCTGATCTCACGAACAATTTTCCCATCATCCTCTCCTTCATCAAACCACCTTTTTAAAAAATAGACAACATTGAAATGTGAAAATAAATTTTATTAGTGTGGTAAGGATAATGGATGTATCCATTCTGTCACTCAAGTAACTGATGCCATAATCAAATATGTCACTTATTAGCTGACGTCACAAAAGTGGACATAGTCCATCGCGAAAGTATCTAAATTGTATGTTTTTGATGAATTTACAATTTAATCAACATTATGTTGAATATTTCGAAACTAATTTAACTGGGAGCTGTTGCTGCCATAGGCAGTAACAGTTCCCAGTCAAATCAATTTCAAAATATTCAACACCTTACTAGTAGTTTCTTCAAATTGGGATTCTGGGAATTCAAGTTTCAAATCGATTCCAACATGTGAAAAAGTGGATAGAGACAGCACCCAATCAAATTAGTTACAAAATATTCAACAGCTTCCTTGTATAGTTTTCAGGAAATTGATAGCTAGGGCATTTGGGGATCGATCAATCCCAACATGACGAGGTGTGGGTGGAGCTTAGCTAGTGATGGGCGGGGCATAGCCAAAAATGGAAAGGCCCATTGGTGACTAGATGGACTGCGACCCAAGTTTCGAGCCGTTTAGGTTTACCGCATATCACACATCATGTGTGGCATCATTTCTTAAAACAGTATAACCCCTTGACAAATCAAATGTCTATTTAAAACTCTAACATTATTCTAGTTCTGGGAAAGGAAACATATCCCACAATGCGATGATGATATATAAAAAATATGTAAAGTTTCATTGGGATTGAACAAACCCTTGATAAATTATTAAATTAAAAGACCATTGAAAAACCTTAACATTCTTCTAACTCTGGTTTTAAGCAGGATATAAATCACACAAAAATAAACTAAGTCCAAGCCCGATAAAAATAAGGAAAAAATTAGAAAATCTTAATATATTGTCATGTAGACTAAATGCACTTCTTGTATAAAACAAAACTGCAAAGTTTTGATGGGATTGGCTAAGTCCTTCTTGTAAATGGACCACCACAGAGGCCGGTTTTGGTTGGCTTGACCATTAAAGGGTTAATATGGTTACTTAACCATTTAATAGTCAAGATTGTTCAAGTTATTCAAAATGTGTGCTTAGTTAATCTTCATGTACAAGCCTAGCTGTTTTTTACTATTTACCACTGAAATGACTGCTTCAGTCATTTCAGTGGTTAATCAATGAATCCAATTTCTCAATCAATCATATGACATCATAATCAACTACGTCACATGTAGGCTGATGTCATAATCAATTACATCATTAATGACTCGATTTAGTCTGGCATAAACATTTAATAGTTCGTCAAGCTGTGCGAATTGTATGTCTTTACTATTTAATATAACATTCTGTTGATGTTGAATATTTTGAGACTAATTTGACTGGGCACTGTTGCTGCAACAGTTTACCTGTATAGTTTTCTGGAAATTGAGATTCCTAGAGTGCATGGATCGAGTGATCCAAAAATGGGCAATGCGTGGGTGGAGCTTAGCTAGAGATGGGCCGGGCATAGCTAAAAGTAGACTTATCCATTTTAGTCTTCTAATTAACTACAAATGGATGTTTAAATGTAAGTATTGTCATTCCCCATTGGCTTAGTTATATATAACATGCTTGGTATTTGACATAGAATATAGTTCATCTTACATAACTAAATAACTAATTAAACATTATTTGTTTATTTATTTATTTCAAAATAAAAATATTTACTTTTCACAGTAGAACTCATAGATATTTCGAGAACGATTTGATTCTTTGATGATAATTTTTTCCAGGAACCAGCCTTGGCCAGGTTCCGTGCCATCATGACCAATAATAATTCGCTTTAGTGCACCTAATGAGACAGCCTCAATGTGAAATACATCAGTCTGTGGAGGAAGACAAAATTTTAAAAAGTTATTATTAACATCATCATCATCATCATCATCATCGCACAATGATTGGTTGAATTATATAAACATAAAAAGACAAGTCAATACTTCTACTGTGCTAACAGAAAGCTTATGGGTGGTTACCAATTTGCATTAGTTGATACCCACTTGATCAATAATGCATAGTTGGTGAAACAAGCTAGATGGACTGCGACCCAAGTTTCGAGCCCTTTAGATTTTCCGCATATCACACATCATGTGTGGCATGATTTCTTAAAACAGTATAACCCCTTGACAAATCAAATGTCTATTTAAAACTCTAACATTATTCTAGTTCTTGAAAAGGAGACAAATAATATAGAAATAGTAAAAGTATGTAAAAAACTTTTAGAATTCATTTTAATTTTGCTGCAAACTGAATGTAAAAATGACATATAACAAATCTGTAGTTTATTTGGGATCTAATAAGCTGTTGATAAATTGAGAGACCTTCTGCGGTTAAGCAGGATGTAAGTTAGACAAAAATAAACTATAAACTATGTCCAAACCCGGTAAAAATAAGGGAAAAAATTTGAAATTCTCATTTATTGACATGTAGACTAAATGCACTAATGCTATAAAACAAAACTCCAAAGTTTTAATGGGATTGGATAAGTTCTTCATTGACCAAATGTCAGCAGAAAAACTAACATATCTTCTAATTCTTGGCTTAACCAAGATATACATGTATATAACACACAAATATTCTAAGTCATGGCCAAATGCCAGAAAACTATGGACAAAATTAGAAAATCACAATCATTATGATGGAGACTGGATGCAATGATAGCGTAGAACAAATATGTAAAATTTTATTGACATTGGATAAACGGGTCATTCCATGTCAAGACAACCAATTTTCAGAAATCTTATTGCATGACCGATTCAGATCATCATAATTCTCTCTCTACTGTATTATTAGTATGTTTTAGGAAATCCTGCACAATTTTAGCTCTCAAATCTCAATATTTTTTTAGATATGGACGCTAGAACAGCAAGGGGGTCCACCACATGTGACACAATTGTCATTTTGTAGCATTTTCAAGGCTCTGCAAATTCTTAACCTGACATCCAATTCCAATAAAACTTTCAGTGCTTGGTCACATGTAGGTAACATCTTGAAATATGCAGGACATAATTTTTGTGCTCGTGTTGGTAACCTAGGTAACATTAAAAATTAACATTTATTCAAAGTGACAAATTTTCAGACCCACGTGATTACAATTATGTTAAAACTATTACAGTTACAAACTTAATATTGATGGGCCAATTACATATATATCTGTTAGTTTATACATAAGAGAAAAAATATGTGGTTCTTAACATTTTTGAAATATAGGCCCTTGAAATTGGCCCAACCTGAAAATGATCCTATATACAACTGTCAGGATGACCATGTGGGATAGGTGGAAGAAACTTGTGCTTTACAGACAATAAAGCATTAGGTGTGCTCTACAACATATCCAAAAGTCTATTTTCTTCCATTCTTCCTTCCATCAAATTATTTGGGGTATTTTTGCCATTTGTGAGTATATTTTTATGATATTACATGTTAATTATGTATGTATATCAGTTAATTTTTCGTGTCTGCAAGTGTCAGTCACAGCATGTAAGAAATAATATTGTTATCCGCACATTTAAAAAAAAATGTTATGGATATTGTAATCTCCTCCATCTGTTTGTCCATCCATCTGTCTGTCATGCTATCTCCTCCCAAACCATTGGGTGGAATTCAATAAAAATTGGTATGTGGGTTACCCATACACGGTTGTGCTCTGCGATGCAGCATCTATCTTTGGTGCCATGCCACAGGGTTCAAGGGAGTGGGGTCAAAAGGTCAAATATCCTAAAAACTGTCAGTCACTCAATTACCTACTCCCTGCATATTTCAATCGGGTACCTACATGTGACCAAGCACTGAGTTTTATTGGAATTGGATGTCAGGTTAAGAATTTGCAGGGCCTTGAAAATATTACAAAATGACAATTGCGTCACATGTGCTGGACCCCCTTGATGTTCTATAGCATCCATATCTCCAAAAATATTGGGATTTGGGTAGTGAAATTGTGCACGATGTCCTAAAACATACTACTGTACCACCACACAAAGAATCTTGGAAACCATCGGTTGTCTTGACCCAAGCCCGTCATGAATTAAATGTCCATTGAAAAACTTTTACCTAATTCTTGGTGCAAAATAAGCTAAGTCCAAACCACATAAAAATATGGGGAAAATTTAAAGATCATTTCGATTATGATGGAGACTAGATGCAATGATGGTATAGCTCAAATCTGTACAGGTTTGTTAACATCAGATAAGGCCTTGATGAATTAGATGTCCATTGAAAAACTTTAACATTTACCTTATTCTTGTCACACCGGACGTCATTTGGATCGCTATGTCGAGATCCTCCGCTTCGCTATGGGCTCGATAATAAAACTCTTACCTCTCCTTGTTGGAACAATCCATTACTGTTGAGAGCATACAGTTGCCGAACACCAGTATCACCTCTGTCACCATATATAGTAAGGTAGACATTGGCTTTTGTCCCAGAATTCCACAGATCACCAGTAACAACAGACACTTGATATCTGAGCACTAACAAAAATAACAAGACCAACAATCAGAGAATGATGAAATTTACACAATTTCCATGATTGGGTCATCATGACCTTGACGTTTGAGATTTTGACACCAGAATCAATAGCATTCTTCCAAACTCTGAGGCCAATTTCCCACCAAAATTTAGCTAAGAGCCTATCAGTAGACCATGAGCTATCATTCAGAAATGCAACAAAATTTCAGTAATTAAGTCATAATTACTGACATTCAGAACCCATAATCAATAGGGACCCCTGAGAGCAATGGACCTTTCCGATTTTAGCTATGCCCCGCCCATCTCTAGCTAAGCTCCACACACACCTCGCTCGTGTTGGGATCGATCGATCTCTGAACACCCTGACTATCAATTTTAAAAAAAACTACACAGGTAAGCTGTTTAATATTTTGAAACTAATTTGACTGGGTGCTGTTGCTGCCTAAGGCAGCAACAGCGCCCAGTCAAATTAGTTTCAAAATATTCAACAGCATGTTTATTAAATAGCAAAGAATTACAAAGACATGCAATTCATACAACATGCCGGACCATTTGAGATTTGGTGATGGTCTATATGGAACCCTTTGTGACGTAATGATTATGATGTCATCATACATGCGCTATATCATCACGCATCATATACGAGGTCAAATGATGGATGGATACTCTGGAAAGGTGAATTCCCATCAGCAAAACTTAAAAGATAGTCCAGACACACAGCACAACGCCATTCATTGGGTCAGTATGACCTTGACCTGAAGACGGACACACAAACAAACACATAAATGCACATGGCACGAGCATGCATGCATACACATATACACCCATGCATGCTCACTCACACATGCACCCACAGAGCAAATGCTACAGTATGTAATTATATACCCAACCATGTTTATATGGGCGAGGCATAGTAATAACACCAGCGATTGTTGATCTGTGTCACCACCTCCCATTTCAACATTGTTATCATCAGTTATCTGAGGAACAATTTGCATAATGGAGGAATCTAGTTTTAGCTATGTCCCGCCAATCTTTAGCTAAACAGCACCCACACTTAGCCAGTGTTGGGACTGATCGATCCCTGAACTCCCTGACTAGCAATTTACAGAAAATTATACAATTAAGCTGTTGAATATTTTGAAACTAATTTGACCCGGTGCTACTGCTGTTTATGGCAGCAACAGGGCCAAGTCAATTTAGTTTCAAAATATTCAACAGCATGTTTATTAAATACCATTTTTACTCAAAGAAGACACTAAATTGTATTGGACGCAGGCCCAAACCATCCCC
The DNA here is from genome assembly GCA_034401795.1 of Chaetoderma sp. LZ-2023a. Lineage (NCBI taxonomy): Eukaryota > Metazoa > Mollusca > Caudofoveata > Chaetodermatida > Chaetodermatidae > Chaetoderma > Chaetoderma sp. LZ-2023a. Next base: position 85,216,097 of record CM067369.1, read on the forward strand.
AAAAATCCTTATATTCATAGACAGGACGCATAGAGAAATTGAAATCCGTTCTCTAAAAGGGTTAAAACTTGTATAGAACCTACCACGGAAATTGCCCGCAATTTCCATACACATGCTTACCACCGTACCACTATGTTTAATGTATGCCTAATAAATATCATTGTGGAAGTGAAATTATTAATGGAAGCGCCTAAATATCGCGTATCTTCAATAAAGATCGTTTATTACATCAAAATCAATGCTACTTTTGACATAAATTGTTGCAGAGAAAATATAGAAATCATGTGACATTAGGAATGCGGTAAGATCACCAGTTGTGTTTACAAGATTTCTATTAATATCTGCCATTCTCTATTTTCATTGGCTTGTATTGGAGAATTTATCTAATCAGAACAGAGAAATAATATTTCTCTTCAGAAAAAAATTAATAATGGAAGTGTTTTCTCTCACATTGCGTATAATTTTGTAACGCCGATCAACATTAAATGATCCAAAACAGAATCAAGAATTAAAATGAGACAAAGCACTTCTATGTTGGCGAGCCACTGGCTCTTTTGCGATTGGAGCCGCTGTATTCTCGCGAGATCTTATATGCTAACGGGAGTTGTTTATCAAAAGGGTACGTATCAGACGTAACATACAATACGTAGTTCCTATCATGCAATGATAATTTATAGTATTCAGAGTTCCGAGTCCAGAATATTTTATCCGAGTACTCGCTCTAATTAAAAACAATCTTTTGCGATTGGAGGTGAATCACGCGATTTCTATCTTTTCTGGACGCCATTTTATGTCAAATTCTGGATTAATTTTGATGTAATAAATGATCTTTATTAATGGATACGCAATATTTAGGTGCTCCAATTTAATAATTTCACTTCCACGATGATGTTTTGAGGTATACATTAAACATAGTCGTAAGGCGGCGAGAACTTGTCCCATGTGAAAATGGATTCAATTTTTGTGGTATAATTTTTTTTTTACGAAACTTGACAAAAAGAATTTACTCAGAGAATGTACTCGATTATAGGAAGTACCCACTTCTTAGAACATGTAATATGACAAAATAAACTGCGTCCTTTCCTCGAATAAAAATGGTAGTAAAAACATGCAATTCATACAACAACGCTTAGGCCATCATCAATTAAGCGTTTGGGATAATCTTAGGTACGTGATTCATTATGATGTCATCCTACGTAGTTGAGTCCGATGTCATATGATTGACTGGAATCCTCCATTGTGACAACAATACCAGGTCAAAGTTTGTGAAGGTCATAGTTTCAGTATCAATTGGGATGTTATCTGAAAATCTAGGTTCCATAATTGGGTTACCATGACATTGACCATGACCGTGGCAATTTATCATTGAAATGACTGGCTCAATCATCGAGCTAGTCATTCCAGAGATAACTAGGGTTTTAGTGATCCAGTGAATCACAAAGGATAGCTCCACCTAGCACTTTCAGTGAATGGATACAATTAATCTTGAGGTTGTGTGCACCAGGAATTGATACTACAAGTAGAATGCATCAATACAACAAGATCAGTTAATGTATACAAAAGATAAGGCTAAAGCCCTGTCAAGAATTTTCTATCACGCTCAGTGAACCATGAAAAGTAGCCTAGGCTGACCTACTATTGAAACATGTATGATAAACTGGTAGGCTACAAAGTTTCCATTCACCAAGTTTGGTTACTGCATAAAAAAAACCTCTTGAAACTATAGACATGACAAATATAATTAATGATGTGCACTGAACGTGGGGAAAAGCAGGTCACACTGGACGGATGCATGGATAGATGGACAGACAAATGCACCTCTGCTTTACGGGCGTATAAATATTCACCATAGAGATGGCCTGTATATATTGTCGCACGATACTGTCTACTACACTGACCTGTACTGAATGAGATATACTGTCTGCTACCATGGGGCCTGTACTGATTTAAATATACTGTCTGCTACTGGGGCCTGCACTGAATTAAATATACTGTCTGCTACTGGGGCCTGTACTGAATTAAATATACTGTCTGCTACCATGGGGCCTGTACTGATTTCAATATACTGTCTGCTACTGGGGCCTGCACTGAATTAAATATACTGTCTGCTACCGAGGCCTGCACTGAATTAAATATTCAACGAAAAAATACCAAAGCATGTAAATATATACAGAACCAGAGCTATTAGAAATCAAAATGCCCATGGTATTAATCAACGGGGGGAAAGGAAGATTCGAAACTGAACTAAAAAGCGTAACTGCTTGGAGGCAGGCTGCAGTACAATGACTACAGACCATGCAAATAGAGATTCATCAAAACCATTTCAGAGGTGATATTTTGACTGGCTGGATAATGGCCCTTTCCAGTCCATCCATCCATAATATGATGTCATAATCAACTACCTGACGTGTAGGATGACATCATAATCAATTATAAGCAGCAACAGCACCCATGCAGTGAAAAATATTCAACAGCTAACAGGTATAATTTTCTGGAAATTGAGACTCAGAGAGTGCAGGGATCAATTGAGCCCAACATGGGCAAAGCATGGGTGGAGGTCAACTAGAGATGGGCGGGGCATAGCTAAAACAGGATTCCTCCATTAGTGTTAAAGGAAGCACTATAAATCCAATAAGGTGATTCAGAAACCTGTTCACAGCTAGCCAGTTCTTTATCTTCGTTACCTGGTAACACGGTTTCATGTTTCCTGACAACTGGTAGTTCGCGACACACCGCACCATCATCTTCGTCACGTGACAACCAGCGCTGACAGGTGAACTGTAGCTCTTCATCACTATCCATATCAAACATCTTCACCTGTCAATGAAGGGATAAAACAGTTGTTTAAAATAATGCTTCAAATAGCAAAGACAAAGGCTTAACGCTTACCACTCTGATGTCAATATTCTATCTTTTACTGTGTCAATATCAAAGAGACTGGTGTACATTTTCCAACAATTTGAGTGGAAGATGTTGCTGTCAGTTGAACATGCTCAAGACTCAGACAGCCTTTGGAGGCAAACAGCTGGTGGTTGTCTCAGATGATCAAAATACTGCCTTTTGGATCGAAAAATATACATGTCCCCTACCTGATGATATAACTGTTCAGAGATTGACAGTTGAAAGGGGATATAAATCCATTAAGAATTGACAGTAATGCCTGAAACCCGAACTTGATCTGTAACTCAAGATTCAGTCGAATATGTTGAAGGAGAACGAAATAAAGTTTGGAAAGCTGATATTTTTTGTCTTTCATAAGTCGAAGGAGTCGTAACTCCATAAGAAATTGACGGAAATGCCAGAAACTCGAACTTGGTGTGTAACTTCTGATAACAAAGCGACATACCCATTTTCAGTTGAATACCTTGAAGGAGTGTAAAAAGGTGTGCTATACCAACTATTACAATTTACAGATAGGCAGACATATGAATAGCAAACCTATAGTCCCCACCACCACCACTCTGGTTTTAACGGTAGGAGACTAATAAACATAGGTGATAATTGCCAATGGACCGTTCCATTTTTAGCTATGCCCCGCCACTCTCTAGCTAAGCTCCACCTATACCTCGCGCGTGTTGGTATCTTTTGATCTCTGAACTACCTGACCATCAATTTCCAGAAAACTATACAGTAAGCTGTTGAATATTTTGAAACTAATTTGACTGGGTGCTGTTGCTGCCTTATGACAGCAACAGCGCCCAGTCAAATTAGCTTCAAAATATTCAACAGCATGTTTATTAAATAATAGAGACATACAATTTGTAAGTGTCAGACTATTACGAGTTAAAGATGGGCCGTATAGAATCATTTAGGATGTAATGATTATGACGTCATCCAACACGCCGCTTATCTGATTATGACGTCATATAATGTCATTACTCTGGAAAGCGCCATTACTTAAGCTATGTTCTGACCACTTTGTACACATGTTTGAACCAGTTTTATCATTTTGACAAATGCTTGAACCATGAACTCCAGGAATTTCAATCTCAAGATAACTATACATGTGAGCTGTTGAATATTTTGAAACGAATTTGCCTAACAGCTCCCAGTCAGTTTAGTTTCAAACTATTCAAGAAAATGTTTAATAAATTGTAAATTCACAAAAGGCATACATTTCCAATTGTTACTGTCAGGCCGTTGCCCATTTTGTGTCAGACCAACATCATTTAATGGAGGAATCTACTTTTAGCTATGCCTCGCCCATCTCAAATTAAGCTCTACCCACACTTCGGCTGTGTTGGGATCAATCAATCCCTTAACTCCCTGACTATCAATTTCCAGAAAACTATACACTACACAACATTTTGAAACTAATTTGACTGAGTGTTGTTGATGCCTATGGCGACAACAGCGCTTAGTTAAATTAGTTTCAAAATATTATACAGCATGTTTATTATATAAAGACATACAATTCGTACAACAATGCTTAGTCTGTCATCAATTAAGTGTTTGTGATGAACTTAGCCACATCATTCATGACGTAATTGGTTATGACATCAGCCTACATGCCACATAGTTGGTTATATGTCATACAATTGACTGAGAAACGGGAATCCTCCATTGTGATATCAGCTAACAATAATGGATTTTGATTATGGCATCAGATACTGGACCTTTCCAGTTTTAGCCATGCCCCGCCCATCTCTAGCTAAGCTCCACCCACTCCTCGCTCGTGTTGGGATCAATCGATCTCTGACCTGCCTGACTATCAATTTCCAGAAAACTATACAGGGAAGCTGTTGAATATTTTGAAACTAATTTGACTGGCTGTTGTTGCTGCCTATGGGAGCAACAGCGTCCAGTCAAATTAGTTTCAAAATATTCAACAGCATGTTTATTAAATAGTAGAGACATACGATTCTTATGTCTCGGACTATTAACAGTTAAAGATGGGCCATATAGAATCATTTATGCCATAATGATTATGACGTCACCCTACACTCTGCTTAGTGGACTACGATGTCATATGACATCATTACTCTGGAAAGGTTCCTTGAGGTAACAAATCTGATCCCTCCATGTCAATATTAGATGGGAACTCATTGAGATTCTCTATTTCATTTATTGACTGTATATTCAGTTTCTAGGTGATATGCAAGATGGGTATGACAAGGATCAACGATAATGAGCAATGTTTATAAGATTGTGGCTATATGGCAGAATAAACAGGACTCCAGTTTGAAATTAACATAAACACTGACCTCATTACAGAACCAGCCAGGCTCATCACCCATGTTGTCATGACTTAAGCGAATCTTGTAGAGCTCACCAATATTTGGTGTCACGATCTGAAATTAATACATTCAGTCAAATCTGTGCATGCGTGCAGTGTGCGAGAAAGAGAAAGAGAGAGAGAGAGAGATAGAGAGATGATCATTATGTTTATAATATAATATTAACATGGTGAAGGGGATCTGCATTGGCCACCATTAGCTGTCCACTCTAAGACATCAATACCTCTTGATCCACCTGACCCCCTGCGTCGCTTCTTTTGTGGCAAAAGATTTGAGCGAACCAATCACACGCTAGCTCTGACCATCGGCCAGAGATTTTGTCAGTTCAAAATCCCTTTGTTGGCTTTCATTCTGTTTCGTGCTCTCAGCAACCAAACTTCAATTTAGAGTAGAATTTCAACACAGTTTCCAATTTGTATAGCTCTTTCTCCCTCCCCTCCTCCCATGTTTGATTGTCTGTATGTATGGAGTGTGTATGGTCAGTATTAGTATGTATATAGATATATGTAATTTATTGTAGGCCAGTGTGCCAAGCAATAGTATTAAATAACCATGATTACCACCCAACACTGAATCATTTGTCTTATCACCATCTTGTCACCCGTCCCGGATTCCTTTTGGCCTCTCACCACCTGGATCACCATGTGGTGAGTCAGCGGTGCCTCTCCACTGACTCCTATGTTAATAGGGGTATTTATCATGACAATAACTGTCTTATGTGTATTAATTTTGACCACTATATCTTGAACATATGTGGCGTACTACTATTAGTAGTAAACTAATGGGTGGCCAAGATCAACAAATCTGAGGCCGCTATTGATTTCTTGGGGGCCAGGAATGTATCAGCGCCCAGGCCGAGATAAATGAAAAGTTGAATAATCCTGTAATATGATTGCTATTATTATCCTAGGGGGTGGGCTTCTAATACAGTTTTGCAGCTTTGAAACTGCTAAGAAATCATTGGAGCTCATATAGGGCCATAGGGGGTGACCTTCTATTAGAGCATGGGCTTCAAATAGGTGAATTACGGTAGTTGAATTAAATTGCCATTGACAAGTGATGGCACTAATTCTGGAAAAAAGTTTATGTCCAAACTTTGTAAATAAGACCATATGCTGAATTTACAGTGCAGAATGCTATACGATACATTTTAAAATGTACGGTAGTATTGAAACAAGGCCAAATCCAACTGTGCTCATGCACTCCACATTGATATGGGTAACTTACATAACAAATTTGTTTGAATTCCATCAAACAGATTCTGAGGAGTTGCATTACAATTAATTTATTGACATTTTGACCCCCCATCCCACACCCAAAGGGGGTGGTGACAAATGTAAATGTGCTCATCCACTCCATATTGATATGGGTAACTCACATACCAAATTTTGTTGAATTCCAATGGGCTGCACTACAATCAATTTTTTGGCCTTTTGATCTCATAGGCAGCAACAACTCCCTGTCAAATTTAGTTTCAAAATACTCAACAGAAAATTTATAAAATTGTCAAGGATTTGGGAGTTTTGGCCTTTCGGGTTCAAGGGGTTTACCTGAAATAACAAAGTCCCTATGGTGAAATTACAGGTGAAAATGATAAAGATACATTGAAGTACATGTGTATTGATATTGAGGTACAGTCATAATTTACTAGATATATAAACTTTGGTGACCTGACAGTTTAGCTGCAATCTAGCTATACGCAGAAACTAACATGTTTGTCCTAAATCCAACTAAATATGAAATGACAAAGTCCTTATTCTCGAAATACAGGGTAGGATGATATGAATACATTGTGGTATTGACATAGATGCTTTAACAAACCTATATATTATTAGGCTTGGTAATTATGGGCCTGATAGCATAATGGTAGCACAGCTAAATGTAAAATATCAAAATTGGACAATGACACCATCACAGTTCACGATGACACAAAACAATATGTACATTTTTTGTATCCCATTAGCTCTTCTGTTCTCTGAACAGGGAGAGCTAAATATTGGAATGAAGGACATGTGAATGGATAAGGTGTGTTACAAGCATGGATTTCAGATCACAAACATGGTCGAGATCTTCAACAAGTAGTCTGGATATGCTACAGGTGAATGGATGGATGTCAAATTTGATGTAATCAAATAGTGACTACAAAAATGCATCAAATTCTGACAATTCAATAAGAATAGACAGGGAAGTTAGATAAATCAGTCTTTTACAAGTAAAAACACTTTCACGCTTATTAATTAATACTTTAAAGGTCAAGTGGGTCAAACCCGTCATGGAATTACTAATTATTACCATTGGTTCAATAACTGAGCAAGTCATTTCAGTGGCAAATTTTCAAAAATAGCCTCTGTAAATGGGTAATCACTAGACAACAATCATAACCCTGTAACACTCATATCTGGCAAAATCGGCTTTAGAATTGTCAATTTGCAGGCCAAGAGAAGACTATTTTTTCAGATTTACCACTGGAATGACTCGCTCGATAACTGAGCCAGTCATTCCAATGTTAACTTTTCAAAAACAGTCTTCCCTTGGTCTGCAAATTGAGTCACTTTCTTTGAGAAAATTGAAATTTACGTATACATCCAAAGAGTACTTGGTGTAAAAAATTAAGTTAATTACCTCAAATTCATCTACTTGACCACTCTGAAAGGGAGTTCCATTAGTCGTTTGGAGACTGGTAGGTCCTGAGTTGCCACGGCTACCATACAATGTGATTGACACTTGAGACTGCGTGCCGGCAGTTGGAAGCTCGCTAGTACTAACGCTGACTTTCCATAACCCTTCTGGAAACATAGAAACTTGGTTAATGATTGATGGCATTATTACAGAATGATATGGGAGCAGTACAGGTAGTTTCTGAGATATTCATAGATCTAGAATATGAGTTGATCATGAGTTTTTTATATCCAGATCATGGTCAAAGTCAGTCAAACAGACATCCAGACAGATGGATGTCTGGACAGACAGATGGATGGATGGATGGATGGATGGATGGATGGATGGATGGATGGATGGGTGAGTGTATGGATGGATGGAGGGATGGACACACGCCAGCCAGCCGGCCGATGGTTCAATATCATCTTCATCCCATGGAGTGAGGGTAATAAGGCTTTTGATGGGCCAATAGTAACTTACATACTAAATACTGCTTGTAGAACTCTCCAATTTTTCTATTTTTAGAAGTTACATTGACATTTGACCTTGACTTCAAAAGCAATAGGATTTTTCAACGATTAACATCCAACCTTATTTTCATTAATCCTTCAATTTCAAGCTGACCAGTGGTCTTGAGAAATGTCCATTTATAGGTCAACAGAAGACAATTTTATTTAATTTAACACTGTAATGACTCGTTTGATAACTGAATGATTCAAGTGGTAAACCATGAATTCCATGTATTTAAATGTCTCATCTGTCCTCTTCATTGCTGATACACATCAGAGGTCAGTAACCATGACCTTTCACGTTGTGACCTTAATGTTACCACCCTCATTCCTAACAGCATAAGCAAGCTCATATTCAGGCTTAGTTTCAATATGGTTAACCAATCCTAAAATATAAGCTGTGAAGTTTGGCTTAATACAAAAAGGTTTTGCACCAAAGTTACAGTGACCTTGACCTCGTGACCTCAAAGTATTCACGATAATTCTGAGTAGCATAGGCAACGATGTTTCAAAGTTATGTCCCGATTAGGCTTAACCAATCCTGAAATATAATCTGAGTTTTGCTAAATGAAGAAACTTAACATTGAAAAACAGAGACTTGTACCAAGGTCACAGTGAACTTTCCCTTGGACATTGTGAACTCAATTTCATCAGATGGATTCCTAATCATACAGGAACACATGTATCCATGCAAGTTATGTCCTAATGGGTTTAACCAATCCTGAGATATAAGCTGAAATTTGGTGACTGCAACAAATTAATGTAAAAAACCTGAGTTTTGTACCATTTAGGACCTTGACCTTTGAGACATCAATGTCATCAAGAGGATTCTGAAGAGCCAAACATGTATCCAAGCTTTAAATTCCAATAGTGACAACGAATCCAGTGAAACATTAAACTGAGCTCTGTTAAAAGCTTTAGAAATACATCCATCTATTAGCCAGGATTCAAAATCCAAAATGGCAGTCATCTTGAATATCATTTTCTGTGTCACTCATTCTGTAGCTCGATCTGACCAGTTGGTTCAAAACTTAGAAAATTCATTCTTACATTTGTAGAGGGAAGATCTCTGTAACATTGGTGCAAATGCAAATTCCAAAATTGCCACCATGTATCCATTTTTAGAATCAAACACTGTGGAATAACTGTATATAGCTTTGACTAAAATAGGTCCGGGCACGAAATCAAAGTGGGAAATTAATCTCACTGGTTGCCATCCTGGAAATTGGTTTTAGGTCAATAAACTCTCAGTAACTTAGAGCAATGGATGAATCAGATCTGTCAGTCAAGTATATGACATAATAAATTGCGTCACATGTAGACTGACGTCATAATCATAATTAACAGAAATACTCTGTCATGAACCTGGAATAGTTCGTCAGTTGTAAGAATTGTATATCTTTACCTAAATTTCAAGGTACCTATATAGATAGATATATATTTTGAAACTATTTTGACTGGGGGCTGTTGCTGCCAAATTTGGTTGAATTTCGTCCAATTATTTCAGGAGTTTTGTTGCACTCAATCTACACAATCACAGATGGATGGATGGACAGGCGGATGAACAGGCAGATTAATGGATGGACAGAGACAGACAGACAGGTGGGACTACAAAATCCCCACTTTTCTTAACTAAATGTGCAACGCATGTATTTTCCCCATAGATTTCAATACAATGAAAATGTACCGTAAAGCTCGCCTTTTAGGGTGTGGTCATAGTATATTCATAGCTCAAATAGATATTGCCAAAGGGAATATATCTGCCAAATTTGGTGCTACTACATCAACATATAGCAAAAACTTCCTACAATTGTTGTGAGGCACTAGATGAGAGACAGACAGACAAATCAGCATTGCATAAGCCAACCAGGCAAGCTAGAAATGTGAGATATGTTCATTTGTGTATACAGGTATATAAATGAAGGATAAATGAGTAATAAGAACTTCCTCTTACTCGACTTGGCTTGGAGTTCACGTCTCTCTCGCAACCTAGACACCATCGCATGTGAGGTATCAGTTCTGCCACTCATATTTGCAGGGCGTGGTCGACTAGGAGGAAGAGGAATAAGACCAGCCATTGGTTTGAATGCTTCGCCAGATGCGACCACAAATAGATCTGGGCCATTGATCAATGCAGATAAACTCTGAACCTGTATAAATAAACAAACAAAACATTAAAAGTCCTACAAATAGCCTCATGGGTCCCGTAGTGTTTCAAAATATTCAACAGTTTTCTGAAAGTTGAGATTCAGAGAGTGCAGGGATCGATTGATTCCACCATGGGCAAAGGGTAGCTGGAGCTTAGCTATAGATGGGCGGGGCATAGCTAAAACCGGATTCCTCCATTCTGTTACACTGGTTGAAGTTCTTCACTCAGAGAAGGTACTTATTCTGTCAGGATTAGTACCTCCATCATCCCTACAGCTCTATGAGATGGCCCAGGAATTCAACTTCCATCCTGAAGAAGTGCCACTTCATCAGCCTCAGCTTGACCTTGGCAATGCTAAATCTGTCCAACGTCGTTTGCATGTTCAATATGGCCTTATAGAAGCAGGGTTTGAGATTAGCGCGGACTAGCCAGCAGTACAAATGTAATAGCACGAATATGATCACTATATTGTACTAGCTCTCCTGATTATTTACTAGCCTTAATTGACCTTTCCGGTTTTAGCTATGCCCCGCCCATCTCTAGCTAAGCTCCGGCCAAACCTCGCTCGTGTTGGGATCGATCGATATCAACACCATGACTATCAATTTCCAAAAAAAACTACACAGGTAAGCTGTTGAATATTTTGAAACTAATTTGACTGCGTGCTGTTGCTGCCTAAGGCAGCAACAGCTCCCAGTCAAATTAGTTTCAAAATATTCAACAGCATGTTTATTAAATAGCAAAGAATTACAAAAACACACAATTCATATGTGTCGGACCATTTGAGATTTGGTGATGGGCTATATGGAACCCTTTGTGACGTAATGATTATGACATCATCATACACGCGCTGAGCTAATTATGACGTCATACGAGGTCATATGATTGATGGATACTCTGGAAAGGTGAATTGGCAGATATGGTGATTGCTTTTAGCCCTAATACTATAAAATGTGATTGTTTGGTATTCAATTTTGCTTTGTATGAAAACTCAGGTGTAATGAAAGCAGAACAAAAGTGTGCCATCCATCTCGGTGGCCAAAACAATGCTCAAGGTGAGCTAATGGCTCAATTATTCTGTTTCTTAACATCTCCTCTACCTTATGACTTGTTTAACCATTTAACACTTATATCAGCTAAAAATTACTTCTGAAGGTCTTGAGAAATGTCAATTTGCAGACCAAAAGAAGACTACTTTTGAAAATTTATCACCAGAATGACTGGCTTGATAATCGAGCCAGTCGCTCCAGTGGTAAATTTTCAAAAATAGTCTTCTCTTGGTCTGCAAATGGACATTCCTATGAGAAAATTTAAATTTTCTTGAATAAATTCGAGGGTTAAAGGGTTAAGTTTCTTTATGGATATGGAGCTACTTTACAGGATTCTGCACTGGCTGAGTATTTTGTGTGCCAATCAACTGTGTTCAGATTCATGGTGTTCCCCTAGGTCCAAGTCAGCATAATAAACGCGTTATGATAGGACAACAGCATTTCTGAGACCTAGACTAGATTCCTGACAACCATCCACAGATATATGCCCAACAGTCAACTTTACTGTGTGGTCAGATCTACTGGCCCAAACTGACCAATTAGATTTATATTAATAATCTTGAATCTCTATGAACCAACATGCCTAAGGATGCTTCCTGCCACATTTCATTGAACTCATCTGAAGCTTCCTATTCTTTTTTTATAGGGGGGTTGGCAAGAAAATAAGCCAAGACGACTGCCTAACTGACAAAAGCAAAAGTATAAAATTTTACATTAGCATACCTATATTGCCCTAGATGATGTTGCATGAGTTTTGAATCAATAACCCTAGTGGCCAAATTACTGATTGGCTTCGTTGAACAAACAGGTCTGTATCTCTACGGCCTAAGGATGCTTTCTGTCAAATATACTTGATGTCATTACAGTGGTTCTTGAGAAGACATTTTGAATTTCCCATTGTTTTAGTATGGGAGATTTTTGTAAGAATTTTTCAAAATGGCAAATTTGAAATCAAAATACCCAGAAACCTATCTAAAACCAATTTCGGATTCAAAATCCATCAAATAAAAAAAATCCAATATGGCAGCCAAACATGCTACATTTTGATTCCCACCACCCAACCCCCACCACCCCCAACCACCCACCGCCCTGTCAGGCATGTTTTATGATGTACATATCAACTTCCCTTGAACTAACTTTAATGGCCCACAGTCCCTAATCGTATCTCCCAAATTTTTTCCTGATCCGTTTAGCGGTTCTGGAGAAGTGGTTTTCATGAAAACTAGGTCATCCAAGAAGGCCGCCAAATTATTTGGCCAATCCAGTTCCCTTGAACAAACTTGGTACAGCTCTGACCCTAGATGCTAGTTCATGAGTTCTTAATCGATCACTCATGCCGTTTCTGAGAAGAATATTGTTAGACATTTAAAAAAATTGGCCAAAATCCAAGACGTCCGCCTGACAAATAGGCCGATCGATTTCATTAGAAGAAAGTTGAATGTCTATGCCCTAAAGATGCTTTCTGTCAAATATATGTGAAATCGGCCCTGGCTGAGTTCTTGAGAATAAGACATTTTGAATCACCCATGTTGCTTTACTATGGGAGATTTTGACAGGAAAATGATCCAAGATGGCCACCAAACCATTCATTTGACAGTTTCAAAAATGGCAAGTTTGAAATGAAAATATAAAAAAAACAATTTAAAACCAATTTCGTCTTCAAAATCTGACCAAATAAAAAAAATCCATTACAGCCGCCAAACATGCTAGATTTTGATTGGTCGACTGTGGCCATGTTTTTTTATGCATAAACTTCGCTTGAAGAAACTTTAATGGTCCTTGGTCCCTAATCATATTTCCTAGATTTTGGCCAGAACTGTTCAGCAGTTCTGGAGAAGTGGTTTTCGCGAAAACTAGGTCATCCAAGATGACCACCAACCTATTTGGCCAATCAAGTTCCCTTGAACAAACTTGGTTCATCTCTGGCCCTAGATGATAGCTCATGAGTTTTGAATCGATCACCCAAGTTGTTTGGCAGAAGATTTTTAAACACTTTTTCTAAATATAAGTCAATATCCAAGATGGCCACAGGCCAAATTGGCCGATCAGCTTCATTTGAACAAACTTGAATCTCCATGCCCAAAGGATGTTTCCTGCTAAGTATAATTATCGAAATTGGCTCAGTGGTTCTTGAGAAACTGTTTAAATAAAAGGTTGATGATTAACAGAGACAGACAGATGGACAGTCGACGGACAGTCGCCATGCCATAAGCTCACTGGGCCATTCTCGCCAGGTGAGTTAGCTAGAAATAAATCAGAATAATTTAATATCAGTAATGTGCTTGCAATGAAACCATGCCGATGAAGCTCGACTTTACAACTTTGCAATAAACTATGAAGCTGGGCGTAAAAACATAAAATATAGAAGGACATATCAACAAGAGGCCCAAGGGCCTGCAACCCAAACCTGGACCATTAGCATTTGAACCATTTGCATTTAAATAATGGTAGACATGATGGATAATTTTCGAAAAAATCCAAGATGGTCACCAAAGAAATTGAACAATCAAAATTCTCGTTCCACCCAAGTTTCGTTGAAATTGGTCCACTAATTAACAGGTAATGTTTTTAATGATTCTGGAAAGTTTAAAAAAAAAACAAGTGGCCACCAAAACATTTACCTACAAAAATTCTGAATAGAAGTTCTAGAGCTTACTACTATAGAATCGTTCCAGCCAAATTTGGATAAAATCCAGCAAGCGGTTATGGAGAAGATGCATTTTGACAATTTCTGGTAAATTTGTCATAAAATTTGATTTTCTTCAAAAAAATTGATCCATTAAAATTCTGAATAGATGTTCTGGAGCCTACCATGATAGGGTCTGTCTAAGGCCAACTAGGTTTCAAATCTTTCAAGTGGTGAATGATGAGTAGCGTTTAGACAATTTCCAGTAAAATTCTGTATTATGATATGCTCTCAAGCATATCCCTATAAGGTCCTTTCAGCCAAAGTAAGTTAAAATCTGCCAAGCAGTTAATGAGCAGTGGTGTTTTGACAATTTCTGCTAAAGTTTTCATAAAATCTAAGATTTTCGGCAAAAAACTTAACCAGTCAAAATTCTGTATATAAGTTCTGAATCATATCCCCATAATGTCCTTCGAGCCAAAGTAAGTTGAAATCTATAGCGGTTAATGAGTTGTAGTGCATTGACAATTGCCGGTAAATTTTTCATAAAATCTACGGTTTTCACAAAAAAATTGACCAATAAAAATTCTGTATATATCTTCTGAACCATATCCCCATCATGTCATTCCAGTCAAAGTAAGTTGAAATCTGCCAAGCGGTTAATAAGGAGTAGAGTTTTGACAATTTCTGATAAATTGACCAATCAAAACTCTGTATACATATTCTGAAACCAAAAGCATTAGGGTCCTTCCAGGCAAATTAGGTTGACTTCCGCCAAGCTGTTAGTGAAGAGTAGTGTTTCGACAATTTTTACGGATTATGCGTTGGTGTACGAATTGTATGTGCTTACTATTTAATAAACATTCTATTGAATATTTTGAAACTAATTTCAAATTAGTTGCAAAATATTCAAAAGTATACCTGTAGAGTTTTCAGGAAATTGTGTCAGGGCATGACAGGGATCGATCGATGCCAACATGACGAAGTGTGAGTGGAGCTTAGCTAGAGGTGGGTGGGGCATAGCTAAAATTGGAAAGGCGAATTGGCCAGAAGGGACTTTGATGTCTATACGTGGGAAAATAAACATTCAGTGCATAAAAGCATGTGTTTTGGTATGGGTAACCAACCAAAAAATATAAAAGGAGTGAACAAGCACAGTTCAGGGCATTCAGACTTTGGATCTGACAAATTAAACTACACACCGAGCATCATACAATAATTTGTCAGTGATTAGATCAAGTTGTTATTACCGTGCATACTTAGTTCTTGCTAACCAGATGCTAGGTTTTACCCGAAAATGGCCAAATGATCTGAGGATTGTTCCTAGTTCTAAAGTAAGAGGTATGCAGATACCAAGAATGAGCGTCTTACAAAAATCTGCGGTGCTGTATTCAAGTAAGACCCATTTGTATCTCAATACCTTAAGTGTCCATTAAAGCTCTCATGTTCCATTAAATATACACACTTATGCACGAGAAATGAGATGCCTGTTCAATTTACCCAGCATGCAATGCTACCCAGCATGCAATGCCCTGACTCCATAATCGTTGTAACTATTGGACACCATATTCGTTTAGTCTATTGTCTGCACAAGCCAGGATTTCTCAAACAAAACCAGCCTGCTTGCATGTGCAAATAGGCATTTGTCCTCCAGCTCTGGAAGCATAAAGATGCATGGAGGGCGTATTCACGGCAGTACATTCGACAGTCTGTATTTCAATAATGTTCAGTGAAAGTGTGTGAATGACCATGAGAAAATAGGAGAAAGCTTTTATATACATTGACAGTAATTTGCGTGAAAGTTGTTGCTATCAATGACAGCACCAACATTCAGTCAAATTGTTGTCAGAATAACAAGCATTCTGTAAGTATTGCTTTGCAATACATGTTCCCTACCTGGTGATATAAATCTTTAGAGATTGACAGTAAAAAATTTCATTAAAAATTGTCAAAAGCAGCTGAAACTCGAGCTTGATCTGTAACTTCTCATAACATAGCAATAAACCAAGTCTCAGTTATATATGGTGAAGGAGAAAGAAAAAGTCTTGAAATCTGATATGTTTGTATTTCATAAGTCGAAAGGGGGCGCATAACGCCATCAAAAAATGACGCAAATGCCTGAAACCCGAACTTGGTCTGTAATTTCTCATAACAAGAGGCCCACGGGGCCTGTATCGCTCACCTGCATCATAGGCATTTCAACCAGAAAGGCCATCAACAATAAGTAGAACGCTACAGAGTTGAGCAGAATTATAACAAGAAAACGGAAGCCATGTTTCTTTATGTATCAACTACTTTCGAACAAAACTTAACGGCCCTTAGTCCCTTATCATATCTCCCAAATTTCGGCCCAATCCATTCAACGATTCTGGATACGAAGTTGTTTTCGCGAAAACTAGGTCATCCAAGATGGCCGCCAATCCAATGGACCAATCCGGTTCGCTTGAACAAATTGGTTCTCCTCCTGCATTAGATGATGTTTCATGAGTTTTGAATCAACCCCCAAGCCATTTCAGAGATTTTTAAAGACATTTCTAAAAATTGGCTGGTTTAGCCGGTGGCCATCTTGAATTTTGGTCGATCAGCTTCGTTTGAACTAACTTAGACCTCTATGCCCTAAGGCCGCATTCTGCCAAATATAATTGAAATCGGTCCAGTGGTTCTTGAAGTCGTTTAAAGAATTCCCCATTGCTTTGCTATGGGCCCATTGCTTTACTCTTGGAGCCTATGGCAGGAAAGCATACCAAGATGGCAGTCAAACCGTTTATCCAACAGTCTCGAAAGTGGCATATCCCCATCATTAATTTTCGCTATTAAAATACATCATATACAAAAAAGCCAATATGACAAAAAGCTAAATTTTGATTGGTTGATGCCGGCCATGTTTTTTAACGTACGAACTTCCTTTGAACAAATTTAAATGGCCCTTGGTCTCTAAGCATATTTACCAAATTTCAGCGCTATCCCTTCAGCGGTTCGGGAGAAGTAATTTTCGCGAAAACTACGTCATCCAAGAAGGCCGCCAAGCAAATAGGCCAATCAGGTTGCCTTGAATAAACTTGGGTCTAACATTGCCATAGATGAGGTGTAATGAGTTTTTAATCAATTCCTCCAGCGGTTTCGGGGATTTTTTAAAGTGGTTCTAAAAATCGGCCATTTTGGCCGGTGGCCATTTTGGATTTTGACCAATCCGCTTCGTTTGAACAAAATTAGATCTCTATGCCCGATGGATGCTTCCTGCTAAATATAATTGAAATCATCCCAGTGGTTCTTGAGAAGAAGTCGTTTAAAGAATTCCCCATTGCTTTACTATCGCCCATTGCTTTACTATGGGAGCCTATGGCGGGAAAACAAACCAAGATGGTAGCCAAACCATTTATCCGCCAGTCTAAAAAGTGGCATATTTGAACTCGGCACCCTGATAAGCATATATAGAGCAATTTTCGCCATTAAAATACATCAAATACAAAAAGAAACAATATGACCAACAAATGCTAAATATTGATTGGTTGATGCCGGCCATGTTTTTTAACATACGAAATTCCTTTGAACAAATTTGAATGGTGTGTCCTTGGTCCCTAAGCATATTTAATAAATTTCAGCTCTATCCCTTCAGCGGTCCGGGGGAAGAAGTCGTTTTCGGGAAAACCATGTCATCCAAGATGGCCACCAAGCAAATAGGCCAATAAGGTTGGCTTGAATAAACTTAGGTCTAACATTGCCATAGATGATGTGTTATGAGTATTGAATCAATTCCTCTTGCGGTTTCGGAGAAGACGATTTTTTAAAGTGTTTAAAAATCTGCCATTTTGGCTGGTGGGCATCTTAGATTTTGACCGATCGGCTTCGTTTGAACAAACTTAGATCTCTATGCCCTATGAATGCTTCCTCCCAAACATAATTGAAATTGGCTCAGTGGTTCTTGAGAAGAAGAATTCCCATTTCTTTACTATGGGCCCATTGCTTTACTATGGGAGACTATAGGGGAAAACAAACCAAGATGGCAGGAAAACCATTTATCCGACAGTCTCGAAAGTGGGATATTTGAACTGGCCACACTGATAAGCATATATAAAGCAATTTTTGCCATCAAAATACATCAAATACAAAAAAGCCAATATGACCAAGAAACGCTAAATTTTGATTGGTTGATGGCCATATTTTTTAACGAACAAACTTCCCTTGAACAAACTTGAAAGGCGCTTGGTCCCTAAGCATATTTACCAAATTTCAGGTCTATCACTTCAGCGATTCGGGAGAAGAAGTCGTTTTCGCAAAAACTAGGTCATCCAAAATGGCCACCAGGCAAATCGTCTAATCAGGTTGCCTTGAACAAACTTGGGTCTACTGTTGCACTAGATGATGTATTATGAGTTTTGAATCAATTCCTACTGCGGTATCGGAGAAGATTTTTTAAAGTGTTTCTAAAAATTGGCTATTTTGGCTGGTGGCCATCTTGGATTTTGGCCAATCGGCTGCGTTTGAACAAACTTGAATCTCTATGCCATAGGGATGCTTCCTGCCAAATATAATTGAAATCGGCCCAGTGGTTCTTGAGAAGAAGTCGTTTAAAGAAAAAGTTGACGGACGATGGACGGATGACGGGTGGTCGCCACGGCATAAGCTCACTTGGCCTTTCAGGCCAGGTGAGCTAATAAAGTAATGTACCAATTCTCACTTGAATATCTTGAAAGACTGCGAGAAAAAGGGCAGAAAACTAATATTTTTCGTATTTCATAGGTCAAAAGGGGGGCATAACTCCATGAAAAATTGACGAAAATGTCTGAATCTCGAACTTGCTCAGTAAGTCCTTATACTAAAGCGATGCACCGGTTTTCGCTTAAATATCTTGAAGGCGTGCGAAAAAAAGTGTGGATATTTTTCGTTTTTCTTAACTCGAAAAGGGGCATAACTCCATCAAAAATTGACGCATACGCCTGAAACTCGAACTTGGTCTGTAACTTCTCCTAACAAAGCAATAAACCAATTCTCAGTTGAATGCCTTGAAGGACTGCGAAAAAAGTGCGGAAAACTAACTGCGACAGACGGACAGACAGACGGAGTGCAAACCTATGGTCCCCCCAGGTTTTACTGGTAGGGGACTATTTAGTATGTATTGCAATTACTGCCTGCTATATATTTGATACAAATTTTATTAAAAAGTGTTTCTGCAAAGCTTTCAGTCTATGTCTTCTAAGCTAATCATCATAAATTTCAGTCAACATTTTCTACAGATTTGAAGAGCAATTTGACCGTAAGTTGTTGCTGACTAAGGCACCAACATTGTTATCAAATTGTTGTCCATAGAATCACACGGTGTTCAGTATTGCTATCTAAGTACAGTGAGTATATGGCCTACGCTTTGCTTGCACGAAGGAAATATTTTGCCTCGTGTGTATGTTTCTGTTCGACCAATGCATTTCAAACAAATGCACAAATCTGTCAACGAAACATACACGTCGTTTGCTAAGCATTCATTCTTGGCGAGAAAGCATATATAGGCCTACGCTCACTTTACCTAAATAGTAATATATTGATTGCACGTGTGTGGATAGTAATTCGCCAATGTTGTTGGTGCCTTAGAATGCAACAACTTACAGTCAAATTGCTAGTTATATCCGTAGCGAGAGTCAACTAAAAATTATGATGATTATTTTAGAATATAGCAACTGAAAGCTGTTGTAGCAACAATTTTCATTCAAATTAGTATTAAATCTGTACCAGGTAGTAATCGCATTACCTAATAATTATTTTGACAATAATTTTACTGAATGTTGTTGCTGTCATTGATAGCAATAACTTTCACACAAATTATTGTCAAAATTTATATAGAAGCGTTCTTTAATTTTCTTCTGGAAATTGACACAGTTGCGCTGAACAGTATTGAAATGTGGGTCGTCGAATGTACTGCCGTGAATAGTACGTGCTTACGCTTCCAGAGCCGGATGAGAAATGACTATTTGCACGTGCAGGCAGGTTGGTTTTGTTTGAGAAATCCTGGCCTATACAGACAATAGACTAAACGAATATGGCGTCCAATACATGTAGTTACAACCATTATGGAGTCAGGAAATTGCATGCTAGGTAGCGTTGCATGCTGGGTAAATTGAACAGAAATCAGCAGGCATCTTATATCTCGTGCAAATGGTCTATATTTAATGGAACATGAGAGCTTTAATTATGTACCTACAATTTCCTGAGAGGATGTAAATTTACTTCATGTTCTGACATATCACTCATTATTTACATAGCTTGTACACAGTCTACAAGTTTAAATGTCTACCTGTTGAATTTCTGCAAACCACATATACCATGGGCAATAACTCTGGACATGCTGAATATTTTGAAAATAATTTGACTTGTTTTCAAAATATTCGGCACATTCAGAGTAAACCCTTTAAACCCTCAAATTTACTCAAGAAAATTTAAATTTTCTCAGAAAATGTCCATTTGCAGACCAAGATAAAAAATATATTTTGAAAATTTATAACCGAGCCAGTCATTCCAGTGATAAATTTTCAAAAATAGTCTTCTCTTGGTCTGCAAATGGACATTTTTCAAGACCTCTGCAGAAGCTGTTTTGAGCTGATTTGAGTGTTAAATGGTTAAATGTAGTCTGCAGAAATTCAACAGGCCGACAGTTAAGGTACCAGGGTGTATACAATTGCCAATCAACGGGTGTAAAATGCAAACAGATAGGGCAACAAGAGCTCCGCAAACGGCGCATAATAACCCACCATGATGACAAACCAATGAATGAGAGCTATCAGAAAATATTTATTTCTTCCTGACCCATCAGACCAGTCATCCTTATGAAATGTTAAAGCGATTCATTAAACGGTCAAGGCGGTATCGTCCGGAAACCAATTTTCAAGATGGCTGCCGCTGACTGGTGGCCATATTGGATTTTGGATTATCGTAAATTTCAATAAGTTTCTTCACTAGACATATTCCAATGACCGTAGGAAGTGATCCAATAAATGTAATGGAGATATCATCCAGAAACCAACTTTCAAGATGGCAGCCCATGGATGGCGGCCATCTTGGAGTTTGGATCATCGTCAATTTCGATAGGTTTTTCTCCAGACCTAGTCCAACCACCCTATGAAGTTTCAAAGCGATCCCATAAACGGGAACAAAGTTCATCCGGAAACCAATTTTCAAGATGGTGGCTGGCGGCCATCTTGAATTTCAGAACATTGTCAATTTCGACAGGTTTCTTCTCCACACCTAGTCCAACCACCCTATGACGTTTCAAAGCAATCCGTTAAACGGTAACGGAGTTATCATCTGGAAACCAATTTTCAAGATGGCCACCGGTGGCTGGCGGCCATCTTGGAGTTCGTATCATTGTCAGTCTCGATAAGGTTCTTCCCCAGAGGTAATCCAACCACCCTATGAAGTTTCATAGCGATCTGATAAACGACAATGGCGTTATCATCTGGAAACCAATTTTCAATATGGCCACCGGTGGCTGGCGGCCATCTTGGATTTTGGATCATTGTCAATTTCGATAGGTTTCTTCCCCAGAGCTAGTCCAACCACTCCATGAAGTTTCAAAGCAATACGATAAACGGTAACGGAGTTATCATCCGGAAACCAATTTTCAAGATGGCCACCAGTGGCTGGCAGCCATCTTGGATTTCGGATCATCATCAATTTCAATAGGTTTCTTCCCCAGACCTAGTCCAACCACTCCATGAAGTTTCAAAGCGATACAATAAACAGTAACTGAGTTATGATACGTAAACCAATTTTCAAGATGGCCACATGTGGCCGGCGGTCATCTTGGATTTCGAATCATCGTCGATTTCGATAGGTTTCTTTCCCAGACCTAGTCCAACCGCCTGCCCATCTGCCCTGATGGATGGCGCCATTACATAACAAACCGCCAAATTTTTTGGGGGGTATAAAAAGCATCAGGAACATTAAAAAAGAAACAAAATTGTTTCCAATATGTACACCTTTCGTCATCAACTGTTTGAGTAGAGTTTAACTTTCTAGCAAATTACTGTGCTTATGGTTAGGCCTTTAACACTTGAAATTTCAACATCTCAATTTTAAGACAACAATGCAGGAAAGCGGTTCCATAGTTTTAAACTAATTTGACTGGAACCTGTTTAATGCAACAACAGCTTCCAGTTAGATTAGTTAGAAAATATTCAGCAGAAGATTGCTTACATTATTTGTCGATTCTGGTATGTGAGGGCTAAAGTGTCAAAAGGCTAATATCATAATATCAATAATATCTTGACTGTTAGTGCTCATTTTCCCTCTTACCCTTCGACCATCCACGGTATATAACTTCTTTACAGCTATTTTGAACATCTCGCTAAGATCGGACAACACTTGCTCGAATGACTGGGCTGTTCGTCTGTTTAAGAGAACTATATGTCGTGATATCGGGTCACCGTTTTTCATCACAGTAATCTTCTTCGGCCCACGTACCATTCCAGGTAAACTGGGCATTGATGGATACCCATTACTTAATCCATTTGACCCAGGAAATCGCCTCCGATTACGAATTTCTTGCAATTTGTCTGGATCGTTATTTGCGGCTAATATATTGTTATAGAGACGTCTCCCACTTGGAGGTTTGTGATAATGCCATGCACTTGGCCGACCAAGTTTACTAATATCCAGACCTTTGGCATATTTAGCGTGTGTTGAACAAACATAATGTCCCTCATTTGATAGTGAATCGAGGTTGTCGATGTGATTGTGTCCATGGGGTGTGTAAATGCTACGAACACCAAATGATAATCCAGGAAGTTTCGTTGACAGATCTCCGAGTAGTGTATCAAAGGAACGATATTTCTTCGGCGTAATAGCAATCTTTAAAGCTGTGCTATTGTAATCGCCATCTTTATAAAAATAGACTGTTTTCGCCACAGGAGATTTGACAGGCATGTTGTTGACTGTGCTGGTACTAAATGGTGCATGTGTGGCACTAGTAGCAGAGGAATGGTGGCTCCCATTGAGTGCAAGCGGACTCTTGTTCATGATGACGCTTTTGATCAAAGCAGCGATATAATGTCATCAACTGAGCACTACTCTTGCTCACACGATCCAAAGAAAGCACCTGTGAAATGAACATAAACATTGTTAATACACAAATCAGGTTTTGCGATCAATATACACCCCCTGAGAAAAATATTACTATGAGGAGTTCACTTTGATTGCACATTATCGTTGCTGACTTTAAGAAATGCCCCAGAGGCTAGCTATTTATAATGTAATCATTCTCGAAATGTGATTGTTTCCACATACTATATTTAACTGCTTTCCTTGGTTTTGTATCAATTGCAAGATATATATTTCACAGAAACAGATTTTCGAAATAGCTCAGCTGCTTTATGCAGTGTCCCGCAAGATTACTCAAGTTTTCCTGGGAGAGAATATTCATCAGACTTGTGTGAGAAGCTGCGCCTGGGATACTGAAGCTCTTCTTGCTTTTTGGGGGCGAAAGGTCAAAGACCAAGGTGTTAAATGTCAACATTATGAAAAAGAACAAGTGTGCGAGCCTCATAATTCTACAGGATGCTTGTTTCCAAAACTTTAACGCAATCTGTCAAAACTAATAAAGGCAACAGAGGGATCCATTTCTAGCTAGTACCCACGCATTTACGGCTAAACACTGTCCACCTTTTACATCTGTTAGAATCAAGTTATATACTTTGAACCCTGAATTCCCAGAATTCCAATTTCAAGGTAATTATACAAGCAAGATGTTGAATATTTTGAAACTAATTCGACTGGGGTTTGTTTCAAAATAATCACAGAATGTTTATTAATTGTAAATTCATCAAAGACATACAATTTGTACGCTCGGGATGAACTTCTAGATTTTTTGACAGAAGTACATGTAAAGATCATTATGATTGTGATGTCAGCTTGAGTGACAGATTGAATGGACAATAATTTTCAAGATGTCCAACAACTTTCCAAATTTCACATCAAGATCAGTAAACAATAGTCCTCATTGTACATTTAACTGATTTCCAAAATTGTCAGTCAATCAAGCAAAGCAATAGTTATTGCATGGAAATTTATTTTTAAGATGTGACTACATGGGAGCTCAGCATGAGTTTCACATCTAGAGTGAGACCAATTTCCACACTATATCACATCCAATTAAACTGTAAACTAGAATGACACAGTTGATGTGACGCTCCCTTCCTAATCCTCCAACTTTGATGCTCTACCCCACCACCACACCACCCACACCCAAACCTGGGCAGAAACCTAACGTAACGCCTCACAATCCGCAATCATAGGACTAACTCAGATAGAAATTTTGGTTGAATTTCACCAACTTTTCCGCTCTGCCCCAACCACCCTATCTACCCTGGGGACGGATCCTAATGTAAACATCACATCACAATCTGCAATCATATGGGTAACTAACAATAACAAGAGGCCCAAGGGGTCTGTATCGCTCACCTGGAAGATTGGCATTTCAACTAATCTTTATTGAGTTTTACATCAATCAGTGCCACTTCCAATGACTTTAATCAGTCAAATAGTTTAATTTTTTAAATCTCTCCACTGCTTTTTGCCATAGTGATTTTTAACAGTATTTAAGTGAAAATAGATGACATCCGTGCTAACAATAGAAATCGATGACATACAGTCAAACTTGTAAGACACCACCCAAAGGGAGAATCAGAAGGCAGTCTCTTACTGCAGCTGGTTTCTTAATAAAGTTTCAAATACATTACTGTACTTTATTGTCAATATTGAAGATTTTGAATTTAATTTTACTTGAAGCCATTGGACCCTAGGCAGCAATGACTTCCAGTCAAATTGATTTAAAAATATTCAACAGTTTTTCTGTATGGATGCCTTGAAAATGCGATACAGGGAATTCATTATTGAAAGGGTTAATACAGGTGGTCTTTATAGCAGGTTTAACTGAGAGTATTCCAAACTATTCATTTAACACATGTACATCTGGCTGAATGTCCAAGTTAGCAGAAGGGGATGGGGGGGGGGGGGTATCCAGGTGAGCTGGAGCTTATTTACAAAATAATTTGACTGAAAGTCATTGCTGCCTTTGGTACTAACAACTTTCAATCAAATACATTTCAAAATATTCAATAGTATAGATGTCAGAGCACATAATACATATCTTAAATATTTAGGCAGTGGAGGAAAAAATCGTTAAACTGTTAAGTGTTTTTATCTTGTTTGGCAATAAAATGTGTAGGGCATGATAAAGCATTGTACGGTGTAAAAAACCTGTCTAATATTTTCCCTATGAAAGTGGCACTATACTAGTAGTGAAAATAGTTACGGGCTGATAACTATGGTGTTTGACATCATATCAGTTTCATTTTCGCAAGACCGATATTAGATGCCGAAATTAACGACCAAGTTTGGAGTTAATCCACCCAGAAATAACAACATGTGCTGCCATTATTGAGGACGGATACATGGATGGATGGATTGATGGACAGACAGATGGCACGCTGGGGATCATCACTATGCATCGGATGGCTGACAAGCCACTTGAGCTAATAAAACCAATTTCGGCTTCAGAATTCATCACATAAAAAAATCCAATATGGCTGCCAAACACGCTACATTTTGATTGGTCCATGGCAGCCATTTTTTCTACCCATCAACTTCCCATGAACAAATTTTAATGGCCCTTATTCCATAATTAAATTCCCAAAGTTTAGTCCAAATCTGCTCAACGGTTCTGCAGAAGTTGTTTTTGCGAAAACTAGGTCATCCAAGATGGCTGCTGAGTCACTTGGCTAATCAAGTTCTTTTGAACAAACATGGTTCAGCTCTTGCCCTATATGATATTTCATGAGTTTTGAATCGATCCACTAAGCGGTTTCGGAGATTTTTAAAGAGGTTTCTAAAATTGGCCAAAATCCAAGATTGGCCGATTGGCTTCCTTTGAACAAACTTGGATCTTTATGCCCTATGGATGGTTCCAGCCAAATAAAACTGAAATCAGCCTAGTGGTTTGTGGTCCATGGCAGCCATAGAAAAAGTTGACAAGATGGACGGACGACGGACGGTCGCCATGGCATAAGCTCACTTGGCCTTTCAGGCCAGGTGAGCTAATAATAATCAATTAGGGTTGTATTCTGCCAACTTTGGCTTTCTGCCCCCCCCCCAACCTCCACCCTTCTCCCACAACACCCTTGAAGCGGAGCCTAATAACAATGTTGTCTTGCAGTTCAAAATAATATGAGTAGCTCACATAGTCATAACAAATTTGATTGAATTTCACCAAACAGTTCAGGACAAATGGCTGGAGGAGATTGTAATATCTGGGGTGTTTCAAACGTGTGGGGATAATTAA
This sequence comes from Chaetoderma sp. LZ-2023a, assembly GCA_034401795.1. NCBI lineage: Eukaryota > Metazoa > Mollusca > Caudofoveata > Chaetodermatida > Chaetodermatidae > Chaetoderma > Chaetoderma sp. LZ-2023a. The sequence goes on from CM067369.1 coordinate 85,242,647, forward strand.
TCAGTCAAAGCTACTAAGAGATTTTATGGCATTGAATCAAATTTTCAAGATGTGACTGGCTTTGAATCATTTATACAGTGACCACCATAGCGGCTCACTACTCATATCGGATTTTGCATCTGGACCAAATTTATCTCATCATCCTCTATTATCTGATTACTATGTACATGACCACTGGCAGAACCAGAAACTGGCAATCACACATCATCTACCTCATCACTTGCAAAAGGTGCAAAAAACAATATGTGGGGGAAACAAAAACGCACCTTCGAGTTCAGAACGCAAGAGCACCTACGCTCTATAGTAAATTTGTAAAAACACATTAGATACGACGCTCCAGTATCTAGACATTTCACATCAGTAAACCATTCTAGGAGCGACATACACCATCATATCATCCAAGTCCTATCATCAGACCAAGACAACGACACGTCATGGAGAAAGGCTAAAGAGAGCCATTGAATTCACCAACTACTTTGTATGGCACCCTGTGCAATCAACCAAGCGGGCTGAGATTGTCTACCATGGTCTCCCACCTACGTAGTAATTAAGCATCATCCTCTATTACAATGCAACTCTTCACTAAGCTAACATGTTTCCCAAACAAAAACAGAAACATGTTACTTAGTACAATTTCGAACACGATATAAGAAATGTTCTGATTTATTACTCAATAAATTTTCTGCTGAATATTTTGAAACTAATTTGATGGGATGCTGTTGCTGACATAGGCAGCAACAGCACCCAGTTAAATTAGGTTTCAAATATTCAACAGCTTACATATACCCGGTGTATTACGAGTTACCTTGAAATTGTGATTCTGTGAATTCATTGTTCAAAGTATGTAAATCAATCCCAACATGGGCAAAGCATGGCATAGCTTACCTAGAAAAGGGTGGGTACCTGGGTGAGCTAGAAATGGGCCCCTTTATTGTGACCGCTAGACAAAATCTAGGAATATAGAAAAATAGACCCCAAACATTGGCCAGGACATTCACTAAACCATAAAATTAGGTCACAAGACCGCAACAACCCTTCAACTACCCACCCTTTCGTACAGTAGCTGTATGAGCAAAACTGGTGATTCGACAAGCTCAGACCAAATCAACAGAAGACAGGTGGAGAGATCAGTGAATGACTAAAGGATTGCTATTCATATAGCAAGGTTTACAACGCTATCATAACAACTAATTCATGTGTTCACTAACTCAACATAGTTAAAGATACGAGCTTGGTGACCATTCAATACAAACTATGAGATGGAATGCAAATTGGCATAAAAACCAGATCAAGTACATTTATGTGTCAGTAACACAAACCTCCAATAAGTAATATAATACATTGCGGGTGAGCTATATACGGCTATAAACCTATGTCATAATTTGCATTGTTATAGATTTTTAAATTATTGATTTAATACCATACAGGTGTGCCAAATTATACGCATACACTCTAAACTGATGATACACTAGCAGAGTGTTGTCAAGTGTCTATCTTATATTCTGCACAGATTTCAAAGCACATAGTGCAAATACCAGTAAGATTAGCCAAGCCCATATATGTTCAAGAATACAGCTCTTGAATAAGCTTCTTATACTTGTGGACTCTCAATAAATATATCATTTAATATCTGCCTTAACCCTATAATGGTCATACCGGTCAAAACCGGCCTCTGGTATGGTCTTGTGGAATATCCATTTACATGCCAAGTTAATACAATTATTGAAATTTTGCAACTGGAATGACTGGCTGGATAACCGAGCCAGTCATTCCAGTGATAAATTTTCAAAAATTGTATTCTCTTGGCCTGTAAATGGACATTCAATAAGCAGATATTTAAATTTTCTTGACCAAATTTGAGCATTAAATGGTTAAAGCTTTTGATTCTCATAGACAAGGTACACCAATTTATTTCTAATGACAAAGTTGAATATTTTGAAACATTTTACAGGAAAATCTTCAGCAAAGGATTCCAGTCAACTTCATTTCAAAAGCTTTCCTTGAATTAAGAGCTGCATTGAAGTTGTAGAAATTATGTATTTATGATTGAAAGTGTTAATAAAGATTCTATTGAAGTCTGCAGATTAAAGTTCCTATGTGAATGTCAATATATAAGGGTTTTAACATTGAGCCAGTATTAACCCTTTAACGCTCGAATTTGTTGATGAAAATTCCAATTTTCTCATAGAAAATGTCCATTTGCAGACCAAGAGAAGATTGTTTTTGAAAATTTACCACTGGAATGACTGGCTCGGTTAACGAGCCAGTCATTCCTGTGGTAAATTTTCAAAAACAGTCTTCTCTTGGTCTGCAAATGGACATTTCTCAAGACCCCTCCAGAAGCCGTTTTTTGGCCAATATGAGTTTTAAAGGGTTTACCCACTAATGGTCAAGCTGGGGACAAGTGGCTTAACTGTAGTGGTCCTGAGCTATTTTCATTTGCACATAAAACGATCATTGAAAATTTACCACCAATAACCCAGCCTGTCATTTCATTGAACAATTTCCAAAATTAGTCTTATATTTGAAAGCAAATGGACATTTCCTATGAGAAAAATGAAGTTTAATTCTTGACAAATTTGACATATTAAAGGGTTAAATTAGCTTTTAATGCATCTACCCAAAGTTTTAAATAGCGCCAGATTTCCACAACTCTATGTTCAAAATTACTGCTGTATTGTGACAATTCCGTTTCATATAAGAATACTTTATGAACTATAGAGAAACATGTCAGGATATTTATGATACATTTATGACACTTGGAATCTCACTTTCATGGAAATAGGCTTCAACTTTAAGTGGTTTGAAAGTAAACAGACTATCTGCTAACAAGAACCAACAGGATTTCTGGGAACCTTAGAATTAATCACCCTTTAACCCTCAAATTTGTACAAGAAAATTTAAATTTTCTCATAGAAAATGTCCATCTGGTCTTGTGGAATATCCATTTACATGCTAAGTTAATACAATTATTGAAATTTTGCAACTGGAATGACTGACTGGATAACCGAGCCAGTCATTCCAGTGGTAAATTTTCCAAAAATTGTCTTCTCTTGGTCTGCAAATGGGTATTTCTCAAGTCCACTGCAGAAGCCGTTTTTGGCTGATATGAGTGTTAACGGATTAATAGAGTCAAATTTGACTGGCTAAAATTACTCAGTTTGTTTACAGGACATGAGCATTTGCTATCATGCCCAGAGGAACTATAGTTATTTGGTACCTGAAATTCTCATTCAATTATTATAATTGCAGAAAATTTGGAGCCGGATAACAGTCGCTGGTAAATCTTCCTCTCAGTTGTTTTGATGTGGTTCGAAAATTAATATTTTGAAATGCTAAAATGTCAAGAATTAACAATAGGGAATGATTTGAGCCTTGGGAACATAGATTTACTGTAGGACACAATAAATTCATCAAACTTACATATAGGTAGGGGAATATTTATATGTTTATGTACATTTAACCGTGACAAAAGGTGTCTACCATTTTGAATTTTATGCAAATTTCGAGCTACCCATTTGTGACCGAGATCGACTATAGTCAACTCACTAGTTAACTATTCCAAGTTCAATTTGGATTTAGCTAACTATAGTTAACTATGGTTCACCAATCGAACTTGACCTAGGTCACTGCGAGTGAATAACAACCCATAGCAAATGTCTGTATTACCTCCTCAGGCAGCGGCATCTTTTCTCAACCCCTAATGAACTGCTTGAGCAGCAGCATTAAGCCAATGGATGGATCAAATCTGTCACTCAAGTGTCTTATCTCATAATCAATTACGTCACATGTAGGCAGACGTCGCAATCAAAATACATACTGAATGATGTATCCAGTTCTGTCATGTACATTGAATAGTTCATCCAGTGTACAAATTGCATGTCTTTAATGGACTAAATCCTATTTAATAAGTATTCTGTTGAATATTTTGAAACTAATATGACTGGGCGCTGTTGCTGAACAGCACCCAGTCAAATCAGTTTCAAAATATTCAACAGCAAACCTGTATGATTCGCTTGAAATTGGGATTCTGGGTTACATTCAGGGCATATAAATTGATCCCAACACACGTAAAAAGCGGTTGGAGTTTAGCTAAAAACGGATCCTTCCATTCACCACTGCTCCACATACAAAGAAACATGGCTTGAGCAGTTGCACCGCATTACCGCTGCTTTGGTTTAATTCCATGATCGTTTAACTCTGGATATACTGAATATTTTGAAAATAATTTGATTGAAAGTTGTTGGTGGCTATGCCACCAATAACTTTCAGTCAAATTGCTTGCAAAATATTCAGTAGGTTCAGAGTTATTCACTCACCTACTGAAATTATTGTCCGGTGGCTTACAGCAGTGAGACAGTTAATAGAAGGCGGCTCAGGTTATCATAAACGGAACTAGATTGATTGGTCGATGATGCGTCATCGCAAATCCCCACGTTCACCGCTTTGAACTTTTGACACAACCCAACCCCGGGGGCGGAGCCATATGTAAATGTCATTTTGCACTTCGCAATCATATTGGTAACTCACACACCAAATTTGGTTGAATTTCGTCCAATAGTGTCAGAGGAGTTGCATTACAATCAATTTCATGGCCTTTTGACGCCCATCCCTCCAATGCAAATGTGCTCATCCACTCCACATTGATATGGGTACAACATGTAACTCACATACCAAATTTGGTTGAATTCCATCCAATAGTTTCAGAGGAGATGGGTAGGTTAGAATTTTACGCTTTGGCCCTTCTCCCACCCCCTGGGGGTGGAGCCAAATCTAAATGGCCTCTTGTATTCCGCAATCATAGGAGAAACTCAGATATCAAATTTTGTTAAGTTCCGTCTAACGATTTCAGAGGAGTTGCATTACAATAAACTTCATGACCTTTGGACCCCAATCCCCCACTCCCTGGAGGTGGGGCTAAATGTAAATGTGTTCATCCACTCCACATTTATATTGGTATGTGACATACTAAATTTGGTTAAATTCCATCCAATAGTGTCAGAGGCATTGCATTTTAATCAATATTTTTACCTTTTAACCCCAAGCCCTCACCCACCCCTGGGGGCGGGACCAAATGTAAATGTAATCATGTACTCCATATTGAACTAGGTAATCCACAGACCAAATTTGGTTGAATTCTGTCCACAGAGGAGATGCATTACAATCCATTTTTGTAGGTTAAAATTATACCTTTTTTACCTCTCCCACACACACCTGGGGGCGGAGTCAAATCTAAATGGGCTCTTGCACTCCGTAATCATATAGGTAACTCAGATATCAAATTTAGTTCAGTTCCATCTAATGATTTCAGAGGAGATGCACTACAACTGATTTGAACTTTTGACACCTGCCATGCTCAAAGCGGGATCATATGGATAAACCACATACTAAATTTGATTTAATTCCACCAAATGGTTTGGGAGAAGATAGTGTGACGGACGGACGGAGAGATGGACAAATGGACGGAGACAATTACAATATCCCTGACGTTTTTTTAAAAGGTGCTGCTTAATGGTAATTAATATAAAAATATGTGATCTTGATTTGATATTCATCTCACGAACTAAGGCAAATAGGACCGTGATCAATATCTACTGAGCTTAAATATTCTACAGATTAATAGTTTCCATGGTGATGTAATACAAATAATTCACAACCCAGTGATTTTAATCCGTAATAATTCTGAAAACGACTCACATATTCTACAGCAGTTCTGCCAATCTTGGAAAAATAAGTCACGATGAACACATTTTAACGATTTAACGCTCAAGATTAATAAATGACACAAATACCATCATGTTATACCTGTACTGGCAACATACTAGAATATTCTAAAGTTAACTTTGATTTCCTAAAATACAATATTTAAATGCAAATAAGTAGGAATCTGGCCTAGTGACAATGTATATGCTTTGTCTTGGTATCTACAGAGTGACATTAAATATTTTAGTGTGAACTGTTTCAACATTACAGACTATATACAATAAACTTCTGATCATGATCACCACAAGCTCTCCCCACACGCTCCCACCCACCCGACAGGCAATCTAGCTTGGATTATCTTGAAAGTTCAAGCTAGCTTGGATTATCTTGAAAGTTCAAGCTAGCAGGAATTATCATGAAAGCTTAAGCTAGCTGGGATTATCTTTAAAGTTTAACCTAGCTTGGATTATCTTGAAAGTTCAAGCTAGCTTGGATTATCATGAAAGCTTAAGCTAGCATGATTTATACTGAAAGTTCAAGCTATCTTGGTTTATCTTGAAAGCTCAAGCTAGCTTGGATTATCTTGAGTGTTCAAGCTAGTTGGGAATTTTCCTGGATTTTAACTAGGCCTTCCTTGGATTTTCTTGAATTATTTTATGTGGCTAATACTACAAGCTAATCCAAGCTATTCCACGATATCAAAGCTTGCATTAACTGGGATTAGCTGGTTTATTCACGCTCCTGAGAGCTTGGCTATTCAAGAATATACATCCAAACATTTGAACTGAATGCATGTATGAAGTGAATGCAGGTTCTAACTTAACCCTTTAACCCTTGAATTTGTTCAAGAAAATTTCAAAGAAAATGTCAATTTGCAGACCAAGAGAAGACTATTTTTGAAAATTTACCACTGGAATGACTGGCTCGGTTATCGAGCCAGTAATTTCAGTGATACATTTTTAAAAATAGTCTTCCCTTGGTCTGCAACTGGACATTTTTCTAGACCACTGCAGATGTTTTTTGGCTCATATGAGTGCTAACCCATTATCACTCGAATTTGTTCAAGAAAATTTCAATTTTCTATGACAAAATTGAAATTTGCAGACCAAGAGAAGACTATTTTTTTAATTTACCACTGGAATGACTGGCTCAGTTATCGAACCAGTCATTTCAGTGATAAATTTTCTAAAACAGTCTTCTCTTGGTCTGCAAGTGGACATTTCTCAAGAGCACTGCGGAAGCTGTTTTTGGCTGATATGAGTGTTAAAGGGTTACGGTTAAGAATATGTCTATTTTGGGTGTATTAGTTTGTTTGATGATGGAAGCTTACACATGATGGTGTATTGATGATGATCGTTCGATGAACCTCCAATAGTTTCTTATATTATTTCAGACAGAATCAATAAGAATCTAGTGATATCTAACCTGTATCACACCCTTGTCAAAATTAATAACTTTACTAGATACTTGGATTGATTAAGGGAGTTATTCCCATAAAGATAATCAAATTGTTTGCAAAATCATCAATGAGCATCCTATGGCAGCGACAGGTTCCAGTCAAATTGGTTTCGAAATATTCAGTAGCTTTCCTGTATAGTTGTCTTAAAATTGAGACAATAAAATGTTATGGGTTAAAGAATGAACAATGGCATACAGTGAATATATTTTTCCCTTCATTATATCATCAATTCTATAGCCAACAAAAAAGTACTTTTAACACAGACGGTCGCATTTCAAGCTATATGAATCAGAGATTGCCATCTTGTCTCGCCATATTTCTTCTCCCACTGTAGGAATTCAAGCCACAAGATTTCTGGGATGAACAGGATGGATGGATGTATGTAAGTAGAGGAAGGACCAACGCAAAACATTTCAACATGGTGAGCGTATAATCATCCTGACAAGTTTCAAACAGGTGCAGTGACAATTTCCTGGCATGGATGTGAAATTGAGTTGCTAAAAAATAAGATCAACCCTTTTCATCCTACAAACCTGAATAAAAAGAACTAAAGTCCTGGTTAATGAAACAAAATGTGACTAATTTGGTAACAGTTTTTAGTTAAGACATTCTTAGAATTTATATTTTTTCTTAGGATTGTTAAAACCAGATTTCCGGTGATTCAGTATTAAGTTTTACTTCACATATGGTAACTGCACAGCACATTGTATTTGTTTCCGTAAATTTTAACATGCGCACAACTTCTCAGAATAAACAATTATCTCACGTATGAAACAACGTTACTGGAGAGAAATTGAAACCATGACAATTGGACTGTTATAGACAAAATTTCGATGCCTCAAAACTCACCGCTCAATTAGGGCTGCAGCAAACATCAAAAGCCAAACAGAATGAAGAATTATGCGTGGAAAGATTAGAGAGGTGACTTCACAAATAAATTGGAGATCACGCTACGAAGCACAAACACCTGTGTTCTCTGAGAAATGGTGATGTCAATACCGCCAAAAGCTCTGTTGGATATTTCAATTATTTACAGAATTCCGAATTTGCCTCTTAACCCTTTAATATATATTTTCTCATAGAAAATATCAGTTTGCAGACCAAGAGATTATTTTTGAAAATTTATCACTGGAATGACTGGCTCGGTTATCGAGCCAGTCATCCCAGTAATACATTTTCAAAAATAGTCTTCTCTTGGTCTGCAAATGGCCATTTCACAAGACCAATGTCAAGGCTGTTTTTGGCTGATATGAGTTTTAAAGGATTAATGGCATAATTAAATGCAGGATGCACATAATGTGTCCAGAAACAATGTTCAAACAAGTATTGATCCACTAGAAGCATTATTGTATATGCACATAATTCCCTATATTCCATCTCTAGAACAATCAGAAAATTTCTATTTAATTATTAGAACGTTTGGCCGCCATCCTGAAGCAATAATAGATTAACTGATGACCACTTGTGACAGTGATCAGAATGAATGGTTCCTGAATAGATAGTTAACTAAATAGTCAAGCCATCAATCACGCTTGACTGAGAAATAGTCCATTAGCTAAATATGAGTCAGAGATTATTCCCTCAGTGAAATATACACACAACTGTGTGCAAATAAACCCGTTTATATCATCATAACTATCAACAGGAGACAGATCAAACATCTGTAATGCACTACTCTCGTTACAAATAAGCATAATATGTGATTTATTGATCTTCTTCCAAGGAGCATCAATTCACATGGCAATGGAAACATCCTCCATTTTACAAGACCATCATTCCGTTCTCAATGAGGCACTGCGGTAATTAATTTCACACAGGTAATAATTGAAGCTTTCCCACGCGATGCTATTATAGCATTTTATACCAGGAAAATATCTGAATGAAATTTCTTGGAAAAGCGACCTTGATCAAACAATCATTGTTAGTGGTAATAACATGTGCGTTCCTGGATCTCAATCTCAAGCCAAACATACAGATGTTAGCACAAGTTTGTAGTTTTGAAAATAATCCCCTGTAAAGTACTATGAAAATGACATAGACATATTGGCCCTGTAGGTGGGGCTTAGAATACACCTTCCGTATCCTCTGCGTGTCATAAGAGGCGACTAAAGGAGGTAAGGGTGAGGCAACCCTGACAGAAACCTCGAGTGCTGAAGACGGAGGTTTCAGGCCGCACGGCACACTCTAATAAACCATGGATCCACGCACTTAATGCTTATGATCATGTCGATAGTCACTTACAGGACTGGCGGTATGATCAGCGAACGAAAAGAAGAAGAAGACATAGACATATTAGTTTTAAATATTCGACAGAATATTTATTGAATAACAAGTGGCCTTAGTATTTGGCCTCACGCTCACCTATTTCTTTTAGGCTGGAAAACATCGCCATGTAAGATATCAATCTTTTCCAGATAAATTTATTTTGAAATAGTCTATATATTTTGAAAATGGTTGCCTTTAAGCCTTTAATAACCATGCCGGCCAAAACCGGCCTCTGCTATTTTCTTGTGGAATGTTCATTTACAGGCCAAGAGAAAATTTTTTTGAAAATGTACCACTGGCCAGTAAAATTTTTTAAAAGATTGTATTCTTTTAGCCTGTAAATGGATATTCAATAAGAAAATATTTTTACAAATTTGACCAAATTTGACCATTAAATGGTTATATTGATGTTCCCACCAGACAAACACTTTTATTAGCTATGGACACTCTGCAGACTTATTTTTTATTAGCTATAGACAGACTCTGCAGACTTATTTTTTATTAGCTATAGACAGACTCTGAAGACTTATTTTTTTATTAGCTATAGTCAGATTCTGCAGACTTATTTTTCTATCACATGGTCCAGATAAATTCCAATAATCCTAATGGGCCAGCAGAAAGATTTTCCAACAGACTAGCTAAATGTGATTGAAATCTACTAAGCAGCTAAGAAGATACATTTTGACAATTTCCGGCAAAGATTTTCACCTAAAAACCTGACTAATTAAACTTCTAAATAGAGGGTTCTGGAGCATACTGAGGGATAAGATGCTGTTGGTACAGCCAGGGGGAAAATATCCCTGGAGAGATAAAAAAAAAAAGTAATAAACAAGAGGCCCAAGGGGCCTGTATCGCTCACCTGAAATTATTGGCCACCGAGCAAACCGAACAGAAATTTAGCAATCAAATTTCTGTGAAGAAGGTTTAGCTAAGTTTTATTAAAATTAATAAGTAATAGTGATTAATAAGTAATCTTTTTATGATTTTCTCAGAAATTTGCAGAAAATACAAGATGTCTGCCAAAAACTCTAAATTTTGATTGATTCATGGCAGGCATGTTTTTTGACATATCAACTTTCCGTGAACAAATTTTAATGGCGTTTCGGCCCTAATCATATCTGCCAAATTTCACCCCGATCTGTTCAGCAGTTCTGAAGAATTTTTTTCAAAGAAAACTAGGTCGTCCAAGATGGCCACTGAACCATTTGGCAAATCAAGTTCCCTCGAGCAAACTTGATTCAGCTCTTGTCCTATAGATCATATTTTATGAGGGTTGCATCGATACAAGCAGTTTCAGAGATTTTTAAAGACGTTTCTATAAGTCGGTCAAAATCCAAGATGGCCACCCGCCAAATTGGCTGATCATCTTCTTTTGAAGAAACTTGTATCTCTATGACACAAAGATGCTTCCTGTCAAATACACTTGAAATTGGCCCAGCGGTTCTCAAGAAGACATTTTAAATTTTCCATTGCTTTATTATTGGAGTTTTTGGCAGGAAAAATATCCAAGATTTCTGACAAATCGTTTATCCGACAGTTTAAAAAATGGAAAATTTGAAATCAGAATACCGAAAAACTATATAAAACCAATTTCAGCTTCAAATTCCAACAAATAAAAATATCCAATATGGCTGCCAAACAGGCTACATTTTGACTGGTCCACGGCGGCTGTTTTTTTTACTTATCAACTTCCATTGAACAAAATTTAATGGCCCTTAATCCTATCATATCTGCCAAATTTCCAACCGATCCATTAGCGGTTCTGCAGAAGTCATTTTTGCAAAAACTAGGTCATCCAAGATGGCCACCAAACTATTTGGCCAATCAAGATCCTTGAACAAACTTGGTGTGTTTCTAAATAAAGCGTAGAAAAATCTGCAAAAGCCAGACTATATAATGTTATAGAATATAATGTTATAGAATATACAGCAAGGAAGGGCCTGAGAATCCTGGATTATTATCATTTATCACAGTCTGCCATTCTGTGAGTATCCCTGGTTATTATAAGTCCTTAATTAAAAGCTGGAGATGTCTTCAAATATTCTTACTGAAAAAGCATGAACAATTCTAACCATTTAACCCTCAAATTTGATCATGAAAATTTCAATTTCTTTCGTAGAAAGTGTTGATTTGTAGACCAAGAGACTATTTTTGAAAATGTTGTTGTTAGGTAAATATTGAAGAATAGTCTTCTGTTGGTTTGCAAATGGACGTATTTTCAGGACTACTTTAGAAGCCATTTTATGACTGCTTAGAACATATTCCATTTTTTCTTGCTACATTTAACCAGGCGAAACCACTTGACTTTCCTTGGAATTTACTGGACAAATTTTAACAGGAATATTGATGTATGATCAAGCAGTTATCAAGCTGAAAGTCTCTCAGGAAATGCTCACTTTATTGACTTATCAACCAGCCTTAGGAATTTCTTTGTTACCATGGAAACAATGTCGACATCATAGCAGGCAATACAAATAATTAGAGTTATAACTATAGATAAAAGCATCTCAAGGGCATTTGAAATAATCATGAATGGGCATGCTGAGAAAATATTATGCCATGATTAAAACTCATGCCGAGTACATATTATACCATTATCAGCTTCATAAGTCAAAGAACAATATAATGATAGAATGTGGCACAAAATAACCATATTTGAATTTTTCGCATGACTTTGTTGAATAGACGTTCCACACCTGAAACATTGCAGGTAGAGAATATGAGCTCTTGTACAGGACCGGTTAGAATGGAGCAATCCAGTCTTAGCTATGCCCCGCCTATCTCTGGCTAAGCTCTAGCTAAGCTCCACCCACGCTTCACCTATGTTGGGATCGATCGATCTCTGCAGTCTCTGAATCTCAATTTCCAGAAAACTATACAGGTAAGGTATTCAATAATTTGAAACTAATTTAACTGGGTGCTGTTGTTGTCTATGGCAGCAACAGTACCAAGTCAAATTAGTTTTAAAATATTCAATAACATGTTTATTATATAGCAAAGACACAATTCGTACATCAATGCTTAATCCGTCTTCAATTAAGCGTTCATGACACACTAATCTACGTCATTAATAGCGTCATCCTGCACGTCATGTACCTGTAGTTAATTATTGGGAAACCTCCCTTGTGTTCTTAGCAAGTGTAGAGTACAGCTCATAAATAAGTTAAAGGTCACAAATAAGAATTAGATTTCAATAACACTTAACTGCCAAAAATAGGTTTTTATCATATTTTATAAATTAAAAAGAAGTTGACAGATTTTCACAAACTCTATCACTGTTAAAATTTTGGTGAAAGTCTTGAATTTTAACATGACATAAAATTCATAATATGACATCATATGGATTGTCAACCACATGTAGTCACACATGTTGTCAGATTAGAAGAAACTGGGATCTACTATAACAGTTACCAAGCGGGACATCAACTGCGATCCAAGTTATATTTTTTTTAAACAAGCATTAGTGTCCCTTTTACATCTCATTACTACATCAGTGTTTGAATGAGCTGTTCTATCAGCTATCAATTATCAACGAGAAGATATTATTCAGGCGATGACATAATTAACACAACGGTTATTCACGTGATGATGTCACTCATAAGAAATAGAAGAAAATCACTCTGTGGCAAAATTTAATATTAATGAATTCGAAAATATGCAAACAGTATATTTTTTTTTATTTAAAATATACAAAAACATAACTTGGCATGCTAAAATTGATACGTCACCATTTGTGTTCCCTTTTAACATTTTCCCAAGACGACAAGAGGCCCAAGGGCCTTAATGCTCACCTGGACCATTAGCATTTGAACCACTGAACAGACATAATACTTTAAATTCAGCTGTAACAAGACATAAAATACAAAATTGGGAATTCAATGCAATCAATATTTATTGGAGAATTTATGAATGATGACCACACAATCAGATTGAACCTTAGGTTCCATACCGCCAATAAAAAATCCAATATGACCATCAAGCCAAAAATTTTGATTGGTCCATGACAAACATAGTTTATCACAGATCCAGTTCTCTTGAACAAACTTTTATCACCCTTAGTTATCGATGAAATTAAATCCAATGAGTTTCAGCCTAATCCGTACAGCAGTTCCTAAGATGTCATTTTGGAGAACAAGATGCCACCTGGAACAAACTGTTACTGAGGAGTATCATTTTAAACGATTCCAGCTATTTTTCGGAAAATTCAAAATGACGGCCGAACAAATTGACCAATCAAAATTCTTGATACAAGCTCAGAAGCACACCACTGTACCCGGGTGAGAAGAAATCCAGACTTGGATATCCTAGTATTTCTGAGCTTGCTCAGAGCTCTTCAAGCCAGGAAAAGCCAGGAACTTTCTCGCCTGTAATATCCTGGCATTTCCCAGGTTCCAAACACAGGAAAACCCAGGACTGAAAGCATTAACAACATTCCTGGCATATCCAGGCTTTTCTTGGTTCTCAGAAGCCTGGAATAGCTGGGAAAACCTGGACAGAAACTGGAAAATGAATAAGGCAGGAAAAGCCTGAAAATCCAGGAATGTTAGTAATGTATATAAGTTTGAAAAAGGGAAAAAGTCTGAGGTTTTAAGTTAGAGCTAGGATATACCTTGACAATTGTTATTGACCTGAATTTAAAGTAGTTACCTCACGACCTGCTAAATTGGCGGGAAATTTAAGTCTTTGTCTGAAGAAATCCAGTGCATTGATCATTAGTTTATACATGTAGGTATTAAAAGTAGCGCTGCATGATATACCGATCTCACATCGTAAACCGGTTCAATCTCGCGATGGTTTGCAAACCACCGTAATCATGCTCAAACCGAAAAACCGAGTTTAATTCAATTTTTGGTCTATCTATTACTCATTAATCTTTTTTTAAATTACAAGAATTGCCGCTAAGTCGGCCTCTGTAGTAGTCTTGAGAAATGTCAATTTGCCGACCTAAAGAAGTCTATTTTTGACAATTTTACCACTGCAATGACTGGCTCAATAACGAAACCAGACACACTAGGTAGATTTTCCAAAATAATCTTCCTTTATCTGCGCGTGATGAATAAACAAAAGATAAATTTTGCATGTTAAAATTAATTGATTGTAAATGGAACATAAATTATGGTTAGGCCATAAGAAGCTAGATTTTAACAATTACTAGCGCAATCAGGAATGAATGTTATATACCTTATTCATGATGGTTATAAAGAAAGGAAGTCGTGAGCATGTATTTCGGGTCAAAAGTTCCACTCAACATATGTAAAACTTGCTACATGCTTCTCTGAAAAAATATTACATACAATAATTGTACCCGCTCATCCTTGGCACCACCCCACCCCATAAAACAGATATATGGTTCAAACCGGTTTGGAAATTGACATCGTCACCGGTTTGCCATTATGCATACCGTGCAGCCTTAATTAAATGTTTACTGAATTTAATACATTTAAAAGCACAATACAACTGTTGGATAGAATACATAGCACTAGTAACCTTATAATGGAAATATACCTATACACCTGTGCAAAAGTTAAGCACCACCCTATTTTTACGCACATGGGAGGGTATATTCATGTGCTATGAAGAAAGCAATAGCATAAACATTTATGTACCCATCCATCTTAGTACAAGAGGTAATAATGCAACTAGAGGAATGCTGATTATGATGGTGGGGAAACACTGTATGTTTTTGTTTGAACTTGAAAACGAGGCCTGAATATGGTTACGTTGACACAACTGACAACTATTGCCCTACAGTTGACACACGTGGCTAGATTGTCATTAATGGTGTCTGAAAACGAAGTTTAACATCTGTGCACGAGTTTGAGACTGTCATTATTAATACCGGGTATATCCACCTTGTGCCTGGATGACGGCCTGGACACGACGTCTCATGCTGGTCACCAACCGACTGATACGCCATTGTGGTATTCGTTGCCATTCAAGATGGAGTGCGTCTGTTAATTCCTGTAGGTTCTGCACAGGAGGGTTTCGATGGCATTCTGGCGGAGGTATTCATGCACAGCTCTAGCACGATGTGGTCGGGCGTTGTCATCCATGAATATAGGGTGGGTTCCAGGTGCATGATTTACAAAATGAGGGACCACAACTCTATCCAGTATGGAATCTTGATATCTTTGTCCATTTAGTGTTCCAGGTACAGTCAACAGATCCAGCTTACAATCAAATGAGATGTACCCCCATATCATAACGGAACCTCCACCAAATGGAACTTCTTCCATGATGTTACGTTGGTCGTACGCCGTGCGTCTGGTCCTCCATACACGAGTTCGACCATCTGTGGCATGAAGCAGGAACCGACTTTCATCGGACCAGTGTACCTGTCTCCAGGATCTCATGTTCCAGTGTCTTCTTTCGTTGCACCACCTCAGACGCTCCTCTTTGTGGTGTGCAGTGAGGAGAGGACGTCTGACAGGTCTCCTAGCTTTCATGCCAGCAGCATACAGTCTCCTTTTGACGGTAGACATTGACACTCTATTGCGCGTTTCCCATTGCTGGCTGAGCACTCTGCTGTTGGTGAATGGAGATCTCCTAACAAGGCGTACTAGGGCTCGATCATCACGGGCAGTAGTCTTCTTCGGTCTTCCAGATCTAGGCCTGTCCTTCACCTCGTTAGTTTGCCCATGTTTTGCAATCAAACGACTGATTACAGTATGGTTAATGTTCAGCTGTCTGCCAATCTCTCTGCATGACATACCAGTGGTATGCATGCCTATGATTTGCCATTTCACACGATCACTTAACCTTCGTCTTGCCATAGCGGTTCACAATCAAGAGCTAATTCTCTCTGTACAAATAAACCACGGTCATGAACACAAAATTCCTAATCTTGTCGCCTAAATCTGTATGTAATGTTCTACACCTTAAACTGGACTTTTACATAACTGAACACGTGTGCTGTTTCCCGCCACGCACGGACATCAAGCGGCGTGAAGTCATGCATGCATGTGCATTTCGTACTTGGAATTATGTCAGCTAACGCGGGGACAAAAAGTATGGCAGCCTAGTTGTACCATCATGTTTGTACGTTCTATTGTTTTTGCTGGTGCTTAATTTTTGCACAGGTGTATATATCGGAAAGTATGTATTTATTACTTATGAAATGTATTAGCTGTGTTACCAGTTTTGGTTCAACTTATTAAACTCTATCTATAGTAATGCAGTGGCAAGGCTTTCTAATACATAATGTGTTAACAATCTCTGGTTATAGCACACATAACAAACAGGGTATCATATACAGTGTTAATGCCTTTCTGAAATTGAATTAGTTATCATTTATTAGCTCACCCAACGTCTGTTAAAAGATTACTATCTTTAATTTTTGTTCTGAGCATTGGAGGTCATTATAGAACATTCTTTAGCTATCTGATCCAGATTCCAGGGTAATTTGAGGACAAAGATATTCTATAGCCTGGCTGTTGAGGAGTCCCTTTTCCTCCCCAGACTGCAGATGATGCCTTAGGAGTCCCTTTTCTGTCACGGACTGCAGAGCACTCCTTCTAAGATTCAGAATGTGTGAGTGACACATAAAAATTTGTCAAGAAAATCAGTCTCTTTTTGAATGATCATTTGCAAGTCAAGAGATGGGTATTTTTTAAGGTTTACCAATGAAATGATTGGGTGGATTATATAGCCAGGCATTTAAGTCATACATTTCCAAAAATAGTTGTCTATTGGCCTGACTATCCGAGCTATTTCTAGCATATCCAAACTATTCCTGGTTTATCTAAGCTATTCCTGGCTTATCCGAGCTATTCCTGGCTAATATATGAGCTATTCCTAGCTTTACCAGGCTACTCCGAGCTTTTCCATGCTATTCTGCGATTTTAACCAAAATTTGCAGCAGAAACCTGGAAGTCCGGGATATTCCGGGCTTGCACAGCCATTAAAAGTCCAGGTCTTTCCTGGCCATTCCGAGAAAATAATCTGGTCTATTCCAGGCTATTCCAACCTTAGATGGTCCAGGTTTTTCCAGGCTAATCCTGTCCGAATACGGTCGTGGCTAATCCTAGCTTATCCAAGCTCTAAATACTAGGATATCCCAGGAATTCCTAGCATTAATCCAGGATAATCTTAGCTTTTATTCCAATCTTTTTTCACAAGGGTAGGGGCCTTTCAGCCAAATTTTTGAAATCATTCAAGCAGTTAATGAGTAGCATTTTAACTGATTTGCCAAAGTTTTCAGAAAATCCAAGATAGCCACCGGAAATATTGATCAATCAGAATTTTTGTTATTGGTCTTGAAGCCTCCCACCATAGAATTGTTCCACCCAAGTTTCGTTTGAAGTCGGCCCATTTATATTGGAGTAGCATTTTAAATGATTTCCTGAATATTTTCGAAAACTCCAAGATGGCTGCCATAAAAATTGACAAATCAAAATTCTGAATAGAGAGTCTGGAGGCCTCATCCAAGCAAATTTGGTTGAAATCGGTCAAATCGATTTGACGGATGGACGATGGATGCCCCCCCCCCCCACAATGCCATAAGTTGACTTGGCCCTATGGGCCAGACACTCTAAAAACAGAAACATGTTAGTTAGTATAATTTTGAACCAGATTTAAGAAACATTCTATTGAAGATATTGAACATTATTGGATTGCAAAACATTGCTCTCTGCTAAATCCAATTATAGTGTTCCAAATATTCAACAGTACATGTTAATTATTTCTGAGATGTACTAAAAGACAGGCGGTTGCCATGGCATATATGCTATATTGATTTTGTGGGCGGGCGTGCAAGATAATTACAATCTGCGAATGAAGTAAAATCAGCTTCCTCATTGACATTAAAATAAACCAGGAACAGAGCCATCAGCCCATATAAGCATCATTATAACGATCTTCGAATTCAAAATTAACATATCATATAATGACTTACCACAATCGCGGAAACAAAATTAGCTACCTATGTACTGAAAGAGTGCATGCAGAAGCAATTTCAACATTAATCAGTTTGAAAATGGAAGCAAAATCAGCTTCGACAATGATTGACGAAACACAATTTGAAGACAACATTAGCATCGTTAATAACCGCAATCAACAAGCCGAGCCAGAATTAACTTTCTAATTGCTGCTCATTGATCAGAATGAGAAAGCGGTGAAAAACACGAAGAAACAAGCATTCGACAAATGATAGAATTGTTAGAGATTGATAAGGGTCAAGGGTCTTATGCTCAGCTGTTCAACGCAAGCTTTTGAGCTTAGTGAATTTTTTTTTAGTCAAAAGGGGACATAACACCATTAAGAAGATGGCCACTGAAAAAATTTACCGATCTGTATACAAATTCGGAAGCATACCACTCTAGGGTTGTAGTGGTTTAAATAAGTAGGCTTTTTACATATTTCCTGAAATTTTCTTAAAATCCAAGATGGCCGCTGGAAAAATTGACCTATCAAAATGCTCGTTAGAAGTGTTGAAACCTACCAGCATAAAATTAGTCCACCTAAGTTTCGTTTTCAGAAAATCCCAGATGGCTGCTAGAAACTTACCAATCAAAATTCTGAACAGAAGTTCTGAAACCTCCCACTCTAGTATCCTTTCAAGCAGTTAATGAGGAATAGCATTTTTAACGGTTTCCCACCATTTTTCAGAAAATTCAAAATGGCCCCGGAAAAAATTGACCAATTAAAATCCTGTACACCTTTTCTGAAAAATACCATGCTAGCATCCTTCCAGCTGGGCTATATTGAAATTGGCCAAGTGGTTAATGAGGATTATAGGCTTTTAACTGATTTGCAGAAATGTTTGCAAAATCCAAGATGGATGCCAGAAAAATTGACCAATCAAAATTCTCACTTGACGTCTTGAAGCCTACCAGCATAATTAGTCCACCTATGTTTCGTTGAAATCGTGCTATTTATATTGGAGTAGCATTTTAAATGATTTTGCAGAAAATCTTCGGAAAATCCAAGACGGGCGCCAGAAAAATTGACCAATCAAAATTCTGAATAGAAGTTCTGGAGCCTACCAGCATAGGATCCTTCAGGCCAGGTGAGCTAAGAATTGACCGAGATACAATGGTAACCAATTAATTTCGGTTGAACATGTTGAAGGAGAATGAAAAAGGTCTGGAAAGCTGACCTTTTTCGTATTCATAAGTCGAATGGAGAAATGGGTGAAAATGTCTGAAACGCATTTTGATCTGCGACCCGTTACACTAAACATATAAATTTTTAGTTGAATAACTTGAGTGAAATAAAGTGCGGAAAACTGATATTTTCATACCCATATATTAACCGCAAATTTTTGCTCAATTTACATGCTGTCAAAAGTTAGTGCGTAGTATATATACAAGGATAAAACTTGGTCTCAGTTTTTTCCTTCAAGAAAAATTTACCATGAAAATTGAACAGTTTCTCAGTACAAATTCTTGACATCTTACCACTATTTAATGTATACCTCAAAAACCTCACCGCTCAAATGAAATTATTAAATGGGACCGCCTAAATATTGCCAATCCTTTAATAAAAATTGTTTATTACATCAGAATTAATCCTGAATTTGACCTAAAATGTTGTCTCTAAAACATATAAATCATGTGATATTAGGAATCGGCCATGGTTAAATCACATTAATTAACCCTTTAGCCCTCATATCAGCCAAAAATGGCTTCAGCAGTGGTCTTGACAAATGCCCATTTGCAGACCAAATGAAGGCTATTTTTGAAAATTTACCATTGGAATGACCGATCCAGTCATTCCAGTGGTAAACTTTCAGAAATAGTCTTCTCTTGGTCTGCAAATAGACATTTTCTATATGAAAATTGAAATTTTCTTGAATAAATTCGAGGGTTAAAGGGTTAAGAAGTATCAACGAGAACATAAATATGCGCCTCCAATCACAAAATAACAATATTTAAAATGAGTCCTCGGATATAAATATCCTGAGATGTGGGACTTTCATGCTGTTCAAGCTATCACATAATTAAGGCCAAGCTAATTCAAGGAAATCATAATTTTCCAATAGCTTAATTGAATATTAAAAAAAACCTATGCACTGAGTACAGCTAAATGCAAAACATAACCTGAAATTCCAAAATGGTAAAACGTGATAAGCCACAAAGCTGAGGTATATGTTATGGTGCTAATGGACCATATCATTTAACTAATAAATCATATTATACCAGTGATTTTACATATAATGCACTTAATTCTGACCACCAGAGCCTTGTGAGATTTAGCATGACTATTCCTGTAGACCCTAGCCCAGTGAACAATAGCCCTATTAACAATCAGAACGCTTAAGCTTCCCAGGCCAGTCTTTAGGACAACATATTTCATCCATGCTTATACCTGAACATTTATTTATACAGTTTCCATTCTGTGTTTGCTAAATTCTGTGTTTATTATCTGATAATCCCCTTTATTCTGAATCCACACAAATAGTGTTTCAACATATTGGGATAAGAAACCTACTGAGTATTTTGGAAACTGTTTGATTGAAAGTTGTTGCTGCCCATGTCAGAAACAACTTTCACTTTGATTGTTTTCAAAATAGCCATCAGGATTTACTTAATTTAGCAGATTAAAATACTCTCAACATGTATATGAAATAGAAGCCGTCAAATTGATTTGTTTCATTGAATTGCATAATCCTGTATTCATAAAAGTATTATTAATAACAATTTGATATTGTCTGACAAATTAGAAATGGTTTTAGACATGTTCTGAATCTATTTGTAACATGTTTCCTGACCACATATCTGTTTACTATAGATATGACTAGCTATAAAATGTAGATGATTTTGTATATTTGACAGATAGAGACAGATAGATTATAGTATGAGTGCGAGAGCGAAAGACAGAGAGATTGACAGATAGAGTTAATGATAGATTTCAAGAGAGAATTAAGCATAGATAATTAGTGTTTCTAAAGTTAATATCCCCAGTATACCATTTGAAGTAGTTTTGAATCATTACAAGTTTAATATCAATAATATTTGAAGAACGATCTTGTTTATTGTTTATTAAAGTGTCTTCACCCGTCGTTTCATCCTAAAGTGTAGCAGAGCTATTTCCACCCAGCTAATCCACCATGTTCGTAAATAGGTGCAAAATTGCTCTGTATCAAATATTCATGACGCTTGTCTTCGGTTGGAAGACGAAAGTCAGATCCCTGACTCTGATGCAGTGTCTCCTATTTTGAGGCCACAGGGAGCTGGCAAGATCCCTACCACTGCAAGCATGTGATTATTCTTTGCGGGACCCTGTGCGCAGGACCCAGACCACATGGTATGTGCATGTGTATGCTTACTGATTGTTCTATGGCTTTAGCGCATCAGGGTTTTGCACATGTGTGTTAAAGAGCCATTAGCCACCCCCGCTCACAGCCACCACACATCTCGCAACCACCCCACACCCCCGCCCTCCCTCTCTGGCCCTCCATCCGATGTTATAAACTCTGAAATTACAAAGTCCATAAGCTGAAAAACATAGGCAAGCTAGGGGATAATTTATTTACTGGTGTGTTAAACCATTTTTAAATAAAAGAATACCTTTATAAAAGTCAGTCTCAATGCATATTTGAACCTAGTAATTACTAACAGCTAAACCGGATTTAATTCTCTAAATCAGGTTTTGCTAAACCACCTTAATGAATTCCACCAATATATTCTTCGGCAGTAAGATGCAATCCATGGCCAAATGCGAAGAACAAATGATTTCTGAGAAACGTGTGATGTTTTTTGGTCGCACGGTCAAAATTCAAGACATGGTGATAGAATTACAGACCATAATTTGAGGCAATGTACTAACTGATTTTTACCAACATTTTTTAAAACTTACCACTGGAGTATGTATGACTGGTCTTCTAGTTGCAAGTTTTCAAAGCTATTCTTCTCTTTAACTGCAAATGGTCACCTCTCAATTTGGCTGGGAACTGCTGCTGCCTTACAGCAGCCACAGCTCCCAGTCAAATTAGTTTCAAAATATTTAACAACTTATCTGTAGGCTATAGTTACCTTGAAATTGACATTCTGATCATTCATTGTTCAAATATTAAAATCTATTCAAACGTGTGCAAAATGTTAAATCCCAGTGGAGCTTAGCTTGAAATTGGTAGGGCATAGCTGGAAATGGATCACACTAATGGACCTTCCAGTTATGCCCCGCCCATCTTTATCTAAGTTTCACCTACACCTCATCCGTGTTGGGATCGATCGATCTCTGAACTCCCTTATTATCAATTTCCAGAAAACTATACAGGTGAGCTGTTAAATATTTTGAAACTAATTTGACTGGATGCTGTTGCTGCCTGTGGCAGCAACAGCGTCCAGTCATATTAGTTTCAAAATATTCAACAGACTGTTTATAAAATAGTAAAGACATACAACAATGCTTAGACCATCACGAATTATGCACTTGTGATGTACTTATCTCATGCCATTCATGATGTCATTGATTATTACGTCGTCTTACATATCATGTAGTTGAGTATGACGTAATATAATAGATGGATAAACCCGGAAAGGTTCATTACCTATACACATATAAATAAGGCATCATCGCTCGCTGCACCATCAAGCATATCTCTCAATAACTAACATGTGAGTTTTAACAATATGGCATATATTGTAATGATTTCGTGTTGAAAGCATTTGAGATAGAGTTAATGGGTTTCTTTCAGCGGAATCTAGGCTACAAATCAAGTAACATTTCATAACACTCTTCATTAGGGAAAACATTTAAATATGATTTTCAAGAGGGTTATATGTAAAATCTGGTAAACTATTTTGAAAACAATTTGGTTGAAAGTCACCGCTGCGTTTGGAATAAATGATTTTCAGTCAAATATTGTACACAGACTAATCGATCAGTATGGATTTAACTCTATCACAGAATACATTCAAGATGAGGGTAGATTATTAACTATTTCACTGAAAAAATCCCGGACAATTTAATTCTTTTACGGCAGAAAACTTATTTTGTTGAATATTTTCAAATTATTTTAACTGAAAGGCGTTGCTTTCAGTTTTCAAATTAATTTCAAAATATCCAACGGTTTTCCAGTGTGGTTGCCTTGAAACTGAGATATGGGGACTTTATTAGTAAGTGAGTTAACCTTTGAATGTGAGAGCCATTAATGAGGCACAAGTAATGCTCTATCCCTATGGGAGATCAGATTTATTCTTTGTACTGTCAAACCATCACCATCCAATAGCTCGCTTCTTATTAGCATGGAATTCATTTGTTGAACTAGGTTGTTGAACTTTGCTGCTACTGCCTATGAGAACATGAGTACTTGCTTTGCAACCAACATGCTTTTTAAAATGCTCTAGGTCTATTTCAACTGCTGCAAGACACCAGAGAATAATTTCAATGGCCAATAACCCTGTACCTGCTGAATATTTTGAAAACAAATTGACTGAAAGTTGTTGGTGGCTGAGCCACAAACAACTTTCAGTCTAATTGTTTTCAAAATATTCAGTATATCCAGAGTTAAATTCCATGGAAAATATAGTCTGCAGAAATTCATCAGGCAGATTGAGAATATGTCTACACGTACTACCCGTGACATTCTTAAAACTGTCTCGCCACTCCAAGCCACCTGACTATTAAGTTCAATGAGCAAAAAGTCCTGACTTGCTGAATATTTTCAAAGCAATTTGACTAAAAGGTGTTAGAGGCTTAGCCACCAAGAACTTTCTGTCAAATTGTTTTCAAAATATTTAGCAGGTCCAGAGATATAACCCTTGGAATATGCTGTCTGTAAAAACTCAGCAGTGAGCCAGCTAAACTGTCATAGAGCTAAAAGTATTAATCTTTTCAGGATACCGCTAGCAGGAGATATAATATTTATGATTACACTAAAAGGACTAAAGAATAACGCATTAGAAAACAAGAGGCCCAAGGGCCTGTGACTCACCTGGACAATTAGCAATTGAACCATTTGCATTTAAAGAGACGCAATGGATAATTCGACGAAAATCTGAGATGGCCAGCAAACAAATTGATAAATCAAAATTCTGTATACAGGTTCCGAAACCTACACCCATAGGGTCCTTCCATACAAATTAGGTTGAAATCTACCAAGCGGTTAATGAGGAGCAGCATTTTGACGATTTCAGGTAAATTCTTCTGATAAAATCCAAGATTTTCACCAAAATAATTAACGAAATCAATATTCTGTATACATGTTCTGAAGCCTTACACACCTAGGATCTTTCCAGCCAAAGTAGATTGAAATCCGCCATGCGGCTAATGAAGTAGCGTTTTTAAGGAAAAGTTGGTGGCCGGGTGGTCTAATACTATGCGCTGAACAAGAGGTCTGTATCGCTCATCTGGACCATTGGCATCTCAACTAGAATGGTCATTAACAATAAGTAGAACTCTAATGAGTTGAGCAGACTTATAACAAGAAAACAGAGGCCATGTTTCTTTATGTATTAACTTCTCTTGAACAAACTTTAATGGCCCTTAGTCATCAATATCATATCTACCATATTTCTGATCAGTGGCTCTGGAGATGAAGTTGCTTTCATGAAAATCAGGCCATCCAAAATGGCCGGCCAACCATTTGGCAAATCAAGTTCCCTTGCAAAAAATTGGATCAGCTCAAGCCCTAAATGATATTTTATATTTTACGAGTTTTGAATCAATCGCTCAAACAGTTTCGGTGAAGATTTTTAAAGACATTTCTAAAAATTAAAAAAAATTCCATGATGGCCGCCGAATAAATTGGCCGATCTGCTTCTGTTGAGCAAACTTAAATCGTCATGCCCTAAGGATGTTTCCTGCCAAATATAATTGAAATCGGCCAAGCAGTTCTCGAGAAGACATTTTAAATTTCCCATTGCTTTAGTATGGGGGCTTTTTGCTGGAAAATTATCCAAGATGGCCGGCAACCCGTTTATCCGACAGTTTCGAAAATTGCAAATTTGAGATCAGAATATCCAAAAACATATATAAAACTAATTTCCACCTCAAAATCCATTAAATAAAAAAATCCAATATGGCTGCCAAACAAGCTATATTTTGATTGACCCATGTTTTTTTACAGATCAACTTCCCTTGAACAAACTTTAATAGCTCTTATTCCATAATCATATCATCCAAATTTTGGCCTGATCCCTTAAGCGGTTCTGGAGAAGTCGTCGTTTTCGGGAAAAACTACGTCATCCAAGATGGCCGCCGAACCATTCGGTCAATCAAGTCTTCTTAAACAAACTTGGCTTACGTCTTTCCCTAGATGAGGTTTCATGAATTTTGAATCGATACCCCAAATGGTTTCGCAGAAGAAGATTTTCAAAGACGTTTCCTAAAATCAGCCGAAATCCTAGATGGCCGCTATCCAAATTGGCCGATCAGCCTCATTTGAACATATACACATTTGAGTTAGTTTAGGGTTTTTTTACAAATCCAACTTGTAAACCAACGTGTTTTGCAATTGAGGTTTTCAGAGTGAATGAGGTAATTAATTGGATGAGAAAACAGGTGAGCTCTGACTATTTTTCTACTTCCTCATAATTGTACTTATCCAATCATCAGTTTAACGAGACAATAAAACAGAACAAGTCACTCAGTAAAAATTACTCTCAAAGGACACATTCACTGCTTTTATCAGGCTGATGCCATTAATATACTTCATATAAATAATGCAATTACCATTCCATAAATATAGTTAACTGTCTGTCTGCTGATTTACTGCACAATACATTCTCAATGGGGTTTAACTATGAATATTTTGAAATCCATTCAGCTGAAAGTTGTTGGTGACTAAGCCACCAACAACTTTTACTTAAATTGTTTTCTAACTATTCACCATGTCCAGAATTATTGCCCACTGAAATTTTGGGTCTGATGCCTTGCAGCAGTCAAACAGATATAATGTGACTAACTCTTACCACTCTGACGTCAAAATTAGAATTTTCAAAATAAATTAAAAGATGAACTGGCGTTCATTTTTAAACAAATTTGGCAGAAGATGGTGCTGTCATAGACAGCAACATCGTCTACCAAATTTGTTTAAAAATGTACACAAGTTTCTTTGCTATTGATGCAGTAAAAGATAGAATATTGACATCAGAGTGGTAACGATTAAAAATCTGCTATGGATAATTTTCTAACTACAATCCTATCAATAACAAGCATTGCAGAGAATCCTGACCCTTGCTATCCCACCCTTTTCATCAACCATGACCTTTTGAACCCAAGATCAATGCTGTTCTTCAGGACACCAAGTGCATTAGCATCAACTCAATGTTGGACAAGATCCTGTCAGCAGAACCTGAGCTACTGTGTGCCTAAGATTTTTTACTTTTTTCATGATGTTGACAACTGAGCATAGCCTTCTGATTTTGGGATGCAAGCCCAACATTCAACCCAAGATTGGGCAAATGATCCCTCCCGTAAAGCAGGAATTATAGTGACGCACGTACACACGCACACACGCACATGTATACATGCACACACGAATTCACGCATGAATGCACGCATGCACGCACGCACGCACGCATGCACGCATGCACGCATGTACGCACACACACACACACACACATAGCTGTTATAATAATCTCATGAGACTAATTAGTGACACAACTAAAAATCCATAAATATAGCTCATAAGTCCCACTTTCTTTCATGATTATTTACCATTTGAAAATAAATTTGTCTAAATATTAATATTATTCCACATTGTTTGCTATAAAGATATCAGGTTAAAAGCTCAAGCTTATGAGCATACATGATATATCCTATTAAAATGAGTTTGGTCAATATTTATGAATGATATTAAAAATGTATCAGAATGTGACCTTTTAAAATGGCTATCAGCCAAATTCTCAGTGCAGCAGTTACGCCTAAGTTTTCAACATTATTTACAAGCACGATCCCAATAACTCCTGCTCAAAAATGGAACAAACAAAAACAAAAATGAAACAAAGATGCGACAAGAGGCCCAAATCGCCCACCTGCAATTATTCGCCACTGTCACAACCGAACAAAATCAGATGACCATTGGAAAGTTTAACAATTTAGTTTCTGCGCTTGATCCATTCAGCGGGTCTGGCGAAGTAATTTTTGTGAAAACTAGGTCACCCAAGATGGCTGCTGATGCATTTCCCTTAAACAAACTTGGAGAAGATGTTTAAAGACATATCTAACAAGAGCTCCGCAAACGGCGCATAATACCCCGCCATGATGACAAACCAATGAATTGAGAGCTATCAGAAAATATTTATTTCTTCCTCAGACACATCAAAGCAATCCGTTAAACGGTCAAGGAGGTATCGTCTGGAAACCAATTTTCAAGATGGCTGCTGCTGACTAGCAGCCATATTTGATTTTGGATTATCGTAAATTTCGATTGGTTTCTTCACCAGACATATTCCAACAACCCTAGGAAGTGATCCGATAAAATGGTAATGGAGATATCATCCAGAAACAAACTTTCAAGATGGCAGCCCATGGCTGGTGGTCATCTTGGATTTCGGATCATTGTTGATTTTGATAGGTTTCTTCCTCAGACCTAGTCCAACTACCCTATGAAGTTTCAAAGCGATCCGATAAACGGTAATGGAGTTATCATCTGGAAACCAATTTTCAAGATGGCCATCAGTGGCTGGTGGCCATCTTGGACTTTGGATCATTGCCAATCTCGATAGGTTTCTTCCCCAGAGGTAGTCGAACCACCCTATGAAGTTTCATAGCGAGCTGATAAATGATAACGGAGTTATCATCTGGAAACCAATTTTCAAGATGTCCACCAGTGGCTGGTGGCCATCTTGGATTTCGGATCATTGTCAATTTTGATAGCGTTCTTCCTCAGATCTAGTTCAACCATTCTATGAAGTTTCAAAGCGATGCGATAAACGGTAACGGGGTTATCATCCGGAAACCAGTTTTCGAGATACTCTGCTAAGCCACCAACAACATTCAGTCAAATTGTTTCATAATATTCAGGTCTAGAATTATTGCCCATTGGAAATTTATTGTCTGCTGACTTGCAGCAGTCAGACAATTAACCCTTTAAATCTTACAGATCAGATTCTTTACAATGTAAGGAGGATTCTGTTGAATATTTTGAAACTATTCGACTGGGAGCTGTTGCACCTAACAGGTTCCAGTCAAATTAGTTTCTCAAAACATTCAACAGATTGCGGTATTGTTGGCTTGTAATTGATAGATTGTAATTTCACGGGTTAACCCTTTCAGTCCTTCCCCGATAAATTCCCCATATCTGTACCTGCGCGCAAACATTTAACAGGTAACTGTTCAATAGTTTGGAATTAATATGATTGTAAACCATAGCTGCTTTCATCAGCAACGGCTACTAGTCCTATTAATTTCAAAATATTCAACAGACTGCTCCACATCATAAGGAATTCACTTTTTCAAGGATTTGTCATTGAAAGGATTAATAATTTCAATGGTCAATAACTCTGGATATGAAGAATATTTTGAAACCACCAACCACTTTCAGTCAAAGTGTTTTGAAAATATCTGCCATGCCCCGAGCTAAACCCCATGGAAAAGGTTGGAGAAATTCAGCAGGCAGACGGAGAAGTTAAATGGATAATTGTCACTGAAGAGAATTCAAGAAAATCTTGAGTATAGATTACAGTGATACTGTTTTCAAAAGTAAATATCAGTTAACTTATGAAAAGTAATTAATGGAATTTATGAATCTAAAATATCCATAAAACACCAGTATATCGCCACTGATTTGAATTTATAATACAGCATGGCTAAGAAATAATGTAAAATATTTCCAAAAACAAACACAAAAACATGTTACTTAGTACTATTTTGAACACGATGTAAGAAATGTTCTGGTGAACATTTTGAAGATAATGGACCTTTCCATTTTTAGCCATGCCCCACCCATCTCCAGGTAAACTCCACCCACAACACTCGTGTTGGGATCAATCGATCTCTGAACTTTCTGACTATTCATTTCCAGAAAACTATACAGTTACTATGGCAGCAACAGCGCCCAGTCAAATTAGTTTCAAAAGATTCAACAGAATATTTATTAAATAGTAAATACATAACAATTTGTAAAACAATGCATAGTCCGTCCTCAATTATGCGTTCGTGACGTACTTATCTACATCATTCATGACGTCATTGATTATGATGTCATTCTCATAACCAAGATTATTTTTTTAATAAAGATCTTTGCTTAGTGAATGTTCATTTGCAGGTCAAGCGATTATTTTCGAAATTGTACAACTGGAATCGCTGGTTTGATTATTGAAACAGCCATTCATTCCAGTGGTAAAATTTCAAAAATAATCTTCTCTTGACCTACAAATGGAAATTTGTGCAGCAACCGCTGGGTTGGCCGACGTAACCCTTTACTGGTCACACCAGCCAAAACCGGCCTGTGCTGGGGGATCTGAGGAATGACCATTTGAAGGCCAACAAAAGCGAATTTTTTTAAAATTTACCACTGGAATGACTGGCTCGATAATCGAGCTAGTCATTCCAGTGATAATTTTTCTAAAATTTTTGTTATCTTAGCCTTCAAATGGACATACACTGAGGAAAGATTTCAATTGACCATTAAAATGCTAAGCAATAAATGGTTAAATAATATTCAAGAAATAATCTGTCTAAAGATATGGCTTCCAGCTTTATTAATTTCAAAATATTATTTATGATATACTGACATCTAGTGAAATCTAGAGCTAAATCATCATAAGGATTACCTGAAGTTCAGGATTCTGATTGCTTGTCCATACGTGTTTGGCAGGGAGTGACAATTCACATGTACATCCTCATCATGACTACAACGCTCAGCCTCCGCGTATCGCATGACACTATTATATATAGACGAGAGAATTTTACTTCTTCGTTTCCATAGCAATGTGTATATAAACTTTGATGTGTGCTGAAGCAGACGAGTCCTTGTACAGAGACAGAGATTACAGGTATACTACTGGAATCATGTTCATCTAAGACTCTCGTGAGGAAATTACACTTATCCTCCTCGTGCCATCACACAAACGGGGTATGATATTGATTAAAGCAAGTCTTGACAGAAATCAATTGATTTTTTCGGAAGATTCAGCCCTGAAATTATGATTATTATTAATAGTATCAATAGAACATGTTCAGGACTTGATTTGTTGAAAACATTGCGGAATAATGCGACCAATTACCTAACAAAGTATGATGGACTACATAAGGTAATTACACTACTTAGTGCTTTTACTATTATACAATACTTGCTCAGGTAACGCTTTCATATCTAAAATGCAAACATCTCAATTTCAAATAAACCACATACATCTCTTAACTGTCTCATTGCTGCAAGCCAGCTGACAAAAATTACAATGAGCAAAAACTTGCTGAATATTTTGAATACAATTTGACTGAAAGTTGTTGGTGGCTTAGCCACCAACAACTTTCAGTCAAATTGTTTTCAAAATATTTAACATGTTCAGAGCTATAGCCTTTGGAGAATATTGTCTACAAAATTCAGCAGCTAAATGGTTAAAACGTACATTACAAATAATTTCCTAGACATTGCTAAACCCTTAGTCTGAGCAACAACTTCCAGTCAAATTATTTTCAAATTGTTCAGAGTAATATCTTTTACAAAGTATGGATGAATGAACTGGTTAACCCGTTAATCTTCAAGCTAGACAATACTGGCTTCTCAGTGATAAGAGCCAGCCATTCCAGTAATAGTTTCAAGATTAGTCTTATTTTGTTCTGCAGACGGACCTTTTCCATGAGAAAATTTACGTTTTCTTTAACAAATCTGATGGCTAAATGAATAAATAACACAGTTACCGCTGGATGTTACTTTTTAAATCGTGCTGATAATTTTTTTAATTGTTTATCTTGAGTCATCGTTGTCAAATCTTTTTAAACTGTTTAACAAACTGCTTATTTATTAATTCGTGAGACACTATTTTTTGCGAATAAAAAATAAAAGACTGGCTAGTTAGCTATAGAACAATCAATCACCAAAACAGATTAACATGTCAATACAACACAATACCCAGTATTTTGGTCAGAAAACTGGATGGCTGTACGCGCAGAATGAAAACAATAATCACCCGTAACCCTAAGCAGTGATGTCAGATTTTAAAATTTTTAAATTAAATGAAAAGATGAACTGGTGTACATTTTTCAATGAATTTGGTGGAAGATGGTGCCGTCAAAGACAGCAACATCGTCCATCAAAATTGTTGAGAAATGTACACAGATTCTTTGCTATTGGCATAGTAAAAGATAGAATATTGACATTATAGTGGTAAGGGTTCAGCAAACTAAGAAGATAATTAATGGAGCGGTTCGATCTACACCTAGCTGTCATGAAAATTAAATACATGTAGTCAGTCCAATGTATGAACTATATGTCTTTGATAGATTTACTATTTAATAAGCATTCTGTTAAATATTTTGAAACTAATTTGACTGGGTGGTGTTGCTGGTTGCTGCCATAGGCACTAACAGTACACAGTCAAATTAGTTTTAAAATATTGAACAGCTTAGCTGCGAATACAGATTTCAAAGAATAAACAAGAGCCATCAGAAGACGTCATATCACCCCCAACCCCCCCCCCCCACCACTCCCGGATCCAAACATATCAGATAAATATACATATATAATGTTAATTGTAAAGGACAATATTTTAGAAAAACTAATCAATGTAACTCCTAAAACCTAAATTCCTTTGTCACTAAGTGTAATGCAGTTTATGTATCAGCTTTAAGATATTTAAAGGGTGATAACTCTGTAATGAATCATTTTTGGGCAGCGAAAAAAGCACATGTACAGCGATACCGATAATGTGGAAGAAATTTTAAGTTAATCCATTGAGACCTCTAGGAGTTGCGTTTACAAGAAATGATTGTCAGAGATAGATGGACAGATAGATGGACATACATACATGCAACTCCTAAAACCTAAATTCCTTTGTCACTAAGTGTAATGCAGTTTATGTATCAGCTTTAAGATATTTAAAGGGTGATAACTCTGTAATGAATAATTTTTGGGCCGCGAAAAAAGCACATGTACAGCGATACTGATAATGTGGAAGAAATTTTAAGTTAATCCATTGAGATCTCTAGGAGGAGTTGCGTTGACAAGAAATGATTGTCAGAGATAGATGGACAGATAGACGGACATACATACATTTTGGACAGGCAGATGGACGTACAGGTATACGGATAGCACATGCATACCTTCACGTGGTAATGATAACACTTACTAAGTTTCAAAAGAATCGGAGCTAAACTGTAGGAGGAGATATAAGATATTTAAAGGGGGATAACTCTGTAATGAACAAGTTTTCGGTTGCGAAAAAAGCACATGCACATCTGCACATGATACTGATGATGTGGAAAATCTTTTTAAAGTTAATCCATTGAGACCTCTAGACAGAGTTGCGTTGACAAGATGGGGACAGACGGACGGACGGACGGACATGCTGAACGCTATATCACCCCATCTTCCAGACTGGAGAGGATAAAGACGATCCCAACACATGAAAAACGTGGGCATAAAAAGCTTATAGCTAGAAATGGATGGGGCATATAGCTAAGTTATAGACTAAGATCAACTATTGATAATATTCTGGAATATACAATCCTTTGCTAATGGACCTTTCCGGTTTATCCATCTATCATATGATGTCATAATCAATTATGTCACATGTCAAAGTGATGTCATAATCATTACATCATGAATGACTCAATTTAGTCCGTCTTAAATACTTAATAGTCTGACACGTTGTACGAATTGTATGTCTTTACTATTTAATATCCATGCTGTTGAATGTTTTGAAACTAATTTGACTGGGCGCTAGGCAGCAACAGCACCCAGTCAAATTAGTTTCAAAATATTCAACAGCTTACCTGTATAGTTTTCTGGAAATTGATAAGCAAGAAGATCAGGGATCAATCAATCCCAACATGAGCGTGGTGTGGGTGGGGATTAGCTAGAGATGGGCTGGGTATAGCTAAAACTGGAAAAGTCAATTAACCCTTTACTGGTCAATCCGGCAAAAACTGGCCTCTGCAGTCATCTTGACGGCCATCCATTTGCTGGCTGAGAAAACTTCTTTTTTTAAATTTACCACTGGAATGCCTAGCTCGATAACTGAGCCGCTCATTCCAGTGGTAAACTGTCAAAAACAGTCGATCTCCTCGTGGCCTGCAAATGGACATTCAATAAGCTAATATTTTGATTTTCTTGAACATATTCAATCACTAAAGTAGGCTTGCACGATTACGTGACTAAATCAAAAATCACGATTATGTTTTAAATCGTGAATTTATATGATTAAACATTAAGTAATCGAATAATCGTGAATATTTTCTATTGCATAAAATATTTCAAAACCTAACTTAATTACTTTTTAATGCGATCAGTCATGAAAAATGACACTTTGCTTAGCGAATGTATGTCCATTTGCAGGGGAAGAGAAGCCTATTTTTGAAAATGTATGACTTTCCAGTCATACATTTTCAAAAATAGTCTTCTCTTGCCCCGCAAATGAACTTTTCTCAATGCCATTGCAGCTTTAGTTATTGATATTGTTTCGTTTGTAACGTTAGGTCTTGTACCCAGGCTGATTAATCGAGTAATCGTGATTATTTTTAAATAATCGAATGCGATCACTCACCACAATAATCGCACGAGCATACACTAAAGGGTTAAAAACTGATAATCCTATATCTATATATAACTAAAAGGTGTGTAATAACACAACACAAGGATGGACATGTCGATTGAACATGAATAGCGAGTAATGTATCTGGGACAGTTTTACAAAAATCAATCAGACATCTCAATCAAAATGAAATTGGCCTCACATATATGTATGAATATGCGTAACCTGTCCATATCCAAATCTGATTGCTGCATGTAGTGATTCCATTCAGATATGGACAGCATTCGGATGTGGGATTCCATGAAAATGACATTATTGCTTCATTCATGGGCTTTACAGTAGTTAGTAGTCTATGACAGCACCATCTTCCACCAAATTTGTAGAAAAATGAACACCAGTTCAAAATAAAAAATCTTGACATCAGAGTGGTAAGGGTTAAAGGTGTGGCCTCTTTATATATTTAGTTCAAAGATATTTGACTGATGGAACATCAATCTGCTAAATTTGGTAGTAATCCATCAACAATTGACGAAGCATGTATTTTCCCCAAGCCTTAATAAGCCAGAGTTGTGGCCCTTGTTTCAGGGTGTGACCACTTTATATTTAGAGATTGAATCGATGTTGTCTAAAGGAATATATCTGCCAAATTTACTTTTAATCCATCGATAAATGACGAAACATCCCACAAAGATATTTTCCCCATATGCTTCAATAGTTGGAAAATCCAGCAAGGACAACTCTGCTATTTGAGGGCGTGGCTACTTCATCTTCATAGCCCACATAGATATTCCTTACAAGAATATATCTGCCAAATTTGGTCTTAAACCATTGACAAATGACGAAATGGGTCACAAACATATTTTCTCTATCTCGGCTCCAATACTTAGCAAGGGCCATAATTGTACTATTTGTGGGCGTGGCCATTTCATATTCATAGTCTAAATAGATATTGCGTAAAGGCACATGTCTGCCAAATTTGGTTTTAATCCATCAACAAATGATTATATATGCCACAATTGTTGACAGACAGACCGACTGACAGACAAATCGTGATTACATTAGCTCACCTAGGTGAGATAAAAACTAAACATGCCTCAATAATATTGTAAATCCATGCAAATAACCTCATGCTGAAATTGGAATAACTTTTCTGATCGTGTGTAGTGTACACGCATGATTAACAAAAAATGAGTCGCATGAATGGAAGCTCGCCTAGCAATTACTAGAATCACTACTGAAGTATGCACGCCTGACACAGGACTGATGAACACACGCCTTAATGAATGCTAGCTTTAGAATGGAGGATAGGAATAACCCTTATCCTGCTGTATTGAAGATACAACAGACAATAAAATCCTTGTTATTCTCACTCATTTTGCTTCCTAACATTATAGGTAACAATGTATTCAAGCTAAGTTCCAATAGGATTAACCTGAATCCTGAAATATAAATGTAAATAAATGATTTGCTAAATGGAAAAAAATTAACGTTGAAAAAACAAAGGTCAAATAGAAATATCAGAATGGCCTTCACCGTTGACCTAATGAGCTCACTAATCCTCATGCTGCCTTGGTATGATACATGAAAGCATGTGTCAGAGTTTGATTCCAGTAGGATTAAGTAATCCTAAAATCCTAAAATTAAGCTGAGAAGTTTTGCTAAGCCTAAAGACTTAACATATTGTTGACGTCATTGTCGTCGGAAAAGTGATACATATACATGATGTATCTCGTTTTCTGCTTCACACGTGAGACAAAAACAGTGGGGATATTGCAATTGCCTACATCCATGTGTTCATCCAGTTACCTCCTCTGAAACCTAATTTTGTATGCGAGTTCTCCAAATGATTGCGAGGTGACTTTTACATTAGGCTCTGCCCACCCACCTACACTCCTCCCCCCCACTCCCGCCCAAACAGGGTGAGCATTGGTGGGTGGGGGTGGGGTGGTGGTGGTGGTGGTGGTGGTGGGGGGGGGGGAGGGGCGTTCTAAATTCAAAGTTGGTGTAATTCAACCAAATTTGTTATATTATTGTGGATGGTGAGATGATGCTTACATTAGCCTCCACCTAGGCTTGGTGTTGGTGTGGATAATGTCAATAATGTGGATAATGTCAAAGTTGGTGAAAGTGTAGGGATTTGCGATGGGCGGGGCAATAATGACACTGAGCTGTCAATACCGGTTGTGACCTCTGTGCACATTAACCACCGCCGTATATCGCTTTCTCATGCTTCAAATTAAGCACCTGATGTCACGAAGAGGAATCGCATCCCATTCCTGGAGCAGTGCAGCTTCCAGCTCCCACACATTGTGAAGATGTGGATGGTTCTCACGCGCCAAGAATGTCCCACACGTGTTCGATAGGAGACAGGTCCGGTGATCGCGCTGGCCAGTCCAACACCGGAACGTTGTTAGCCTCAAGGAAATCACTGGTGACACTAGCTGAATGAGGACTGACGTTGTCTTGCTGGAACATAAGTCTGCATGATGCTGCATAAAAGGGATGACAACAGGGGCGTCAACTTCTTCACAGTAACGTTGAGCCATTAAATTTCTGCGAATCACAATAAGATCTGTTTTGCCATTTTCATGGATTCCAGCCCACACCATGACACTGCCACCACCGAATCTGTCATGCTGAATGATGTTGGCTGCATCATACCGTTCTCCTAAACGTCGCCAAACCCGTTGCCTACCATCCGCCACATCCACACAAAACCTTGACTCATCACTGAACAAAACGTGGCTCCATTGTTGAGCACGCCATCGCTGATGAGTTCTTGCCCATGCAAACCGATTCTCGATCTGACGCTCTGTAAGCGGAACAGCAACAAGTGGACGACGGGCATGCAGTCCAGCATCATGGAGTCTGTTTCGCACAGTTTGTGCATGCACTGTAGTGCCGGTAGCGGTGTGCAAATTATGGGACAGCCGTGGCACAGTCTCAAACATGTGACGTCGTGATGATGTCACTAACTAGTGGTCTTCTCGTGGTGTTGTTGCTCTCGGTCTGCCAGATCGTGGTTGGTCATTACCATGTCCAGTTTCCTGCTCACGTTGGCGGAGACGGGAAATGGTTGAGGCGCGAACGCTCTGCCAAGCAGCGAGTCTTCCCATTGCTTCATGGCGCTGATTTTCGGGTATCCCTGGGCGGTGGCCCATGTTCGGTAGGGTAAACTTTTAAGCGTTTTCTGTTAACGTTCGTTATCTGCTTTTACAATATG
Organism: Chaetoderma sp. LZ-2023a; assembly: GCA_034401795.1. Classification (NCBI taxonomy): domain Eukaryota; kingdom Metazoa; phylum Mollusca; class Caudofoveata; order Chaetodermatida; family Chaetodermatidae; genus Chaetoderma; species Chaetoderma sp. LZ-2023a. The sequence goes on from CM067369.1 coordinate 85,279,881, forward strand.
GTGAATTTTTGCCTTCGCTACCCGCCAATGTTGGCCAGTGCATGAAAAATGCATTTTCACATGCAGTAAGCGTGCGGCCGAGAAATGCAAGAAATGATTTGCATTTCTTCATGATCAGCGAGACATTACATTGACGAAACATGCCTGCAAATTTGGTTATAAATGGATGCATAGTTTTAATACAACAAACCAAACTTCACTGTTGCTAAACATTTTTGGCTCAGTATATATACCGTACACCCGCAATAAAGCCAGTTGCCAACCAATAAGTTGCGATACAGTGTTACCGGAACAAACAAAAAACATGGCTTGGACACACAAATTTGAGTCTTTCAGGGGAGGTAAATCAGGGGGTATATTGACAGAATCGTGACACTTCGGCTATCCATAATAAATTAAATGGGGGAAAATGGCTAGCGTAAGTTAGAAACTTTCTGAGATATGGCACGGACACACAAATTTTAACAAATTTTAGTCGGGAGATAAGTTGGGATTTACACGGGAGATAATTCTGGCGAATAAAGACAGATTTTGCCGAAAGAAAATCATGACTTGTCATCCATCCCTAATCTATTCAGTAAATAAAAAGTACCAATGTAGGTTAAAAACTTTCCGAGATATGGCCCGGACATCTGGCAAATATACAGATTTTGCCAAAATTATATCGTGACACATCGTCTATCCATAATCTGATATCACAAATAAATATAAATGTACAACCTATCTATCTATCTATCACTAAACTATTGGATGACGGATGTCATCACGGCGGAAGATATTGATCATCCCTGCATTATCTTTCCTCGTGTAATATAATTGCCATTCTGTGCAAAACCACTAGATTAAATATAAGGCTCAGAATATTATTAATTAAAACTACTAATAAATATATGATAAAAATAATTTCACAGTTGCACATTTAGTATGTATGTGAATGGTAGTATTATTTCAAGCTGAAATCTCACTGTCTTCATTTCGAAGCAATCATACTGGAAAGCCGACATATTTTGAAAGACTAACTAATCTGAATAGAGGCAAGGCAAGTCAGGCAACCACTGTCATTGGCTGAAACGGCTTACACACTAACTAGTTTCACAATGTTCTCTAGAATAAACTCCACATTGTTATGAAGTTGTCATATCTAGCCGCTATAATTAAGGGTTAATTTAATTAAATAGACACGGTTTCAACGCTGCAAGCTATCCACATTTATAAGTAAAGCTCTATATCAATATTATCAGATACAGCCTTGATTCAATTAATTTTCCAGACAGAAAAAGAATTATAATAATGCGAGCATGTAGTGCTTCTTGTTGTTGTTGCTGTTGTTGTAAAGACACTTTTGAATAATTCTGGTACTACTGAATGAATCTGGATGGAAGTATGCCAGGTGTGGCTTCCAGAGCACATATATGTCAATTTTGGTGTCTAAAGCACAATAGTAACAGCTTTCAGCAACCGTGTTCCCCAAAAAACACTTTTGACCATATGGTGGCCTGACTGCAAAAATATCAACGACACGGATATTGGGCAAATTTATCCTGGCTTTTGCAAACGAAGTTCAAAGAAATCACTCCAGCATTGTAACACAATTAACCGTTTAATGGTCAATATTATTCAAGAGAATTATAAATTTTGCTGTTTGAGTGTCTATTTGCAGGCCAATATAAGGCAATTGTTCAACATTTAGCACTGGAATGACTGGCTCGATTATTGAGCCAGTCATTCAGGTGGTAAATTTTTTTAAATAGTCTTCTCTTGTTCTGCAAATGGATATTTGTCCAGACCACTGCAGAGGCCTGGGCATGCGTGTCGATTGAGCAGTCATGTAATAACATTTTGAATGAGACTACACTCCATCTGTATGTGTGCATGCACCCTATGACCTAGATATTTAATCTTATGACGTCAACGTAAAAGCAATCCTAACCAGAGGAAGGGTCCGGTATGCCAAATCTAATGATTCTACCTACTTGTGTTTCAGAGTAAAGTATGAACTTAAAGATCCTGTGACTTGGATATGTGACATCTTTTTGCATTCAGTAGATATATGCAGCGGCAAATGGTTAAGCAGACAGACAGCTCCGACTGCATGAGTAGAATGACTATTAAGTAATTGACCTTTCTAGTTTATCCATCCATCCATCATAACACATCATAAATAACTATGTGACGTGTATGATGATGTCATAATGAATTACAGCATGAATGACTCGATTTAGTCAGTCTTAAATACTTACTAGTCTGACATGTTGTAAGACTTTGAAGGTAATTTCAATTTCCTTTTCTCCGAGATCTAACAATACTTACCATTATATTACTCTTGAAAATACAAGCTAGCTAGCTGCTCTAGGAATCTAGATTTAGAAAGCGTTACCAGCTCCTGGAACCGGGTACCCAGTTCCCAACAAACGGGTACCCATCTGCCAGTGAGGCTCATATTGTTTGCATAGCTACCAAACAAGAGAATACCTATGGCTTGCCTCCGTCGGGATGGGAGGGAGAAAGGGAATGAAGGAAATGTCAATTTCCCTTTCTCTGAGATCTAACAATACTCACCATTCTGTTACTTCTGATATACAGCTGGCCTTGACAGTGGCTCTAGGATTATAGAGTTAGAAAGCTTTACCGACTCCTGGGAACCGGGTACTCAGCTCCCAACTGCCGAGTACCCGTTTACCATAGAGCTCATATTGTTTGCATAGCCACCAAACAAGAGAAAACTATGGCTTGCCTCCGTGGGGCTGGGAGGCTGGGTCCGTAACAGAATGGTGAGTATTTTTAGATCTCGGAGAAAGGGAAATTGACATTTCCTTCATTCTCCTTCGATCAATACTCACCATTCTGTTACTTCTGATATACACCAGATTTGATCAGTAACCTGGTGGGAAGGGGCAAGCCATAAATGCTAATTTTGCCCCTTGGAGAAAGATTTTAGACTTCAAACTTGACTAACGGAGACCTAAAAGGACAGTCAAGTTCACGGAACCGAATCACATTCGCATCACCGCCCCCCCCCCCCTTTTTCCTCCTAAGAAAAGGGAGAGAACTCACGAACATATATCTCGCCTGAAACACAAATATGCCAAGAGGGTTAACTGCTCCCTGCATATTCCATGTATTAGCCTGGGAATGAGCATGAATATATAAGATGAATGAACATGATACACATCCATAATACAAAAAACTCTCACTATTGAATTACCTTATGATAATTGGACTCCAGACGTACCGCCTCCAACCATTCACTGGTTCGGCTATCAGTGACACAATCTGGTTGTCATCCTCTCGCTTGACCATGCCTGCTTTAGGTTCTTTTCTCAAAGTGAAAAAAGGGTGAAGAGCAGTGTGGTCACTAACTATCGTTTCAAAACAGCTAAAGCGAGTGGATTGGCTGAGTCTGACACATCCCTCATATAGTAATCCGTAAATGAGGACTCACAGTGCCATTGGGCAACGGCCATGATGTCCTCTAACGGAACACCATTGTAAAGGGCAGTCGAGGTGGCTATTCCTCTGACATTGTGTGCCCTTACGCCTTGCACCTGGTGCCCAGTCGCCATCTCGTGAGTAATCTGAATGCATTCGACCACCCAACAAGAGATAGTATCCATGGATGCGGCGCCATAAGGCTTTTTATGGCAGATCCACAGATGTCTATCGTTCGACCGTAACGAGTCAGTCCGTTTCTTGTACTTAGTCAAAGCACGGACCGGGCACCAGACACTGGCATCACGATCAAACCTAGTTAACTTCGGTATAATGATCGGTTTGCCGGGATATCTCAAAGATTGGTTCTTTGACATAAACTCTGCTCTTGGCAGAAGACGCAGACCCTCTCCAGAAACAATAAATCGGTCCCTCTCTGCACCTTCTAGCTGAGGAAGCTGCCAATAGAAAGACCGCCTATAGAGTCAAATGCTTTAGACTAGCCGAACGCAACGGTTCGAAAGGGTGCTTGGCCAGTACATTAAGCACTAAAGATAGACTCCAGGCTGGAATGACTACCGGTTGTCTCGGTCGGAGATTGCTCATTCCCTTCAACATCGCATTTAACTGGGCCACCTCTGGACTATCTCTGTTGGCTAGACAAGGGATAACTGATGCCAAAGCTGACTTGTATCCAGCAACTGTGACGGGAGCTAGTCCTGAAAAGAACAGCTCACAGAGAAAGTCTGCTATTTGCTGAATAGTGGATTGAAAGGTATCAATACCCTTTTCTTCACACCAGTCTGCAAATCTGTTAACCTTGTTGTTATATGACTTGAAGGTTGACCTCCTTCTCCCAACCGCCATGAAAACAGCAGCCTGTTGAGAAAAGCCTTCCGACGTGGAACGTTGTTTGATAACATCCACGCAGTCAATTTGAACATTTCGGGACGCTCGTGTAGGAAGCGTCCCTTGGCCTGGGAGATTATCTTCGGAATCTCGGGCAACTGCACAGGATTTTCCACCAACAGATCTAGAAGATCTGTGAACCATGCCCTGCTCGGCCAATACGGCGCTATTAGCAGGACCAGACACGGTTCCTCCCTGACCTTCACCAATACCTTCGGTAGAAGAATGGTGGGTGGGTACGCGTAAGCGTGCATCCCTCTCCAGCTTATCGGGAGAGCGTCTGTATCGACGGCATTTGGATCTGGAATCGGCGAGACATACGTCATGATTTGAGCATTTTCCTTTGTGGCAAACAAGTCCACGTTGGGTTTGCCCCAATGCTCGAAGATCCGTCGCAGAACTGGAGGGTTGGCAGAATTCTCTGTCTGCGAGACAAAGCATCCGCCAGAATGTTCAATCGGCCAGGAATGTGAGCTGCTTTCAAAACAACCGAGTAATTCCTGCACCATTGAATCAAGTGCCACACTCTGATACACAGAGTTGGCGACCTGGTCCCGCCTTGGCGATTTATATATGATACTACTGTCGAATTGTCCGACCGTATCAATATCACCTTGCCCCTGATCATCGGAAGGAACTCTTCCAATGCCAGTTCCACTGCCATCATTTCCAACAGATTGATATGCAGCTGACTCTCCGGGAGAGTCCATGTGCCTGAGACCTGGTGTTCTCCGAGGCAGGCACCCCACGCCTCCAGCGATGCATCCGTGTACACAGACAGCTGGGGGTGGGGTAGGTGCAGCGAAGCCCCTACTAGGAGATTCTGACGCTCCTTCCACCATACAAGATGCAACATTATCGGCTCCAAAACTGGTACCAGTTTTGACAGGGGTTCTGTTCTCTGTTTCCACAGAGACATCAGATACAACTGGATAGGCCTTCGCATTAGAGCAGCGTACAGGATAACCTGCTTCATGGAGACCATCATGCCCAGCATCTGAAGGAACCGCCTCGCCTGAATGTGGTTTCCCACTCGAAAACTCTTGAGGATGGCTAACAGAGACACCACTCTGGGCTCTGACGGGTAAACCCTGCCCTCCTCGAGGTCGAATTGCATCCCCAAATAAACGAAATGTTGAGTGGGCGTCAACTCGGATTTCTCCTCATTGACTATCCAGCCTAGATCTGAAAGTAACCTCAGAGTCAGAGCAGTATCCACGTTCAACCTGGCTGCCGAGTCTGCCTTGATCAGCCAGTCGTCTATGTAGGTGTGTAGCGCCACGTTCTCTTTTCTGAGAAACGCTGTCACCGCAAGGACCACTCTTGTGAAAACCCTCAGAGCTGTCGACAAGCCAAATGGGAGAACAATAAACTCCCATACTTGATTCTGAAACGCAAATCTCAGAAACCTGTGACAACTCCTGTTCATCGGAATGTGGAAATATGCATCTTTCAGATCGATCGATACACACCACATTCCTTTCCTCAATCCCGCCATTACCGACCTCGGCGTTTCCATCTGGAACCGAGGCGTATGGATAAACCAATTTAATGGCCTGAGATTGAGTATGGGTCTCCATCCCCCTGTGCTCTTGGGGACATGGAACATGTTTGAATAGAAGCCTGGAGTGTTTCGGTTTGCTGATTTTATTGCTCCCTTCAGAAGCAAACCCGACACTTCCTTTTGAACGGCTTCTAACTTGTCTGGCTCCCTTGGTACGGGTGTCCAGACAGGTGCCAAAGACAGATTTTGTGGTGGAAAGTCCCACCACTCCGGCATGTAACCCTGGGATAACCATCCCAGGACCAGACTGTCTGACGTCACACCTCGCCAGGCCTCGACGAAACGCATGAGCCTTCCACCCACCATAGACGCCTCGACGTCTAACGGGGTTGTCCGGCTCGTAGTCCGCTCCCCCCTCTTTCTTAACGAGAGAGAGAGAGAGAACCATTTCCTTCTAGGCACGACAGGTATAATTGGCACCGCTGTTCCTGTCGCACAGGCGCGGTCCAGACGGATATGAAGGGAGCTCTCGTACCCTCAGGTACGAACCGGCCCCTTCTGTCCGCCCTTTGAGGACTTACCCTTACCCTTCCCCTTCCCGCCTCTAGGGCGGTCAGGAGCAACCTTGGGGAGGGTAGGCGCCTCTACAACCTTCCTGGCTTTCTTCGCCAGTGGCGGCTGAGAAAAACCAGCTGAAGCAGAAGTCGCAACAGGCTTAGCTTTCGCCTTGCCCTTATGCTTCTTCTGCTTCTTTGAAGGTTGTCCTGCTAGCAGTTTCCCTACAGCCCCTAGTGCGTGCGCTTGCCGCACTAGCTCTAGCTGCAGGTTGACCGCTAACCGATTCTGTGAGATACTGGCTGTATCCTCTAAGATGGCCCGCGCCTGGCCACCGAAGATGCTAGGCCCTGTCAGGGGCGTCCCAAGAAGACACCCCCTGACTGCCGTAGCCGGACGCATATGGTCAATGACCATTTGCCTCCTGGATTTAGTCACTCGCGCTTGCGCCCTTGCCAATGTGTCCATAGACAGCACCAGGCCGTCATTTACGCACGAAAGCGCCACAGGTGGCACAGGGTGGCCTGCCCCCGCTTCAGCCCACACCGACTGAAGGAGACGATACGAGTGGTTGACAGCGCTCATAGCTGCCCTCACCGCATAGGGACAGGACTTCCTCTTGGTATACCTGAGCCGTGTCCACAAGTGCCGGACCGGGGCCACCCACCCCGGCACTCTGAACGCCCAGTACCCATCGGTCATCCTCGGTGACCGACGGGACTACACCATATCTGTCGTATTCCCCCCGCGGAATACGACATCTTGCCCGCACCTCCCTGGAGGCCGCAGGGAGCTGACCCTTGGTCATAAGTTGTTTGCTATAAATAGCCTCCACAATTCTATGAACCGTGGATCCAGCCCCACAGACTGGATCCGGGCCGCGGGCAAAATCCCCGTCCTGATCGACGCAACCGACGGACGGGGCGCATCTTCATCGGCCGTGGCCAAAACCACAGACGGGTCAACCCTGGCTAGCCACGCCAGAGCCTCTGACCAATCTATCTCCGATGAAGACACACCCGCAAACATGTCACCCGTTGATGTGTTCACGGGCCTGCCAGCCACGGCCTCCCGGCAAGGAGCCACGGCTGACACGCCAGGCACTCCGGTACCACACGGTTCCGCCGCCACCCCATGAAACACTCCGGTCCATGGGGTAGGTCCGCACGGAAAACCTTACGGACCCGTAGCAGTCGCGGAACCGTAGCCAGACACGGGCGCCAACAGCACCCCATGTCCGACTGCCGGACCAGGCGAGATAGGTGAGTACCACGCCCGGCCCGGCACACCCGTTCCCGTGACGGCTGGTGCCAAACCAAGCCGCATGGAACCGGTGCACAGTACCAGATTGGCCTCAGCCACAGGCGGAGCCGCTGCCCTGGCTTGCGCCAAACCAGACAAATGGAGGCCGGTTCCGTCCAGGATGGAATCAACCTCCATATTCTCCACCTGCGGCTTCACGGGCCACAGCAACCTCTCCTCCTCGGCCTCCTCGTCTTCAGACTCCGAAGAGTCGTCACTAGACGAGTCAACCGTGGAACCATCCTGGCGGACGGCTCCCACACCTGATGGACCGGCCACCGCTACTGGACCACCCGGAGGTGGCCGCAGAGAAACAGAACCCGTCTGGCCGGAGCCAGACGGGACTGCCAGGTGGCCGTACGAGACGGCCCCCTCGGTAACCAGTCCAGAATCCTGTCCGAGGACAGGATCCGTACCAAGCATGGGGAGAAACTGCCCCCCAACCTTTGGTAGCAGGGACGACACCAGCGTGGGCAGAACGCTATGCAGAAAACCCTGCATAGCTGGACCAAACCACGCCGGCGGTGCCATCTCCGCCACCTCCAGCTGGGGACGTGGAGCACCCCCACCGGCCGAACCGGGCGCTCCACGATTTACTCTCAGACCGCCTGACCCCGCGTCAGACCCAGCCAAGTCCTTCTGGCCAAGGAACTTAACCATCATCTCAACGGACCACACTGCACAAACATTACACCTATGATCAATATTACAAAGGGAACACCTAAAACAGACATGGTCCTTGAACACGACACGGACAAACTTATGGCATTCGTCACATGATGGCGGGGCTGGCTTGGCCTATATAATAAGCACAAACCTACAATAAACAAGCGGAACGAGACCCGGATGGAAGGCAGACAATTAATTTTCAAATAATTTGACTCATAAATTAACTGTAACCCTCCCGCACCCCACCCCGCCACGTTACAACAAAGATCGCATTGATTATGACGACAAGAACGAGGCGGGCATTAAACACACCCATAATAGATCCTCCACGATGTGTAACGGCTCCAGGAATCATATCGCATAGCATTCAGGGTATATTTACTAATCAATATAAATTATACTCCTAACGAAAGCAGCACGATATGTGAAGAAAACAACAAAATGTATAACAAACTGCTGTATCACACGGTAAAACCGCAGACCACGCATCTACTCAAGAATTTTGAAACCACCGATCATTGCAAACCGATCGTGATCGCACGTAAACTTGATCATTCTAAAGTTTCTGGTACCATTTTTTAGTCCGCAGCACCCAGAACAAGATGCGCGAATTAATGAAAAAATTTCTTCTTCACATAAACATCCGAGCGACCGGGTGTGACGTCACCCGCTCGGATCCTACGGAGAACGACGTCAGCCGATATTCGTGTTAGAAATACCGTAGCATAACACCTATTTTCATATCTGCCGATCGCCTGTTGGGGGTTAAAGAAGGCGATCGTCTGGCATATATCGTTGTTAGCACACGTCCCAGATTCTATGGGGTCAGAAATTGGAACATGCGACACAGCGAAATTCTTTTAACTATGGATAATAAAGAATGATACAACCTGGTTATCCTCGGCGGTATTCTCCATAGTATCCTTTAGTTAATCCTTTTCAAGAACACACAAACTATCACTACAGATTAAAGACTTAGATTTTCTTTCACAACAAAACACTAAAATCCTCAATGCAGAAAGCATGTATTGCACTTGTTGCTATGCAAACAAGAATGAGCTCTATGGTAAACGGGTACTCGGCAGTTGGGAGCCGAGTACCCGGTTCCCAGGAGTCGGTAAAGCTTTCTAAGTCTATAATCCTAGAACCGCTGTCAAGGCCAGCTGTATATCACAAGTAACAGAATGGTGAGTATTGATCGAAGGAGTAGGGTCTAACCTGGCTAGCCAAGCCAGAGCCTCTGACCAGTCTGTCTCCGAGGAGGACACTCCCGTGAACACATTACCCGTTGGCGGAACAGGAATGGAAGGCAGACAATTAATTTTCAAATAATTTGATCATAAATTAAATGTTAACCCTCCCGCACCCCACCCCGCAACGTTACAGCAAAGATCGCATTGATTATGACAACAAGAATGAAGCGGGCAATAATACACCCGTAAACTGATTCTCAAGGATGTATAATGGAACCAGGAATCATATCGCATAGCATTCAGGGTATATTTACTAATCAATATAAATTATACCCCTAACGAAGGCCAAAACGATATGTGAAGAAACAACAAAATGTAAACACACTGCTGTAGCACACGGTAAAACCGCAGACCACAGATCCAAAGCAAGAATTTTGAAACCACTGATCATTGCAAACAGATCATGATAACACGCAAAACTTGCAAAATTCCAACATTTTTCTGGCATCAATAAAGTACGCAGCACCCAGAATCAGATGCGCGAATTAATGAAACATTTTCTTCACATAAAAATCTGAGACAACATGGGTGTGACGTCACCCGCTCGGATCTTACGGAGAACGACATCAGCCGATTTTCGTGTTAAAACACCGTAAAGCCAACACCTTATTTCACATCTGCCGATCGCCTGTTGGGGTTAAAGGAAGGCGATCAATCTGGCATATTTCGTTGTTAACACACGTCCCAGATTCGGGATCAGAAATTGGAACATACGACACAGACAAAATTTTGAAGACCTAAGTCTTTTAACTATGGAACAACATGGAATTATACAACCTAGTTATCATTGGCTCCATCCATGGTAATCCAATATAATCCTTAGAGAGCACACAAAGCTATCACAATACACAGAAAAAGACTTAGAAACTTAAGAATCCAACCGAACAAAAAAGCATGTAGCTCTTGTTGCTATGCAAACAAGAATGAGCTTCATGGCAAACGGGTACTCGGCAGTTGGGAGCTGAGCACCCGGTTCCAGGAGTCGGTAAAGCTTACTAAGTCTATAGTCCTTGGGCCAGCTATCCAGGATAGCTTGTATCAGAAGTAATAGAATGGTGAGTATTGATCAAAGGAGAAATCAGATACAACTGGATAGGTCTTCGCATCAGAGCAGCGTACAGGATTACCTGCTCCATGGAGACCATCATGGCCAGCACCTTGGTACGGGTGTCCAGACAGGTGTCAAAGACAGATTTTGTGGTGGAAAATCCCACCACTCTGGCATATACCCCTGGGATATTCATCCCAGGACCAGACTGTCTGACGTCACACCTCGCCAAGCCTCGACGAAACGCATGAGCCTTCCACCACTATAGACGCATTGATGCCTAATGCTGGTGTCTGGCTCATGATCTGCTCACCCCCCCCCCTCCTCCCTTGACGAGAGAGAGAACCATTTTGGTCTTGGCTTGACCGGTCTAACTGGCACCGCTGCTCCTGTCGCGGTCCAGGCAGATATGAAGGGAGCTATCATACCCTCAAGTATGATCAGCTCCCTTCTTTCTGCCCTTGGAGGACTTACCCTTGCCCTTCCTCTTGCTCTTCCCGCCTCTCGGGCGATCAGAAGCAACAGTGTGGTGGGCAGGAACCTCCACAACCTTCTTAGCCTTGTTAGCCGCAGGCGGCTGCGAAGACCCAGCAATAGCAGAAAAAGCTGGCTTGGTTTTCGCCTTGCTCTTGTGCTTCTTCTGCTTCTTGGAAGAAGGTTGTACAGTCAGCTGTTTCGCTACAGCCCATAGTGCATGCGCTTGTCGCACTAGTTCTAGCTGCAGATTAACTGCCAACCGATTCTGCGCAATGTTCGCTGTATCCTCTAAGATGGCCCATGCTTGGCCACCAAAGATGCTAGGGCCGTTCATGGGTGTTCCAAGCAAATGCTCCCTGACAGCGGGAGCTGGACGCATATTGTCTAGGACCATCTGCCTCCTGGATTTAGTTACACGCGCTTTCCCCCTAGCCAAAGCATCCTTTGACAGCACCAGGCCGTCATTGACACAGGATAGCGCCACAGCTAGTACAGGGTGGCCTGCCCCAGCTTCAGCCCAAACTGACTGAAGTAGGCGATAGGGGTGGTTAACAGCACTCATTGCTGCTCTCACTCCCTCATCGCATAGGGACAGGACTTCTTCGTGGTGTACGTGAGACCTGTCCACAAGTGCCGGAGCGGGGTCACCGGCTCCAGCATTCTGAACCCCAAGGACCCAGCGGTCATCTTCAGTGACCGCTGGAACCACACCATATCTGTCATACTCCCCTCGGGGAATAGGTCACCTTGCCCGCACCTCCCTGGAGGCCGTAGGGAGCTGACTCTTGGTTAAGAGTTGTTTGCTATAAATAGCATCCAACAACTACTTAAACCGTGGATCCGACGGACGGGGTGTGTCCTCCTCGGCCGTGGCCAAAACCACATATGGGTCCACCCTGGCTAGCCAAGCCAGAGCCTTGGACCAGTCTGTCTCTGAAGAGTACACTCCCATGAATACATCACCCATTGACATATTCACGGTTTTACCAGCAGCGGCCTCCCGGCTAGGAGCCACCGCTGGTAAGTCAGAATCGACTTCCATGCTCTCCACCCGCGGCATCTCAGGCTGCAACAGTCTCTCCTCCTCAGCCTCCTCATCTTCAGACCCCGAAGTCGTCACCAGACGAGGCGACACTGGAGTCGTCCTGGCGAACGGCTTCCATTCCCGACGGACCGACCACCCGGAGGTGGCCGCAGAGAGACAGAACCCATCAGGCCAGAGCCTGACGGGACTGCCAGGCAGCCATATGAGATGGCTCCCTTGGTTGCCAGTCCAGAACCATGTCCAAGAACAGGGTCCGTACCGGACACGGGAAGAGACTGTCCTACAGCCTTCGGAATTAGGGATGACACAAGCGTGGGCAGGACACTATGCAAGAAGCCTTGCATAGCGGGCCCGAACCACGCCGGAGGTGCCACGTGGAGCGACCCCAGGGGCCGAAACGGACGCTCCACGATTTCTTTTCGAACCGCCAGACCCCACGTCAGACCCAGCCAAGTCCTTCTGGGAAAGGAACTCGACCAACATCTCAACCGGCCACACTGAACACACATTACACCTACTATCAATGTTACAGGGTGAACAACGAAAACAAACATGGTCTTTGTAGGCAACTTTTATAAACTTGTGGCATTCCGAACAAGATGGCGGGATAGGCTTGGTCTAAAAATAAGCACAAAACCTAAAATAAGCAAGCAGAATGAAACAGGAATGGAAGGCAGACAAATAATTTTCAAATGTATTGACCATAAATTAATTGAAAACCCTCCAGCACCCCACTCTGCAACGTTACCACAAAGATCGCATTTTCTGACGACAAGAACGAAGCGGACAAATTGATACACTCATATACTGATCCTAACGGATGTATAAAATGGAACCAGGAACCATATCGCATAGCATTCGCAGTATATTTAATAATAAATTTCAAACTATACTCTCAAACGAAGGCCAAAACGATGTGAAGAAAACAACAAAATGATAAACAAACTGCTGTACACCACGGTAAAACTGCAGAACACACATCTTAATCAAGAATTTTGAAACCACCGATCAATGCAAACAGATTGTGATTACCACGCAAAAATTTGACATAATTCCAAAGTTTTCTGATACAAAAAGTATGCAGCACCCAGAACAAGATGCGCGAATAAATGAAATATTTTCTTCACCATAAAAAATCTGAGAACCAACATTACCTGCTCGGATAATACAGAGAACGACGTCAGCCGATTTTCGTGTTAAGACACTGTACAGCCAACACCTTATTTCATATTACTGCCGATCGCTGTTGGGATTAAAAGAAGGCGATCTATCTGGCATATTTCATTGTCACCACACGTCCCAGATTCAGGGTCAGAAATTGGAACATGCGACACATGAAATTTTAGAGACTTACGTCTCCATACATCTAAAGAATAACATGAAAGAATACAACCTGAAATTCAGAAGCTTCTACCATGGTAAATCCAATATTCCGTGAAGAAAACAGCTAACTTAGGCACAGAAATACACTAAGAAACTCTTAAGAAATTCTAAGATATTCCAAATGCAAAAAAGCATGTATGTTCTTGTTGTTATACAAACAAGAATGAGCCTCACTGGCATATGGGTACCCGTTTGTTGGGAACCGGGTACCCGGTTCCAGGAGCCGGTGAAGCTTTCTAAATCTAGATTCCTAGAGCAGCTAGCTAGCTAGCTTGTATTATCAAGAGTAATATAATGGTGCATATTGATCGAAGGAGAAGTATGTCTTTATTATTTAATAAAGTTGTTGTTGAATATTTTTTAAACCAATTTTACTGGGCGCTGTTGCTGCCATAGGCAGCAACAGGACCCCGTTAAATTAGTTTCAAAATATTCAACAGCTTACATGTATAGTTTTATGGAAATTGATAGTCAGCGATTTCAGGGATCGATCGATACAACATGACCGAGGTGTGGGTGGAGCTTCGCTACAGATGGGCGGGGCATAGCTAAAACTGGAAAGGTCCATTCTCTGATCGGACGCTGCTGCTTCACATAGGCATTGATAACAAGAGGCCCAATGGCCTGTACCACCCACCGCGAACATTATCATTTCAACTACAAGGGTATGTTCTACCGGTAGAGCCATATACATAAATTCAACAGTTCTGGCCAGACACAGAAATTTAAATTTTAACCCTTTAACATTCATATCAGCCAAAAATGGATTCAGCAGTGGTCTTGGGAAATGTTCATTTGCAAACCAAGAAGACTATTTTTGAAAATTTACCACTGGAATAACTGGCTCGATAACCGAGCCAGTTATTCCAGTGGTAAATTTTCAAAAACAGTATCTTGGTCTGCAAAAGCATATTTTCTTCGAGAAAATTTAAATTTCTTTAACAAATTTAATGGTTAAAAGGTTAAAAGTACAAATTGTGGCCAGACATTTTAAGTACAATATTTTAAAATATTAAGCAATTTTTGCCATCAAAATTAATCAAATAAAAACACACTATGGCCAGTAAACAATTCAGTGAAAATGTATGTAACGCTTCTCAAACTACATGTAATTCTAACAATTTCCATACCTATTTCAAAACGTAATGTACTTTTAGAAAAAAATGTTCAATTAGTAACCGATACCAGTAATATTTTGATGACCTAATTACACTTTCCGCAAGACCACTGATCTGGCATGATTCAAATCTCCCATACATCTAGCCAGTAGGGGAAATATTTAATGGACCGTTCCTGTTTATCCATCGTTCCAGTTTATCCATTCATCATATGACATTATAATGTACTACGTGATGCGCAGGATGACGTCATAATCAATGTCGTCATGAATGGTGTAGATACATGTAAGTTCGTCACAAACGCACAATTGGTGATGGGCTAAGCGCTGCTGTACAAATTGTGTGTTTATACTATTTAACCCTTACCACCCTGATGTCAAAATCTTTAATTTTCAAATTAAAGTATAAGATGAACTAGTTTTTATTTTTCAACAAATCTGGTGGAAGGGGTTATGACAGCAACATCTTCCATCAAAATTGTTGAAGAATGTACACTAGTTTCTTTGTTATTGACACCGTAAAATAAAGAATATTGACATCAGCGTGCTAAGGGTTAATAAACATGCTATTGAATATTTTAAAACTAATTTGACTGGGAGCTGTTGCTGCCATAGGCAGCAACAGCACCCAGTCAAATTAGTTTTAAAATATTCAACAGCTTACCTGTATAGTTTTCTGGAAATTGAGTCAGGGAGTTCAGGGATCGATCGATCCCAACACGAGTGAGGTGTAGATGGAGCTTAGCTAGAGACGCACAGCGCATAGCTAAAACTATTCAGGGCCATTGGTGGTGTCTGGTTTCGCATCTTTGTATGTAATGCCAATCAATACCTCTTAAATCACCTTGCCGACTTGGCCCAATCCATTAATACTCATAACTCGCTAATTAGATTTCTCACCTACTCTCGCAGAGCCATTCATCTGTCTTATGATGTAACCATCAACGCGCAACCAATTAATGCTCACACCACCTGCTAGCTGTGGCTTCCATAGTCTACTTGCAGAGAAATGTATATCTGTAGTCAAGAGGCTTTTTTAAATTACCACAGAAATGCCTGGTACAATAACCAATCCAGCCATTCCAGTGGTAAATTTCATCCTCCATGCTGGGAGAGGGCGTGATCGCATAATATATATTATATATAGTACAGACCTTTATAAAATGTCTAGGATCTGTAAATCCTTTGATGTACTGATACATATATATACTGTATATCGATGGATGGATGGATGGGTGGATGGATGGGTGGATGGATGGATATAGATAGCTAGATAGATAGAGATAGAGATAGATAAGAGTACGGACCAGTACAAAATGTCTGGGATCTGTGAATCGTTTGATGTACTGTTATGTATGGACTGCCATTAAAGAAAGTTAATTTCTAGCCCTTATTCAATAGCACAAGTGTATTATTAATTTATTAATCAAGTAAAAACTGGCATACATATGGGCATGTACACCGACACACAGACTGACAAATGTACTGCCAGGTTGGAACACATACTGGTAGTCACATACAAACCAATGCAGATCAATAACATATGGATGAATAATATAGCACAAGATGCATACATGTACAGGATGCTGAATTGTTCGAGCAGAGAACAAATCAAGGAATATTGGATAATGTGAAGCTATTTTGATATATTAGGAATTTTGTCTCAATACCATATGCTGATCAATGTACATGTATTGTATAAACGTCATATATATTCAAGGAATTTCTTCAAACTGCATCACGCTCTTCTGAGGCGTCAACATAAAAGTAAGTACAATGTAATGAAAGGAATCTATAACTGCTACATGTACATCTTTGTAGCGGGGGTGGCGCATGCTTGGTCGGTCACCCGCCCCGGTCACATCGATGCCAGACCCGGTGGTTGTTGGGGTTTCAGGCTGTACTACTAGTACTGTTTTTTATTGGGCTCACATGTATTTTTTGAATACAGTTGCTGCCTTACTGTTTCATCCTTCGATAACCATGAATGACACAGTGCCTGAGTCGTCCGACTGGGTGGGGAGGGACATGACTGTATAGGCGTGGGGGTGTTGGATGGGGTTATAATGGATGGAGAAAAGGTGGTCATAAGTTGCAGCCAATCGAAACGTCGATGGATACTAACGGCGAGTTAGGGAACAAATGAGGATGCAGTACCATATGAGGGCATCACTAGACTCGCTATATACTGTCATTGTCTTTCCCCTAAGGATGCCCGAATCGGTCTAGAGCTGGGCGATTTCCCGATAATATTGGGAATACGGCGATATTACCGTTATCGTCTCATTTATAATTACCGTCAATATCGTCAATACCGTCAGTTGTATTTTTCATAAAATAAAATCACCATAAAACAAATTTAACTAGTCTCTGCCATATGTCTATCATTGTCACATCAATTCATCAGTTTGAACAAACTTAGTTACCCTATATCCACCTGTGTGTTGTATCATTGTGTGCTATCCTCATATTATCTTCACTTAATGGTTTTATTTAATGTTTCATGATAATAAACGCTAGAATATCCAATAACTGGATTGATTGATCGATGACGCATCATCGCAAATCCGCATGTTCACCGCTTTGAACATTTGACACACCCCACAACCCACCCCCAGGGGTGGAGCCAAACGTAAACATCCTTTTGCGCTCCGCAATCATATGTGTAACTCACATACCAAATTTGGTCGAATTTCGTGAAATAGTGTCAGAGGAGTTGCATTACAATCAATTGCCTGACTTTTTTACCCCATCCCACACATCCTAGGGGTGGGGCCAAATGTAAATGTGCTCATCCACTCCACATTGATATGGGTAACTGACATACTAAATTTCGTTGAATTCCGTCCAACAGTGTTAGAGGAGTTCCATTAGTCAATTTCATGACCTTTTTTATGCCATCCGCCACCCCTGGGGGCGGGGCTAAATGTAAAGGTGCTCATCCACTCCACATTGATATGGGTAACTCACATACAAAATTCGGTTGAATTCTGTCCAATGGTTTCAGAGGAAATGCGCACATCAATTTCTGCAGGTTAAAATTTGACCTTTTGCCCCCTCCCAGGTCCCCTTGGGGTGGAGCCAAATCTAAATGGCCTCTTGCACTTCGCAATCATATGGGTAATTCAGATATCAAATTTGGTTGAGTTCCATCTAACGATTTCAGAGGAGTTGCATTACCTTCAATTTCATGGCTTTTTAACCCCATCCCCCCAGGGACGGGGCCAAATGTATATGTGTTCATCCACTCCACACATTGATATGGGTAACTGACATACTAAATTTGGTTGAATTCCGTCCAACAGTGACAGAGGAGTTGCATTACAATCAATTCTTTGACCTTTTGACCCCGATCCCCCACACACCCCTGGAGGCGGAGCCAAAATTTAAATGTGCTCATGTACTCTATATTGATATGGGTAACCCACAGACTAAATTTGATTGAATTCTGTTCAACAATTTCGGAGGAAATGTATTACAATCAATTTCTGCAGGTTAAAATTGGACCTTTTGACCCCTCACCCACCCCCTGGAGGGGGGGGGGGGGGGGTGGTGGAGCAAAATCTAAATGGCCTTGTGCACACCGCAATCATATGGGTAGCTCAGATATCAAATTTGGTTGAGTTCCATCGAACTATTTCAGAGGAGTTGTATTACAACTGATTTGACATTTTATAACCCCTGTGGACGGAGCCAAATCTAAATATTGTCTTACAAAGCGGAATCATATGGGTTTGGGAGGAGATAGCGTGATGGATGGACAGACAGACGAACAGACGGACGGAGGCGATTACAATATCACCCGACATTTTTTTTAAATGTGGGGATAAATATTTATATTTCCGCAAAATGAAAATACGCCGCCATCTTGACAGCACTTTCACTTTCATTTTAGACTGGAAAATACCTTCCATATACCATTCTGATGACATCATTACACTATGTAAACAAATATCGGCCAGCGGATAATACTAATAGTAACTAGATTGATCATCGATGACGCGTCATCGCAAATACCCACATTCACCGCTTTGAACTTTTGACACCACCACAACCCACCCCCGGGGGCAGAGCCAAATGTAAACATCCTTTGCACTCCACAATCATATGGGCAACTCACATACCAAATTTGGTTGAATTTTGTACAATAGTGTCAGAGGAGTTGCATTACAATCAATTTCATGACCTTTTGACACCATCCCACACACCATGGGAGTGGGGACCAAATGTAAATGTGCTCATCCACTCCACATTGATATGGGTAACTGACATATTAAATTTGGTTGAATTTCATACAATAGTGTCAAAGGAGTTGCATTACAATCAATTTCATGACCTTTTGACCCCATCCCACACGCCATGGCGGCGGGGCGAAATGTAAATGTACTCATCCACTCCACATTGATATGGGTAACTCACACAGCAAATTTGGTTGAATTCTATCCAATGGTTTCGGAGCAGATGCATTAAATCAATTTCCACAGGTTAAAATTTACCCCTCTCCGGTCCCCTGGTGGCGGGCCAAATCTAAATGGCCTCTTACACTCCACAATCATATGGGTTGATATGGGTATGGGTAACTGACATATTAAATTTGGTTGGATTCCGTCCATCAGTGTCAGAGGAGTTGCATTACAATAAATCTTTTTACCTTTTGACCCCACCCCCCCCCCCACCCCTGGGGGCGGGGCCAAATGTAAATGTGCTCATGTACTCCACATTGATATGGGCAACCCACTGACTAAATTTGGTTGAATTCTGTCCTATGGTTTCGGAGGAGATGCATGACAATCAATTTCTGAAAGTTAAAATTTGACCTTTTGACCCCTGCCAAATCTAACTGGCCTGTTGCACTCCGCAATCATATCGGTAACTCAGATATTAAATTTAGTTGCGTTCCATCTAACGATTTCAAAGGAGTTGTGCTACAACTGATTTGACCTTTTGACCCCTGCCACGTCCTCCTGGGGGCAGAGCCAAATCTAAATATCGTCTTGCAAAGCGGAATCATATGGGTACCCCACATACCAAATTTGATTTAATTCGACCCAATGATTTGGGAGGAGATAGCGTGATGGATGTACGGACTGAGGCAATTACAATATCCCTGGGTTTTTTAAACGTGGGGATAATAAGAGTTATGGTTTGAGAACGTTGTTCAAACAAGCTTGGATAGGAAACCACTACTGTAATAGTTTAGTGGGTGGATTGGGGAATTAGAGCATTAGACGTCTACCGTTAGGCTAGCGATAGTAACCTTTATTCAGATTATTTTTTAAATTTTATATTAAAATGATAGAAATAAGATTAAAAAATCGATCGGACTAGCCGATTAGATTGATAAAATAGATTGGACATTTTTTAATCTTATACATTATAATAGGATAAACTGTGTCCATTTTAGAATTCTTTTTTTATAGCAAGCCTATGTAATATAGAATGAAATGTGTTATCTTCACGCTTCAGAGCCGATTCAGATTCACTGGAAATGCAGATCTAGTGCGTGTTCAACTGGTCAATCGATAAGTGACCTGATTATTTGCCTGTCGAAAATAGTGCATTCAATTGGACAATAGTCGCCGGTAGTTAACTATATTTTCCTAGCCGAACCACTCTTTAGACTTATTTCAATCTTAGCCAATCAGATTTGAGTTTTGGGAATTCTCTTTTGCAAATGGTGAATGTTCTTTCTACGACATAAATTCGTTAAATGCTTGAATAAAACAGCGAGAACGACATAAAATACAAAGTTAATGCTTGCTTTATATATCACATGTGACTATTAGATCACCTGATCCATGCTGGTGCCTGAATGGATGGTGTTTTCTGCTGATATTTAACACATTGCATTTGTCAGGATGGAATTTCATCTGTCACAGGGGCGGGTTGAGTCAGAGCAGACTCAGACTAAGGTTTACTATGGTCTTTTGGGTTGCCATGAAATCTGGTTAAAACACTAAATAAAATTATCTATAGGGTCGGTGATCCAAACTCTGTGGTATTCCAAATTCTGTGGCAAGGCTTCGTTTTCAAGCTACAGTGACATATTACACATGTAATAATAATGATTTGTTTATATTTTGAAGCTTCTTATCTGACAAATCTAATTATACCAAAACCATCTGAACAACAACATTTTTTAGTTTTAATTACACAAGATTGCATATCCAGGTGTGAATCTGTAGTAAAAAATGGCTGCTGTTGAAAAATGCTCGGAAATGTTGACTGAATTTTCAAAGGAAATTTCCACTTTTAAAGGTGGCATTCATTCCTACTATTATACTAGCATCTAGATCATATTATCTAGTTAACAGATCGAGCTTTTTGGAGTGCTGGCTGCTTGGATGGCTTCTCAGCATTGTTTCAATCACAACCACCCTACTCCCAAAAATTCAATTAAAATGTGACCTAATTCCGTGGTATTGCTGATTACCTATTATAAAATTAAGTAATAGGTTTATTTGTTCTCCTAATCTTGATTTTGTAGAAGTGAATGTTAGCATCTCAATGATTTATACATTTTGGTGAATTCCTTGAATTATTTCCATTATTTGAAGCATATTTTTGTTAAAGGGGTAGTTTGAGCATTGCCAAAACTGGTCCCATTTTAAATATGGCTCTAACTTATCAGTGTTTTGTAATAAAACAGCTTCTGTGCCCCTACTGTAACCCAAGAACACTAAATAAATATGGACTGCATGATTTATTTCATTTATTGGCGTTTTAGGCATTTAGTATACTATTTTGTGCATTGCCATGGAGTTTGCCAGATAGCGTATAAATTTTGATGGGGGGGGGGGTCCAAACTTTATTTCCAGATACTAACAAGAGTTTACATAAATTTCCTATGAAACTTATATAAGCAGTAGGAGAATACTTAAAATAATCGATGGATGCATATACTTTTTCACTGGTTGGTATACGTTTGGTGATTAGCCTAAGGAAAGTATAAGTTTTAGCTAAATACCATGGAGTTTGGTTGCCCCATCCTAATGTTCTCAATGTCTACAACATTTTAATATCATATGTAACTAGGCAATACTTCTATGATGCGTTTTTTGCCATACGAAGAAAGCTGTAAAATTAAATAAAAGAAATAAACGTGAGTTACCAATTTTCGTGAGGGTAAGAATAAGGATATAGCCGGTTATGCCTCGTAAAATGATGGTAATGATGATGATGATGATGATGGAATAATGCCACGAAAATTATGCACATTTTTAAGTCTGTAACTAATGACGCCGGATTCGGGATTGGAGTCAGAGTGGTTACCATTTTCGGCTGTAGCTGTAGTAAGTCAATCACCATCAATTCACCGCTCTTGGTTAACAAACCGCCGACCGTGAGTAAGTACACAATAGTTGTTGCATAAATTATTACAAGGTCCGACAAAAAAATCTTGATGATTATTATTTATATTATTACTTCTAAAACTTTCGCGCACCGGTTGCTGTCAACCAAAACCACGTGATCAAAACATTTTAACTTGTACGATGGACGAGTCCTACTGTTTTTGGACTCGGTTATCTTGTAGAATTACTCGTCTCCTTATCTGTTACTTGTTCTGCATAATCCCTCATCTCTGATCTAGGTGACACACCAGTCGTTATTGCATACCGACAATGCAATATGAAAAATAGGAAAATACAATAAGGATATCTCCAATTTCATGCCACTGAGAGAGGAGTCAATAACACGAAGTCACAGTACACCGAACTGAAAATCGTGAGTGTCCCCCAAGTAAATTGACAAGGTGGGTTGGTCCCTACCAATAACAAAATATATTAATGAGGGGGGTCCACCTCACCAGCTAAAACTGATATGCTGTTCCTGGCCCATGTTCTATTACTAGTCCACGTTCTATTACTAGTCCACAGCCAACCTATAGCCTAGAACAACCTACATGGTTCTATCCTGGGCCTTGTACTTTTCCGGCTATTTGTCAATGACCTAACAGACTCTGTAAAGTCAACGGCGAAGCTCTTTGCAGACGACACCAAGCTCTTCCGCATACTCAATGATGAAAGTGACGGCAAACTCCTCCAAAATGACCTAAACTCACTCGCTGCTTGGTCTAAAATATCGCTATAATGAGGTTCAACACTGAAAAATGTACCGTCCTACAAATCAGATCATCCATACATTTTTTGTACTCACTCCACGGACATTACTTAAAAGAGGAAACAGAACAGAGAGACTTAGGCATTTTAGTTTCTAACACTCTGTAACCATCACCACATATTACAACCATAGTAAACAAAGCCAAGCAGAAAATAGGAATGATCAAAAGATGCTTCAACAACAGATCACCAAATATAATCACAACATTATTCCACTCCATCATTAGACTTTCACTAGAATATGGATCTATAGTTTGGAATCCACATCTGGTCAAAGATAAACAGCCATTAGAAAAGGTGCAGAGACTGTGCTATAAACTGTACAACGAAATTCCTACCACTAAGCTAGAGGACAGAAGAAGACGTACAGATCTCATTGATACCTACAAATACCTTAATGGATATTATGTCACAGATGCAACAACACTCTTCCAGCGACCTCTAAGGGACCTCGAGGACATTCGTTCAAACCTTTTAAACAATGTTGCAACACAGATCTGGCTACAAATTTCTTTCCATCCAGAGTACTTGAGGACTGGAATAATCTACCAGAATCTGTCGTATGCGCACCTACTGTGGACGTCTTCAAAAGAAAACTGAGAGCTGTGCCCTTTGACAGCTAACCCACCAAGTATCCAAGTAAGTAAGTAAGTATAATGTAATACTCTCATCCGCAGCAAGCCAGGTCAGTTGGGCGTGTCCTACCAGCCCCACATGCACATAAACAACTATCGTAATAATGTAAACATACTGCTAAGTTGGGTATGTCCTACTTTTTAAGTAAGCTAATTATGTGAGTCAGCCTTACCAGCCCAACAGGTCACTATGTGAGTTCTTGCTGTATTTAAGTCCTATGTTTTAGTACCAGGTACCAGCCAACATATTGTATATATATCCACGCATATTAATCTGGAAGAATACACTGAACTGTATTTGTAACTCATCATCATCATTATCATTTTACGAGGCATAAGCCATTGGCTTGTTATTGCCTCAGTGTTTTTGTTGTAGTATGGCCTGCTCGTCCAATTCAAAAGTTCTTTCTTGGATATCTAGTTTGTTCTTGAATGATTTGCCTGTTGTTGATTAATTAATTCTCCTCGAAACTGATAGATTTGAGAGTTTAACTCTTACCACTCCGATGTCAAAATATTCTATCATTTGCTGTGTAAATAACAAAAAAGCTGGTGTACATTTCTAAACAGTTTGGTTGATGCTGTTGATGTTTATGACAGCAACACCATCCACCAAATTTACCGAAAAAATAAACACCAGATCATCTTTTAATTAAAAATTTTAAATCCCGTTATCAGAGCAGCAGGGGCTAACACTGATTTGTGGAAATGCTGTGGTGCAGATGGGTGTTCCCAGCATCAGCTGCGGTGTGCTGCCTACACTCGTGGTTACACCCTGATGCTCCTAACATTTGTTTGCACGCTGACTTGTGGAGGCCGTGGTTGGTCTTATTGCTGTTGTTTTCATTTTCTGTGTTTGGCGCTATCCGAATATCCTTCTCTACATTAGTGTCTCTTCATGCTACCACAACATGCGGACGTGGAAGCAGAGACTTATCTACCGATAATTGAAATCACTACAGAACATGTTTTTGTCGATGCACAGACTACTCCAAGATAAGTTCACTGTATTGGAAGAATTTTGGTATGAATTTGTGTTGGTCTGGTATACGTATGCTTGTTCAGTCGAATTCAAATGTTCTTTCTTTGAAGTAGATCTCTAGTTTGCTCTTGAATAATTCAAGTGTTGTTGCTCCGACTATTGTAGCTGGCAGTGAATCCCGCTGTGGTACCACTCTGTTAGCGAAAAAGTGCTTGTGAATATCTTTGTTGCTGCACTTTATGTTGAGCTTGAACCTATGCCCTCTGGTCTGTGTAATACTGGATGGCTCGAAAAAGTAGTCCTTATCAATATTATATAGATCCCAGATGAGCTTGAATGTTTCAATTAAATCTCCTCGGAATCATCTATATTTTAGTGACATTAGATTTAGGGCTTCAAGTCATTCGATGTAGCTATACTCTTTGATTTGCGGGATGAGTTTTGTTGCTCGGCGTTGAACTCCTTCTAATAGCTGTGATTGCCTTTTCAATTTTGGCGACTATGCTGAGTTGCAGTATTCGAGAATAGGTCTCGCTAGAGATTTGTACAATAACGTGAAAGTAGATGGGTCAGTGTTGGTAAATGTTCTCTTGATTAGTCCTAATGTGCTGTTCGCCTTGGATCCCTATATGTATATCAAATGAAAGGTTGCTGTCAATATGCACTCTCAAGTTTTTTTCTACCTCTGACGTAGATAAGGATGTCCATTGGGCGTATCTGTCATATAGTATTTGGTTTGAGGGTTGTTTCTGCCAAAATGTATGACATGCGTTTTATATGTGTTGAAAGATAGTTGCCATATCTGTGACCACTTACATACTTTGTCTATGTTACCCTGAATCTTACTGGTAGCTGGGTTGCCATATATCTTCGTGTCATCTGCAAATATTTTGCAGTGGCAGGTTAGTCCATCAGGTAGGTCATTAATATATATATCAGAAAATGTATAGGTCCCAGGACGCTTCCTTGTGGCACGCCGCTGGTCACCTCAATCCAGTCTGATGTTGTGTCATTGATGCTTACTCTCTGGCTTCTGTTACATAGGTAGTTTCCTATCCATCTTACTAAGTTGTCGCCAATACCATAGCTTCTCAGTTTTGTTGGGAGTCGTTTGTGTGGTACAGTTTTGAATGCTTTTGAGAAGTCTAAGTATACTGCATCGACAGGTTCACTTGAGTCAAGTTTGGCTGTTATATCTTCGAGGTGTTCTAGTTGTTGATTTTACATGATCTATTATGTCTGAATCCGTGCTGGCATTTGGTAAATAGATTAGCTGTTTCCAGAAAATTTACAATGCTATCTCGTATAAAAGACTCTAGGACCTTACATAATGTAGAGGTGAGACTGATTGGTCTGTAGTTGCTTGGGTCATTTTTGGAACCTTTTTTGTGTATGCAGCATACATTTGCCATTTTCCAGATGTCAGATAATATGCCTTCTTCCAGAGACTTGTTAAAGATTGTGCATAGTGGTGTACTAATTTCTTTGCCCGTTTCCTTTAATAATCTCACTGGTATTTCATCCATTGCTTTTATTGGGGTTGAGTCCTTTCTATTTATTTTCGGTGTCAATAGGTGTTATTATTATGCCTTTTAGTACAATACCATTGCTTCTGGGGCTAATGATTGGTGTAGAATGAAGATTTTTTTGAAGTGAACATACTTGAGAAGAATTTGTTAAGAATGTTGGCTTTTTCTTTATCATCTATAGTGCCTTTAGCTGGGTTACGTAGCTTGCTAATTGATTCACGTAGAACTGTTTTACTCTTGACATAGTTCCAAAAAGCTTTGGGATTTCTCTTGCTTTCACTTGCTACTTTACGTTCAAATGTATGTTTTGATTTTCTGATGATGCTGTCGCCTTGTTTCTAGCAATTTTATAAAGGGCATAATCTGTGGTTTTCTTTGTTTCATTGTATCTTTTGTATGCCCGATTTTTGCTATTTAGTGATTCTGTTGTGGTATGGTCAAGCCAGAGGTGCTGTTTCTTACCATGTTTTTTTGGTGAAGGGATATACTGCTCTTTACTGATCAATGTTTTGTGTAGGAGGTTCCAAGCTTCTGATGCATTAAGTTCGTGCAGATGATTCCAGTCAGTCGTTCCTAAGTCTTTTCTCATTTCCGTATACCATCCT
This sequence comes from Chaetoderma sp. LZ-2023a, assembly GCA_034401795.1. NCBI lineage: Eukaryota > Metazoa > Mollusca > Caudofoveata > Chaetodermatida > Chaetodermatidae > Chaetoderma > Chaetoderma sp. LZ-2023a. Next base: position 85,306,443 of record CM067369.1, read on the forward strand.
CTATTCAACAGTAGCTTTGGCGTAGCTGTTTGTTTGCTTGTGCTTAAGATGTCAGGATGTAGTGATATTTGTAGAACATCATGATCATTTTTTCCTAGTGGAGGTAGGTGGGTTATTTCGTGGACGATGCTTTGGTTGTTTGTTAAAACTAGATCCAAAATATTTGAAGTCTGATTTATTCTATGTTGTGTCGCATTAGTAACTAGTTGCTGTAGAAAAATATCATTCTAGTTTTAAGAAATGCATCCTCGTCTTCATTTGAAGAAACTCCAGTGCACCAGTTAATTGATGGGAATTTGAAATCTCCTACTATAAGAATGTGGTCGGCATTTGCTGTATCAACTTTGTTTAGTAGATTTACGAGTTTGTTATTGTTTGGGCCGTCCGAGTTGGGACTTCTGTAGATACAACCAACAAGAAGTTGTTCCCTTTGTTGTGTCATCCATGTACTCCACACCGATTCCTGTAACTGTTATAGCACACACGCACACACACACCCCCCCCCCCCACACACCCCCACCCCCAGTAAATTGACAAGGAGGATTGGTCCTACCAATCACGAAACGTATTAATAATACATATTGTATATATCTCCACACATATTAATCCAGGACATGTGGGCGTGTCCTACCATCCATATGAGGCTACATGTGCACTTATAAGGTGGGTCTATTCTATCATTCAATCACGCATCTAAGGAGGGTCAGGTTTTCCACCCACACCATGACTTTGAAAAACACATCACCAATCTTCGCAAAGATTTTGATCGTTTTCTCTTACATAATCTGAAGCTTAAACTAAAGAAATGCAACCTTCTACGAAAGGAACTCAATTTCCTGGGTAGATTGGTCAGCGAGACTGGTATTGCCATTAAAACAGGCAGTATTAATTGCATGCTCACCTGGACTTTTCCCACGAATAGGAAACAGTTGGAAGCCATCTTGCGGTATGCATATTATAACAGGGAGCATATACGAGGATTTGCAGGTATTTCTGCTCCATTATATGCTCTCACTAGTCCCAAAATAGAGTTTGTCTGGTCACCGAAACATACACAGTCCTTCGAGAATGACGAAAGAGCTCTATCAGATCCTACAGTCCTGGGGTATCTAAGATCAGAAGGATTGTTCATTCTCGGCACTGATGCATCCGGAACTGCTATAGGGGCAGAGTTGTCTCAGCTCCAAGATGGTAAGGATGTTCTCTTGGGGTTTTCTAGCAAAATTCTTACTCCGGCTCAGCGGAGGTACTGCGCCACCCGAAAGGAGTTGCTTGCTATTGTCTGTTTTACCAGACAATATAGGATCTATCTTCTGGGGAGAGCCTTCGTTGTCAGGACAGACCATAGCAGTTTAGCTTGGCTTCTCCGTTTCAAAGCAATAGAGGGGCAACTGGCTCGTTGGCTCTAGGAACTTTCTCATTTCGATGTGACTATACAACACCGTACTGGTGGGAAACACTCAAATGCAGATGGTCTGTCGAGAATACCATCCACTGAGTCAGAGTGTGACTGTTACAATGCTAGACAGACCTTGGAGTCATTACCATGTGGTGGTGGTAAATATTGCTCCCGGTTACATAATCAATGGAGCCGGTTTAACATAGACGGTGGCGATGTAGTGCAGTTGGTTGTTCGTGAAATCCTTTCTGTTGTTGTGGGTGTCAATGATATACCTAGCAGTTCAGATGCTATGAGGACCACTGGGTGCCAACCCTCTAATTGGTTAAATTCTTACACGCAGGAGCAGATTAGAGCACTCAAGTTGAAGACCCTGACTTGAATTTGTTAATCACTTGGAAAGAGTCTGATCACATACCTTCTGACTCAGAGCTATATCTATCTAGCCCTGCAGTTAAAGTCTGGTGGTTGTCACACAGCAAACTCAGTATAGAGCATGGGGTTCTGTATTACATTTGGGAGTCTGTTGATCAGCCATGGAAACTCCTGTTAGTTCCAAAATCTCTTCAAAAGGAGGTTTTAGGGAATTGTCATGATCCTAAATCAGCTGGACATATGGGTCAGCAAAAGACCTTGGCAAGGCTTAGGCACCGGTTGGTATGGTATGGCTGTTCCAAAGAGTGCAAACAATGTGAAGTCCTGCAGTGCATGTAGCCTTAATGCAAAAGCAAATCTCAAAGACAAAGCATCTCAAGGACAATTCCATGCTGCTTACCCATTAGACTGTGTTCATTTGGACTTTTTAGGGCCTTTCTTAGAATCTGGAGCTGGAAACCGTTACATACTCATGATTGTTGATCAGTTCACCAAATGAGTAGAATGTTTTGCAATAGCTCATCAGGGTGCTGAATTAATTGCCAAAGTATTGGCCGAATGTTCATTGCCATGCTTGGTTGTCCAATACAGGTGCATACCGACCAAGGTCATAATTTTGATGGTAAATTGTTCCATAGCTTATGTCGTGTATTGGAAATTGCTAAAACCTGGATGACTCCATACCACCCATCTGCGAATGGACAAGTAGAGCGTTTCAACCGCACCATTCTACAAATGATGAGGTGTTATCTTGAAGATACTTATCATCAGAATGACTGGGACAAACACCCCCATTTCTTGGCTGCCGCCATGCACGCTACCATTGATAGGCAAACCGGCTTTACGGCCAATACACTTATGTTGGGAAGAGAAATTTGCACTCAATCAACATTATGATCGGTACAGGTTCTCAAAACCCACCATTCCCGTCCTATGGCAACTATGTGCACGAATTAGAGGAATACATGAAGTGTGCCCGTGAAATAGCATAACAGAATTTGGGAGTGTCCCAGAAACACCAAAAACGTGAGTTTAACCTGAGATTGAGCTATCGTTCATACCATGTTGGCGATGTTATCTATCTGGCAAACTCTGCAACAAGCTCATTCCTCCATGGACTGGTCCATTTCTTGTTACTGAGTGTTTGTCATATGTTGTATACCGCATCAGAGGAAGACAGCATGAGGTAGTAGTCCATAACGAGCAGTTGAAACCCTATCATGACAGAGAGCTCCCCATTTGGTTACAACGAATGCGGAATTCTCTCCTCTCCATAACTGTAGAAATTGGTGTTCCTGATGATTCTCTAATCGCTTCTAATTCTCAATCAGTCTCTAGTCGTGAGAATGAAGTGGATGTATCTGGACTATCCGATCAGGAAGATACATTCTTAACAGATTTAGGAGAACTTGAAGACATAGTTCTGTATGGAGAAGGATCTAGATGACAGTTTAGCGTATCGTGAGGAGAATTATGATGAATTTGAAGAATCTATTCTTTATGGTGAGGCTGATCCTGATGATATTATTCAGGGCGGATTAGAGAATGGAGAAGACCAATTGGTAATTGGGCTACCAGGAAGACGACATAGGCGTCCTCCTGGGAGATTCCAAGATTACCAATTATATTGAGGGGGATAACTGCTTTGTATAAAATGTACATAGTTATTGCTATATGCTTAGGATTTCCAGTTTCCTTGCGGCTCGGTTACACAGGCCCAGGGTAATCACAATTCATACATAGACCCAGGTTTAAATATTATTCAATTACCTTCCCACGGCTCGGTTACACAGGCCCTGGAAGCACGTTTACTCAAAACTTTTAAGAAGCTTCCTTGCGGCTCGGTTACACAGGCCCATTGTAATTATTAATCATACATAGACCCAGGTTTAAATATTATTGAATGACCTTCCCGGGGCTTGGTTACACAGGCCCTGGAAGCAATTTTGCTCTAAACTTTCCAGTCTCAATGCTCAAGTCACTTGTTCAGACAAACTCTTCATCTGGTCCCTCCCTTGACAACCCTTTCATAGCCTATACAGTTATAGAAAATGGTGGCTATACCAAAACACTACCGAGTTAGCGATTTTGCATGTTTATATATAGGTACAAGTTATACATGTATATACGTTTCTTACTTTTGGCTATTGTACATTATTCATACAGGTTTTAAAAGAAAAAATTAAAAAAAGCCAATGGTTTGCTTTAATTATTGGATGGTCGTTGTTGTCTTTCTCATGGGGATGTGGGACCCTAGCATTTGAAAATGCTGGTTGTGAAATGCGTTGTTTTCCCATTTCTCCCGGGGACTCATGTGAATATATTGATATACTAACATTAGTGTTTTGAAATGATAATATTTAAATAACGTGTAGCTTTATCTGTTGTGTTTTTTTGCTTGATGCTTTGCCTGTGTATTTTCCATATAGGTACACATGTAGTATGTCTTTAATTATGTATATATCTCGGCATTATCCATGTTATTTTGCGCCTTTCTGCTTTGACAATATATTCTGACAAGTCTCCATTTTTATGGGCTTATTGTTTTTCCATTTTCTTTGAGTGTAACTGACTCTTGAGGTTTGGCTGCACTGGCCCTTGAGTAACGTTGCATTCTGCTCCACTTTACACTAATCTGTCGGCTCATTCACGCTTGGTGTGCATTTATACCTTGCGGCTTGGCAGCACTGGTCCAAGTGATACTGCACATGTCCTTGGTTCCGCATGTGTGTTTACTATTTAGTTGTCATCTGCTCACTAAAGGTCAAAGGCAATTTTATCTGTATATCCATTTAAAGTCAAAACAGGTTTCATATCCAGATCGTGAAGTAGTCATCATTTGACTATTAGTTCTTCCTGTTCTTTCTGTTAAGGCCTATGTCTTCTCAAACCGCAACCCTCTAGTGTCTCAAAATTATAAGAGTCATTGTAAGAGTTTCTGGTATACCCAGGCCTAAAAATATGACGGTGATGAATCTGGTGCTCCTAGAAAAAGAGGCACTGCCATACATTAGCATGGCAGTCGTTAGTTCCGTACTTTGCCAGAGATTGCCGAGTCACCTGTAGACAGTCGGTTATCTGGCAACAGGACGCCCACTGGCAGACGAATCCTGGACGGCAAGCAGTGCAGAGTAACTTCCCTCACTTCTGGCCAGCTCGCCTCATCACAGCTAAAGGTGCCATTTATTACTAGTCAATTAGCAATTACCTGATTCACTACTGCTGCTGCTGCTGCTGCTGCTACTGCTGCTGCTGCTGCTGCTGCTGCTGCTGCTGCTACCACCACCACTACCACTACTTACTACTACTACTACTACTACTACTACTACTACTACTACTACTACTACTACTACTACTACTACTACTACTACTACTTACTACTACTACTACTACTACTACTACTACTACTACTACTACTACTACTACTACTACTACTACTACTACTACTACTACTACTACTACTACTACTACTACTACTAAGGGTTAAGACACCAGCCTATACACCAATTGGTTGCTGAATGCTGAAACAGTAAATTATGTTTGATTATTGTCATAAAACGGCTTCTGCTGAACCACACCGATACAGCAGTCAGTCAATCGTTACTGACCTGTATGCGAAAAATGAAGGCCCTATATCATACTAACAATATACAAAAGTAATTTCAATCGATATTGGCTGTATAGCTGAACTATAATTCTCATATACGTGACAGGGTTAATTAGTCAGACATTTTATTGTCTTCATCCACAATGTTGATGATATGAATGTAAACACTTGTTTAAACTATAATAATTTTGGCAAAAATTGTAATTGTGGCATAAAATTTTTTTATTCTTTGAAAATATGTTGTTGCTAATTAATGGCGCCATCCACTTTATGGCTTCTGTTAGTATGCATTTGTAATTATATTGCCAATCAAGGATTACCCTCTAAAATGGATGATTAATTATGATCGCGAGAACTTCTACCGTGAAAACACGTTCTATTTTCGTGTTTGTGTCTATTACCACTTACCGATGTAGCCATTTTAGAGACAAGTGGCTAGAATCCCTGTTGCTAAGACGAGAACCTTACATGAGCCAGCTCTTACAGGTGGCTTAGAGCCTAGATAGCCTCTTTGATTTGATCAAGTTGGATTAATGCTGTCAATTGTATTGAATTATGTGAGAAGGTTACAGTAGGAATCTTCTTTATCCGCCCAGTCTACCCATTATTGAATGTGGTTTTGAAAAACAAACAATCGTGTGTCAACAATGGCAGTAAAAATAATATAAATGAAATCGGCCCAGTTCTTCTTGAGAAGAAGAGAAGAAGACAATTCAATTCTCCAATTGCTTTAGCATTGGCAATTTTGGCGGGAAAACGATCCAAGATGGCCGTCAACCCGTTCATCCGGCAGTATTGAAAATGGCAAATTTGGAATCAGAAGACCCAAAAACTTATGCAAAACCAATTTCGGCTTCAAATTTCCACAAATAAATGAATTAAAAATGGCCGCCAATCATGCTGAATTTTGATTGATCGATGGCGGCCATGTTAGCAGGAAGGTGGAAGAGCTGAATGGATTTTGTAAGCCAGCTATACCAAATGATGACATCTACTTTGCCATCTGGAATGTGAATTTTGAGTGGGCAAAATCTACCATTAAGGCCATGTTAAATCACTATAATGAACAACTTGGTAGTATTAGAACTGAAGTAGTCCTCACACAGGCAATGCCACATCCCTCCCGCTACTCTGCCTTCCCACTGCCCGTCTGTCCATCTCGAACTCCCACCCCTGCACCTTCCCCAGCCGATCCCCGCTCTATCCTTCTCTCCTACCCATCCATCATCCGGCCTCTCATCCATCCTTGGGGGTGGGGCGGGGGGGGGGGGGGGGGTAATGTGAATGGTGTGTGCGTGCGTGCGTACATGCGTGCGTGCGTGCGTGTATACTTGTGCCTACGTGTGTACATGTGTGTGCGTGCGTACATGCGTGCGTGTGTAAATGTGGGTACGTGCATGCGTGCGCGTGTACGTGTGTGTATGTGTGTGTACGTGTGTGTGTGAGAGCGTGCGTGTGGGTGGATGGATGGATGGATGGTCCTCCCCCTCTATCCAGCCATGCCCACTCTATTCTTCCTTCCTTCCCATCCCTCATTCCATCTCCACATCGGGATGGATGGATGGATCTTTCCCATCCCTCCTTCCCTCCCTTCCATGGATGGATGGATGAATGGATGGATGGTTTGATGTATGGGTGGGTGGATGGTGGGATGGATGGATCCTTCCCATCAATCATCCCCAATCCCCTTCCTTCCATGGGTGTGTGGGATGGATGGATGGATGGATGGATGGATGGATGGTTGGTTGGTTGGTTGGTTGGTTGGTTGGTTGGTTGGTTGGTTGGTTGGTTGGTTGGTTGGATGGATGGATGGATGGATGGTTGGTTGGTTGGATGGATGGATGGATGGATGGATGGATCCTTCCTCCCTCTCTCCGACTAAGCTCTATCCTTCCTTTATGCCCGTCCCCATCCCACCTCCCCATCCTTCCCGCCTCCCCATCCTTCCATGGATGGATGGGGGGCGTGGGATGGATGGGTGGATGGATGGATGGTTGGATGGATGGATGGATGGATCTGTCCATCTGCCTTGCCAGCCATCCGGCTCTCTGTGTGTCCGTCCAGCCACTCACTCACATAAAATTAAGGGAGCTGAATACTACTTTCTTTCTACATGTATGAATAAAGTTTAATTATAAACACTGCAGTGGCCTTTCCGGTGTGGCGAACAAAATTCTATAAAATGACAAAATATGTCCTCCAAACTTGATTAATTTTTTCGGCATCAAATGATCAAAAGGAATCAAAAGGCAAAATTGAGTGTCCCAACAAAAGCATATAACACCTTTGAATGATCGATTCATGATCTCGTGAAGGAAACACTACTCAGTTATCAATCCAATTCGGAAGAGTAAAATTTCACTAATCTGTGTGGAGTGAAACCAGTCCACTAATCATTGGCTTTATTAATGATGTTTGTGATAAACCCGAATCAAAGGAAATTCAAACCTTGCACAAAGTTCAATTGTTCAAATTAAACCATAGAGTAGTTTTTCAAAGGAGATTGAGTAATTCAGTAAACGTATATAAAGCTGTCTATACTGAAGGACTGACAGATTTGTCATACAGGCTACTGATGAAGCACATCCATGTGAAATGCATTTAGCCAATTGACGGTGTCCATAATTACTGTGAGTAACTTATAATATTGCGTATTGTATTGTTGTATTGTTAACCCTTGCATATTACATGTTAATCCTATAATTTGTCTTTCAGGTGTAAGTAATATACTGGTTCAATTTGTAGTTGATGTGAATGAATTTGTGTGCTTGAATTTGAGTTTGCCTGATCGAATCGTTCTTACCTGCTCAACTGCCTGTCTGATTGCTAGTTAGATTGAACGATTGTCTGTCTGAATGGCTATTGCGAGGAAGAATGGTCGTAGGAAGAATGGAGATGGTAAAGGGGGTTCATCTGCGCATGCGCGCCTGGTAAAGCTGTATTACCAAATAATTCAGTGCTTCCACCATATTGCTACGCTGCGTAGGCATTTAGATGCCGAAACTCTCCCTGGTGGGCTTAGCAGGAAGGTGGAAGAGCTGAATGGATTTTGTAAGCCAGCTATACCAAATGATGACATCTACTTTGCCATCTGGAATGTGAATTTTGAGTGGGCAAAATCTACCATTAAGGCCATGTTAAATCACTATAATGAACAACTTGGTAGTATTAGAACTGAAGTAGTCCTCACACAGGCAATGCCACATTTAGACCCAGGTCGTGCTAAATCCAATGCTATACGCTGGGCAAAAAACAATTATAATAGAAAGCTCGACATTAATGCGATTAGTTCTTTTTACGATTTTGTGCGACCGATAGATCCATCTCAGCAACCAATTCAAAATCTCGCACAAGCCACGCCTCTGGTCATGATACCAACTGTGGCCCCACAATCACAAATGAAAAAACGCCTCAGATCACCTGAAACTTCGCCGCCAGTCACAAAACGAGTAGACAATAAAATATCTCCATTGCTACCATTAGATTCTGACCCTAGAGATATGCTATTTGAAGCATCATTAATCCCACTACCTGACTCTCCACTAGGCAATCTAAATTACCCAAACGATTATCCGCCCTTGCCACAGAGGGAAAGGGTTAATGGTAGCAAATCTGGTCCACGGACTGGCGCTTCACAGAAATCCCCCCAGAGCAGTCAACCATCGGGTCTCAAGACCCCATCCCCAACAGGGAAACTGCCACAGCCCAGCTTCTCTCCAACTCCAGGTCCAAGTAATGCACCGGAGGTGCGTCCTATTAAATTTGCAAATAGACCCCAACAACCCACCATGTTGGAGAGAAACATTTTTTGGAAATTTCGTCATGAAATCGAAAAAAACAAAATTGACTGGCGACTACCTGTTCTCACGAACAAAGTACTCATCTTTGGAGCTTCGAACCTGAGTCGCATTAATGTTGAGCCCCACCCTGAAACGCAAGTTGCCTGCTACCCAGGAGCTAAATTGTGTCATGCTAGAGGACTAATTCAAAAGTACACTGGATCATTTAAAACAGAGAAAATAGTGATTAACATTGGCATTAATGATATGAATGAACCCATCTCTAGTTCAAAACATAGATTAATGCTGCTTCTCAGTGCGATTAAGTCCAAATTCCCAAAGACTGCGATTTACTTCTCAAAACTTAACTATTCAAGTCGGTTGACAGCTCAGCAGAAGTTGGCGATTCAGTCCATCAATTCGACGGCTGAATCATCAAAATATGTGACTGTCATTCCTGCACTTAGACTCTCCGAATTTAATGTTGTTAAGGATAACATTCATTGGACTGAGAAGACAGCTAACTCGATGTATTCTGCCTGGCTTAAATTCCTAAATTTAAACTAGACAAGGGCCAGGGTAACATCCGCCCGGAAACAGGACTGGGCAGTAATATTGTCAATCTAACTGGCTCCCCATTAGGTGAAGCAGAGCAGTCACTGCTCAATTTTGGTCTTACATTTGTCCCAACACCAAAACCTAAAACAGGTTTGGATGCTCTTTTAGATAATGGCTGTATGGAAACATCTGAATTTAGTCACCGTATTAAGTTAGCAGACTTCTTTCGTATCTCTAATAGTAACATTCCACCATTCATTGAAAAAAATGGCTGGGCACCAAACGTAAAAATCCTGGACCCAGCGATCGGTGAAAGCATAGAACTCTTTTCAGAACGTGTTAAAAATTCTACATTCCCTAATGATCAACCAAATTTACCCTATGAGGAACGCCAGGCATTAATTGAATTGTCTAAAAACAGCGAAATTGTCATCAAACCTGCAGATAAAGGGTCGGCGACTGTAATAATGCTTAAAGATAACTATAAACGTGAAGCACAACGACAACTTAGTAACCCAAAGCATTACCAGAAACTAAGCAAACTACTTTGGCAAAATAATTGCAGCAAATTTAATGAGATTCTTCAAAAATTGCTCGATAGCAAGAAGATCACCGAAAAGCAACATAAGTATCTCTTTCCTAAACTTGAGTCAAAACCACGGACTTTCTATCTTTTGCCAAAAATTCATAAACCCATAGATTCGTGGTTGGACCCAATGTCACCTCCCGGGCGACCTATAATCTCTGATTGTGGCTCAGAATCCTACAGAATCAGTGAATGCATCGATTACCATCTACAGCCAATAGCAAATGGACACCCCAGCTTCTTGAAAAACACAGAAGACTTCTTATCACAGGTCTCTGAGACCTGGATACCTCCAAATTCATTCTTGGTCACGCTTGACATCGATGCTATGTATACAAACATTGACATCGAGAAGGGTATACATTCTATCCGTAGAGCATTCGTGAACTACCCAGACACCAACAGGCCAGACAGAGAAGTAATAGCTCTATTAGAGCTGAGTCTGAAAGGCAATGATTTTGAATTCGATGGCGAAATTTACCAACAAATTTGCGGCTGCGCGATGGGCAAGCGCTTTAGCCCATGTTTTGCCAATATTTACGTAGCAGAGTGGGAGGAGGAAGCGTTAGAAAAGTGTCCAAAACATCCCCTCATTTATCGCAGGTACCTTGATGACATTTTCATGATTTGGCAACACACAAAGGCAGAGTTTGATGAATTTTTCGAAATTATGAACAATCACGATCCTAATATCAAATTAAAAGCAACCATTGACGAGATGTCTGTAGATTTCCTGGATGTAACTGTATATAAAGGTCTAAAGTATGAAACAACTGGCTACTTAGACTACAAAGTGTATTTCAAACCAACCGATTCGCATCAGCTATTGCACTAAAAATCTTTCCATCCACCACATACTTTTAAAGGAATAGTTGAATCACAAATAATCCGTTTTCACAGGAATTCGAGTGATAGGAAAAACTTTGAAGAAGCGTGCTCTACCCTATTCAAAGCCCTCAAACCACGAGGTTACTCCTCACGATTCTTGCGCAAAATCAAATCTGAAACATTAGACGGCTTGGAAACCATTCCAGATAATGCCTCAAAACGACGGCCAACCAAAATTTCTCACAATCGTCCTATTATAGGTGTAGGCGAATCTCGCAAATGCGGAAAGAAAAGGTGCAAGTTAGATGAATTTCTCTTAAACCAGAATACTTTCACGAGCTTTCAGAACAAAAGCAAGTTCCAACTTCAGTCTAATCTAGATTGTGACTCTGAAAATGTTATTTATCTAATTTCATGCAAATTGTGCCAAAAACAGTATGTCGGCGAAACCAAATGTCCATTAAGATGGCGGGCAACTCGACACCTCTCAGATATTAGGCCAGAGGAAGACACACATGTATCCGAACATTTTAATCTTCCTGACCATTTAGTCCTTCGTGACTTTGAAATTATGCCGATTGAACAGCCACCCCTTTCAGATACGGCAGAAGAAACTGATAAACAAAGAAAACTTCGAGAATCGTTTTGGATTAAAGAACTCGAAACACAGTGGCCAAGGGGAATAAACTCGGACCCAGGCTTATCTGATCAACGTGACAAAATTCCATTCATTCTGACCTATAATCGGAAAAACGATGAAATTTCCAAAATTTTGAAAGATGAGTATCAAAACCTACAGGAGAAACTGAAACAACCCTTTAACAAGCGTCCAGTAATTGCGTTCAAGAAAAATCCGAATCTACGTGACATCTTGGTAAAAGCAAAACTCAAATAGCTATCCATAATATCCATCTCAATCATTCAACATTAACCCTTGCATGATGGTCAGCCAAAAACGGTCAATTTAGTGATCTTGGGCAATGTCCATTTGCCGGCGGGGATTGGAGTATTTTTGAAAATTTACCACTGTAAATACTACTAGTGGTTCCAGTGGTATATTCTCGGGAATGACCTTGTCTGTGCCTGCAAATGTACATTAAATAAGTAAGCGCATATTTGGATTTTACTGAACAAATTTAACCAGTAAAGGGTTAACATTAATGCCATATGGCTTTCCTCAAACAAAATGACAAATCTCAGGCAGTAAGATAAACCAAAATATCTTTTTGAATTTTTTCAATTATTGAAGATTCTGAGCCAGTGCGTTGACAATATTGACTACTTACTACTACTACTACTACTACTACTACTACTACTACTACTACTACTACTACTACTACTACTACTACTACTACTACTACTACTACTACTACTACTACTGCCGCCGCCGCCGCTACTACTACTACTACTAATACAACTACTACTACTACTACTACTACTACTACTACTACTACTACTACTACTACTACTACTACTACTACTACTACTACTACTAGTACTACTACTAAGGGTTAAGACACCAGCCTATACACCAGTTGGTTGCTGAATGCTGAAACAGTACATTCTGTTTGATTATTGTCATAAAACGGCTTCTGCTGAACCACACCGATACAGCAGTCAGTCAATCGTTACTGACCTGTATGCGAAAAATGAAGGCCCTATATCACACTAACAATATACAAAAGTAATTTTAATCGATATTGGCTGTATAGCTGAACTATAATTCTCATATACGTGACAGGATTAATTAGTCAGACATTTTATTGTCTTCATCCACAATGTTGGGGGGGGGGGCAAGTGGCTAGAATCCCAGTCGCCAAGACGAGAACCTTACATGAGCCAGCTCTTACAGGTGGCTTAGAGCCTAGATAGCCTCTTTGATTTGATCAAGTTGGATTAATGCTGTCAATTGTATTGAATTATGTGAGAAGGTTACAGTAGGAATCTTCTTTATCCGCCCAGTCTACCCATTATTGAATGTGGTTTTGAAAAACAAACAATCGTGTGTCAACAATGGCAGTAAAAATAATATAAATGAAATCGGCCCAGTTCTTCTTGAGAAGAAGAGAAGACAATTCAATTCTCCAATTGCTTTAGCATTGGCAAATTTTGCGGGAAAAAGATCCAAGATGGCCGTCAACCCGTTCATCCGACAGTATTGAAAATGGCAAATTTGGAATCAGAAGACCCAAAAACCTGTGTAAAACCAATTTCGGCTTCAAATTTCCACAAATAAATTAATTAAAAATGGCCGCCAATCATGCTGAATTTTGATTGGCCGATGGCGGCCATGTTTTTTACATATCAATTTCTCCTGAACAACCTGTAATGCCCCTCAGTACGTAATCATACCAGCCAAATTTCGGCCCGATCCGTTTAGCGGTTCTGGAGAGGAACTCGTTTTCACGAAAACTAGGTCATTCAAGATGGCCCCTGAAGTTTCTGGCCAATCAAATACTTTTGAATAAACTTGGTTCAGCCGATGCCCTAGATGACATTTCATGACTTTTGAATCAATCCGCCAAGTGCCTTCGGAGGAGAAGGTTTTTAAATACGTTTCCTGAAATACTACAAAATCCAAAATGGCCGCCGCCCTGATCGGCTGATTAGCATTCTTTGAACATAATCAGATCTCTATTACATAATGATGATTTCTGCAAAATATAATTGAAATCCACCGAGAGGTTTCCGAGGAGAAGGAATTTAAAATTTCCAATTGCTTTACTAGGGGTGAATTTGGCATGAAAACGATCCAAGATGGCCACCAAACCGTTCGTCGGACAGTATTAAAAATGGCAAATTTGGAATCAGAAGACCCAAAAACCTATCTGAAACCAATTTCGGCTTAAAATTTCGACAAATAAAGAAATTTAAAATGGCCGCAAATCATGATGAATTTTGATTGGTCGATGGCGGCCATGTTTTTTGACATATCGATTTCTCTTGAACAAACTGTAATGACCCTCAGTCTCTAATCATATCAGCCAAATTTTGGCTCGATCCGTTTAGCGGTTCTGGAGAAGACATCATTTTAACGAAAACTAGGTCATTCAAGATGGCCACCCAAGTTTTCAGCCAATCAAATTCCCTTGAACAAACATGTTTCAGACGCTACCCTAGATGATATTTCATGAGTTTTGAATCAATCCGCCAAGTGATTTCGGAGAAGATTTTTTAAAAACATTTCCCGAAATACTGCAAAATCCAAAATGGCCACCAGCCTAATAGGCCGACCAGTGTTGTTTGAACAGAATCAAATTTCTATTACCTAACGATACTTCCTGCAAAATATAATTGAAATCCACCCAGTGGTGTCCGAGGAAAAGGCATTTTAACTTTCCAATTGCTTTACTATGGGGAATTTGGCGGGAAACTAATCCAACATCGCAGTCACCGATCGAACAAATTCGAAAATACCAGATTTGGATTACTTGACCCCAAAAACCTATATAGGCCCAATTTGCGCATCAAAATCCATTAAATAAAAAATGTCCGCCAGAAAGCTTGATGCTGATTGGTCCATATGGAAACCCATGGTTTTTTTAAGCGATTAACTTCTCTTGAACAAACTTGATAGGGACCCACGCTTCGCTGCTTCTGACCCAATTTCACCTCATTCCGTTCAGTGGTTCTGGAGAAGAAGATTGCAAAATGCAAGATGGCCGCCAACCTATCTAGAAAATCATATCTATTCACATGGAGAAAGTTTACCCTAATAAGGTCCTCTTGCCATGCCAAGCTTGAATTTCACCAGCATTTTTGTCTTCACGCTATCCGTGAACAAAAATAACGGCGGAATATTAATTTTCCCATTGGTTTACTGTGGGAGATTTTGTCGGGAAATGAATCCAAGATGGCGGCCAAACCATTAATCCGATAGATTCGAAAATGCCAGATTTGAATTTCTCGACCCCCCCCCCCCCCCCCCCGAAAACCTATATATGACCAATTTGGGCTTAAAATTCCATCAAATAAAAAATTAAACATTTCCGCCAGACGGCTTGATTCTGATTGGTCCATACGCAAATCCGTGTTTTTCGAGCTATCGACTTCTCTTGAACAAACTTTTATGAGACCCACTCTCAGATGAGTTTCACCAAATTTCAGCTCATTCCTTTCAGTGGTTCTGGAGACGGTTTTTTAAAACGCGGGAAAATTTTCCGGAAATCCAAGATGGCCACCAACCTATCTAGAAAATCATATCCATTAACACGTAAAAATGTTGCTCTAATAACGTCCTCTTGCCATGCAAAGCTTGGATTTCATCGGCATTTTTGTCTTCGCACTATTCGCAAACAAATAAAAGCATGGAATAATTACAAAAATAATTAATAAACAGAACGAAAACAATAGGATGCCAAGCACCAGCTTGGCCCCTTAATAATAATAATAATAATAATAATAATAATAATAATAATAATAATAATAATAAAAATAATAATAATAATAATAAATATAATATTCAATATTTATTTGTTATAATTAATCAATTATACACAGTATAAAGTCACCACATACATATTAACATTTTTATTATTAAGATACCAATCAGCGATCATCATGCCTGACCTCCGTAGATACATTTATATTTTTAAGATACTAATGCCGTATCATCATGTCTGACCTCTGTAGATACATTTATATTATTAAGATACAAATGAGGCATCACCATGTCTGACCTCTGTAGATACATCACTTGTATTTTGCACCGAAGGAATCTGCTCATCAAATGAACTGCCTGTGGCTCCTGAATGCCCAAGAAGCCAGTGCATTAGATAGACTCTTAAATCCTCAAATGAGCTGCCTGTGTCTCTTGGATGCCCAAGAAGCCAGATCAAATGAACCACCTGTGGCTCTTGGATGCCCAAGACGCCAGTGCATTGAATAAACTCTTAAATCGTCAAATGAGCTGCCTGTGTCTCCTGGATGCCCAAGAAACCAGTGCATTGGATAAACTCTTAAATCTTCAAATGAGCTGCCTGTGTCTCCTGGATGCCCAAGAAGCCAATGCACTGGATAAACTCGTAAATCCTCAAATGAGCTGCCTGTGTCTCCTGGATGCCCAAGAAGCCAGATCAAATGCACCACCTGTGGCTCTTGGATGCCCAAGACGCCAGTGCATTGAATAAACTCGTAAATCCTCAAATGAGCTGCCTGTGTCTCCTGGATGCCCAAGAAACCAGTACATCGGATACGCTCTTAAATCCAGCATCAATCTGGAAGGAGAAAAATGTATAATTAATTCAAGAAGTGGTCTTTCTATCCTATCTGTTCTAGGTAAGGATATTATCGGGTGTAAAGCTATATCTATAATAGTTAATGTGTCGTCAAATATTACATCAAATTACTAGAATCAGATTGCTTCTAAATATGCAGTGTAACTTAAATTTATCCAGGAATTAGGGAAATTAGCTTGATCGACATTTATTATGCACTTGACAACGTCATAGTTATGCAAATGTTATTTTTTACCTGATTTAGATCAAGGATGAGCAATAATGCTCTAAAAGCATTGTTCTGATCAATTATCCCCGAACTCTCTGTTTGTCCCTCATCAGTCTGTGAAGGAATGCCAGATGCATCACTTTATTAAGCTCTCTAATACCAAGCTATAAGGAAAACATGTACAGGTATTTAACCATTACAGTTCAGAAATGATAAATTTTTATGGGATAAGGAATATTTTGCTGAATATTTTGAAACTAATTTGACTGAGAGCCGTTGTTGTTTATGAGAACATGTTCTAGTCAACTCACTTTCAAACTATTCAAGAGCTTTTCTGTATGTATGATAACATTTAAAGATTACAGAATTAGATTTCAACAAGAGCTCCACAAACGACGCATACTACTCTGCCATGATGACAAACCAATGAATGAGAGCTCTCAGAAAATATTTATTTATTTATATCCATTAAACAGTCAAGGAGGTATCATTCGGAAACCAATTTTCAAGATGGCAGCTGCTGACTTGTGGCCATATTGAATTTCGGATTATCATAAATTTCGCTAAGTTTCTTCACCAGACATATTCCAACCACCCTATGAAGCGATCCGATAAATGGTAATGGAGATATCATCCAGAAACCAACTTTCAAGATGGCATCCCGTGGCTGGCGGCCATCTTGGAGTTCGGATCACTGTCAAGTTTGATAGGTTTCTTCTCCACACCTAGACCAACCACCTAATGCAGTTTCAAAGTGCTCCAATAAATGGGAATAGAGCTATCATCCAGAAACCAATTTTCAAGATGGTGGATGGAGGCCATCTTCAATTTTGGATCATTGTCAATTTCGTTAGATTTCTTCTCCATACCTAGTCCAACCACCTTATGAAATTTCAAAGCGATCCGATAAACGGTAATGGAGTTATCATCCGGAAACCAATTTTCAAGATGGCCGTCGGTGGATGGTGGCCATCTTGGAATTAGGATCATCGTCGATTTCGATAAGTTTCTTCCTCAGACCTAGTCCAACCACTCTATAAAGATTCAAAGCGATCCGATAAACGGTTAAGGAGTTATCATCCAGAAACTAATTTTCAAGATGGCCGCCGCTGGCTGGCAGCCATCTTGGATTTCGGATCATCGTCGATTTCAATTGCTTTCTTCTACAGACATAGTCCAACCACCCTATGAAGTTTCAATGCGATCCAACAAACTGTAACGGAGTTATCATCCAGAAACCACTGTGCCGCCCGCACACCTGACCGCCTGCCCGACTGCCCGCCCAGATGGACAGCGCCATTACATAATACCACGCCAAATTTTTTGGCGGGGTATAATAAAAACTGACAAAACAAGTTTTTATAATATTTTATGAATTCAACAACTTTCGCAACCTCTATGAATATTAAAATATCTGTTAAAATCATCAGCTTTGACACCCCATAAAATTCACAGCATGACGCCATCTTATGAATCGTGAAACACATTTGATAAGATTACTCTACACTTGTCTTCAGATTAAAAGAAACTGGTGTTTGATAAAGTTACAAAGCAGACCATCATCTCCAATGGATCGTTCCAGTTTATTCATCCCTCATATTGCGTCATAATCAACTATGTGGCATGTAGGATGCCGTCATGAGTGATGCAGACAAGTACCTCAAGATGGCATAATTGCATTGTTGTACGGATGGATCTTTCCAGTTTATCCATCCATCATATGACGTCATAATCACCTACTATACTACGTCATAATCAATGATGTCATGAATGACAGATTCAGATAAGTATGTCACGAACGCCGCATAATTGGCAAATTAAAAAACCCACTTCTGTTTCCTCTGCATCGCATTAATATGTTTATGTTTAAATGGTCTGTTGTGAGATATCTATAGGCTCTGCCTTATGAATGAATAATAAATAACATTGAATCGTGAATTTATCAAACATCAACAACAAAAGATAATTCACAGGATGAGGTTGTCCCATAGCAATTATTCGCGCAGATAACACTACTCCATGATTTTGAACGAAATTGACAAAAGTGGCATGTTCTGTGGTGATATTACTCTTTAGTAATTCGAAAAATATGCAAATAAAATTTTATTTTAATGAAATTATACAAGAAAATCGCTTGGCGTGCGGGTTTTCACTCAATTTGTGTCCACCTTTATATACTAATCAGCTCACCTCAGTAATCCAGAGTATGCACGTGTCATAATATCTGGCCATAATAGATCTATGCATCCTCAGTAATCCAGAGTATGCACGTGTCATCATATCTGGCCATAATAGATCTATGCATCAATTGTGTTCTGCATCTATTTGCTACTCCATCTTTAGTGAAGTGATATCTTCATTCTTAGTTATGACATCCTTCATCATCAGTCCTGAGCTGACCATCTCCTCCACAAATCTGTATCATCTCCACACATCTGTATCATCTCCTCCACACATCTGTATTATCTCCTCCACACATCTGTATCATCTCCTCCACACATCTGTATCATCTCCTCCACACATCTGTATCATCTCCTCCACACATCGGTACAATCTCCTTGACACATCTGTATCATCTCCTCCACACATCTGTATCATCTCCTCCACATATCTGTATCATCTCCTTGACACATCTGTATCATCTCCTTGACACATCTGTATCATCTCCTCCACACATCTGTATCATCTCCTTGACACAGCTGTATCATCTCCACACATCTCTATCATCTCCTCCACACATCTGTATCATCTCCTCCATACATATGTATCATCTCCTTGACACATCTGTATCATCCCCTGCACACATCTGTATCATCATCTTGACACATCTGTATCATCTCCTGCATACATCTGTATCATCTCCTTGACACATCTGTATCATCTCCTTGACACAGCTGTATCATCTCCTGCATACATCTGTATCATCATCTTGACACATCTGTATCATCTCCTTGACACAGCTGTATCATCTCCTGCACACATCTGTATCATCTCCTTGATCCATCTGTATCATCTCCTTGGCACATCTGTATCATCTCCTCCATACATCTGTATCATCTCCTCTACACATCTTTATCATCCCCTTGACACATCTGTATCATCTTCTCCACACGTCTGTATCATCTCCTTGACACATCTGTATCAGCTCCTCCATACATCTGTATCATCTCCTCTACACATCTTTATCATCCCCTTGACACATCTGTATCATCTTCTCCACACGTCTGTATCATCTTCTTGACATATCTCTATCATCTACTCCACACATCTCTATCATCTCCTCCGCACATCTGTATCATCTCCTTGACACATCTGTACCATCTCCTTGACACATCTGTATCATCTCCTCCACATATCTGCATCATCTCCGCCACACATCTGTATCATCATCCATGAGTATCCTGCCTACCTGTAACAGTGTACAAATAACAACGTTCAGATTGGTTTGCTATACACACCAATCTGTATCATATGATACAGATGTGTTTCTATTAAATATAGATTTTATTATACAATACTTTAGTACCTTTCACAATGGACCTTTCCAGTTTTAGCTATTTCCTTCCCATCCTTATGGCACCAACAGCGTCCAGTCAAATTACTTTCAAAATATTCAACAGAATGTTTATTCGATAGTAAAGACATACAATTCGTATAACGTGTCAGAATATTATGCGTTAAAGACGGACTAAATCTAGTCATTCATGCTGTAATTGATTATGACGTCATCCTACACGTCAGGTAGTTGATTATGACGTCATATGTTGGATGGATAAACTGCAAAGGTCCATTATCTACGTAGGCTATACACCATCAATATTAGGCAAGAGCATTGTAGTAGATAATACGGGTGAAATAATTTTTTCAGTAAACAACCGCCTGGCAGAATACATTATATACCATTCTCTTGTATGCCTTAAATATTTTACTACCAGATTAATAAGCACCTTTAGACGCACGCACTTGTGCCACAACACGCCACGCATTCCACTCAAAGTTTTGACCATAAGCAAAACAATGTTGGCATTTTGAAAACATTGATTGTTATTGACCAATATAACATAGCTATAAACAAGAAGTTATCCCATTACTGGTGACGTGGACCAAAACGTTCTTTGCAAGTGATCTGAAGGAATGTCCAATTGCACCCCCAAGAGAAAAATTTTACAAAGCTAATAATAATATCAGCTCGATAACTGAACCAACCATTTCAGTGGCAAATTTTCAAAAATATTTTCTCTTGGTCTCCAAATAGGCACTGACTAAGCAAACAATGTCACTTTCCTGACAAATTTTGACCATTAAATTGGTAATGATCAAATTGGTGTTAATATGTATACTAATTTATCATATACTTACGAGGTGTGGCTGGCATTTTATCTTATCTTTATTGTTTGTGCCATGACCTATATCCTGAAAACAAAAACAAATATTAGTAGGTTAAGATAAATTATGGCATCATCTTTTGGCCTGTCCTCTGAGAAATAAAAAATAATTGTTGCAATTTTATTTGGTCAATAGTTTTCACATTATCTAATTCATCCATGCTATTCATTTAGGATGTGTGCTTCTCTGTAAGCATCCACCCCTAATAATAGCGCATGTGTCATTTTAACCATTTAACACTAATTTCAGCCAAAAAAGGCTTCTGCAGTGGTCTTGAGAAATGTCCATTTGCAGACCAAGAGAAGAACATTTTTGAAAATTTACTACTAGAATGACTGGCTCGATGACCGAGCCCGTCATTCCAGTGGTAAATTTCCAAAAAATTGTCTTCTCTTGGTCTGCGGGAAAATTGCAATTTTTTAAAACAAAGCTTATGGCTAAAGGGTTAAACCATATTAGGCGTAACCTGCATATGCAATCCTCTCATGGGGGGGGGGGGCGGGGGGGGGGGCGGGGGGAGAGGGCGAGGAAGAGGTAGAACCCACCTTATTTAGAATCAATAGAACTATGATAATGAGACAATTTGTCTTTAAATTGAGATTTATTTTGTTGTAAAGATATTCTGTTGAAAATTGTGAAAATAATCTGACTGGAAGCTGGCAGCAAAATCTTCCATTCACAGTATTCTCGGAATATTCAGAATGATTTCTGTCTGAATTCCGTGTATACTAGGATCTCGGGGTTCATGGAATATTCAGAATGATTTCTGTATGAGTTCTGTGTATACTAGGATCTCAGGATTAACGGAATATTCAGACTGATTTCTGTCTGAGTTCCGTGTATACTAGGATCTCAGGATTCACGGAATATTCAGACTGATTTCTGTCTGAGTTCCGTGTATACTAGGATCTCAGGATTCACAGAGCTAAGCATTAATTAAAGGTGCATATTCACAGCAGAAAGATTGAAAATAAAATTGTCAAAATTGTATACATTTAGAGGCTTAAATTGCAGGCCTAGAGGTAGGGAAACGAAATAAATCTTAGCATATGGTAATTTAGTCACGTATAAATTAATAAAAAAATGTTTAAGTTGTGAAACTGAATTAGGGACACGAGTCCCTAATTCAACCACGCGATTAAATTTTTTTAAATAATTTGTACATAATGAAATCATCATGTTAAGATCTTTTTAGTTTCATTGCAACTAGGCGCACAAAATAGTCTCTAATAGTATACATTTTTACAATATTTTTTTCAAGCATTTTGGTGTGAATACGCACCTTCAATAATAAGTATTTCAAATATTTATAGGTTTTACTCACCTACGAACTGGAGTGAGCTCGAAGAATTGTGCTGCACCAAAAATGCTCGTCAGGTGAGCAATCAGAAAATCTATAGTCTCAAAATGTGCTAATAATGAACGGCCAGTGTTTCCTTGTTCTGAACGCCCAAGATCATCACGATTATGTGAGTCATATAAAAACAGACCAGGATATTCATCAACACGCATGATTGCCAGCGTATTTACGCTGAGTGTTATCAGAACACCAAGTGCTAAGGGATCCTGCAGAGCGTTCTCAAGCGCATTGAATAGACTCAAAAATCCTGTATCTACCTGGAATATGAAAAAGAAATTGTGGAAAATGTGTTCTTAGTAATGTTAAGCATGATAACTGTCTATTCTAACTGTTCTGGGTAAGGATATTCAATGCATCAGCATATATTGTTGATAAAATAATGGTTATATAACTTATTGTGTTTATTTATTTATTAAGTATAATAATGTATAGTTTTAGCTATGTCCCGCCCATCTTTAGCTAAGCTCCGCCCACATTTCGCCGTATTTGGATCGATCGATCCCTGAACTGCCAGACTATCAATTTCCAGAAAACTGTACAGGTAAGCTGTTAAATATTTTGAAACAAGTTTGACAGGGTGCTGTTGCTGCCTAACAGCGCCCAGTCAAATTAGTTTCAAAATATTCAACAGCATCTTTATTAAATAGTAAAGACATACAATTCGTACAACTACACTTAGCCCATCATCAAATGTGCTGTTGAGGAACCTATCTACGTCATTGATTATGACATCATCCTACACGTCACGTAGTTGATTATAAAGTCATATAATGGATGGATAAACTAGAAAGGTCCGTTACGTAATTTGTTTACCTGATCTAGATCAAGCGTGAGTGATAATGTTCCAAATACGCTGTTCTGGTGATCTATCTCGGAACTAATCTGATTATCTCCCATCAATGTGTGACATAATGCCAGACGCATCACCTGAGGAAGCTCGTAAATACCAAGCTACAAAGCAAATAATAAATTATCTATTTAACCCTTACAGACCAGAAACTTCAAATTCTTTGTGGTAAGGAATATTGTCTTGAATATTTAAAAACTAATTTGATTGCATTGAGGTGGGGGTTGTTGACTATGGAAGCGCCATGTTCCAGTCGAATTAGTTTCAAAACTTTTCCTATATAGTTGTGAAAATGAGAAATGGAATGTGACCATCGATTCTTCCTTATGCAGGACAATGACCTGCGCTCAATAGGCAAGAAATTTCATGAATAAAAATAACATTTAATCCCAGAACTCACCATGGTTCCACAGGTATGAGCAAAGTTATATAATGAGTGCGCGCGTCCGTGCGTGTGTACATGATTCACTGTCCGTGCGTGTGTACGTGAATCATCATTAAGTCGGCACCTCAGTGCTTTGATATTGTCCTTACAACTTTTTTTATAACTTGCACACAGTCTCCTGATAACATTTGAAATTTTTGCGTGAGAGTTTTAGGACTTGTGTGGCCAGTATTTAGTCTGAAATGCTCAAACTCTATACATATTTAAGATTACTCTAAGATCTTTCTAATAGAACTCTCGTACATGAACTAATTTGCATATTTGGCGATTTTTAATCAGAGTTTTTTCATTTAAATCTGGATAATCACATAAATTTGATTTCTGAGTAGCACATCTGACAAACGGATGTGAATGTTAATGTAAAGAGGTGCATGGCATGATGGCTTCAATGAAGGGAAATCCCATCTTTAACTTAAGGTGAGTTCAATTACCTTAGTATGAGGGGTAATTATAATTACAATTTTAAGCAGTTTCTAAGTTCCATTTCAGTTTATTGTACTGTTTAAGGTGCTACACAATACGTGAATGTATGTATATCTGAGAAAATAAATCAATTTATCCTACAATTAGCATAGGACTTCATCAATGCACCTCACCCCCAAGAAAACCAAAGCCCTATATGACTTCAGCATGATTCAGAACAGAGTCTTCTAACATAAGCTTATTTTCAAAATGCTTATCCGGTCAGCATATCGGATTTGGCATTTCAAGCAATTTCGATCGTGATTGCCCTCAGTCCACACATGACACCCAACCCCAAAGGATTTCTATCAATCATTCAAAGTTACATACAGTTTTCCCATGAAATTTTCGAGCTGTGCGGCCATATTGGTTTTCACATCAAAACCAATTTTGAGAGACATCTGTTGACCACAAATAATCGATTGCCAGTCTTTAATCATTTAATCAATGCTACATATAGTTATTACATGGAAAGAATAAGAAGGGGTGTGGGGTGTTGCTTTTTTGGATGTTTCGTCCAGATTAACCCTTTAACACTCGTATCAGCCAAAAACGGCTTCTGCGGTGCGCTTGAGAAATGCCATTTTCCGACCAAGAGAAGGTTATTTTTGAAAATTTAGCACTGGACTTATTAAGCCAGTCATTCCAGCAGTAAATTTTCAAAAATACTCTTCTCTTTCCCTGCAAAGGACATTTTCTATGAGAAAAATTCTACGTGGATGTCCTCTCTCCGGTGCTATTTGCATGCTACCTTGTCGCAGCCCTCTTATTTGTGCGAGAGCACGCCACTAGACCAATCCACGTTAATATAGTACATTTCTACGGACCAATCTCCCCATATCCACACTGAGACTCCAATTAGAGATGGAATCGCACTCATGCTAAGTGTTATACGCACCGATCTATAAAACAAAAAAAGCCAGACCAGCATAACGTGAATGGTCTAATGAGCTGAGATCAAGAAACGGTGGCCAAAGAAAGCCCGATATCAGTACTGAAGCCGCAGAACACAATACATACACTACCCAGGAGAGATTGAGTATTCTAAAATTTATATATAAATCTGTGCTCTGGCCTCTTTAAGTAGGACTAAAACACATGTAAGGTGTCATCATTTGCATTTTAATTCAGTGTTGTATTAAAAACTGATACATCGGGAAAGGAAACATTCAAACGCAAGCTTGTATGCACTCATACGCATGCGTGCACGTACACAAGCGAGCACACACACTCACACACATGCGAGCGCACGCATAATAATTTTGTCTTAGTAAAAGCTAGCGCTATATATCATTATTTTAACTTTGAACATACCAGCCAATCAACATTAATTTCTTTCGAAATGGGACCTTGACATCGCCGAACAGCATCTATATCTTGATTACCACCTCGTTTTGCCATGGCTCTGATAAGATTTTCTCTGTGTGCAGATGTAGCATCTCTCAGAATATCACCCAGGGTGATTGATGTCCAGGTTAAAGGACTCATCACTGAACTGAGAGTGATAGCGGAGACTGATGCTGAAGTACATTGGAAACCCACCCACGGGAATGTTCCTAAACGATCTCGCGAGTTTTGGCTGAAATATGCCTGGACCATCCAGTCGATAAAAGGTGAGCCTGTAAATAAATGTTTAGCAAATACAAAATTACAGCGCATCAAAAATGGAGATGAATAATTTCAAATAAAATATTTTTATTCAAATCAAAGTATATTTACAATTACAGTTGTTTGAACACGTTTATGCTGATAGAATTATAGTAACCTCATTAAATGTAAACCAATAAAAACTCTATGATAACTCTATTTTTGTCAAAGTGAGATTTACTTACTGGAACCATGGCGGTAATGTCTGGCTGTTGTTTCCGCTTCTTGCCGTCTACTTTCTGGGAACAGATGAAATTAACGAATGAATTTGTCAATAAATTTCTTCAGCCTAAATAATATTTCTGAAGCCTGATTAATCACCTTTTCTGTGCTGCAGTTGTTGTTGTTGTTGTTGTTGTTGTTGTTGTTGTTGTTGTTGTTGTTGTTGTTGTTGTTGTTGTTTTTGTAACCCATCTTGCGTCAATTTACCAAAAAACGGCGTCTGTAGTGGTCTTGAGGAAGGTTCATTTGCAGGCCAAGGGAAGACTATTTTTTTTAATTTCCACTGGAATGACTGGCTCGGTTACCGAGCCAGTCATTCCAGGGGTAAAATTTCAAAACTAGAATTCTCTTGGCCTGCAAATGGGCGCTGACTAAGCAAAATTTAGATTTTCTTGACCATTAACCCATTACTCATCAAGCCGGCCAAAACCTGCTCTTAAAATTTTTTTCTTAAATTCCAGAGGTAAGTTTTAAAAAAGCAGTCCTCTTCGCCAGCAAATTGTCATTCACGAAGAAAAAATATAAGTTTCCTTGAAAAATCTTAACAGATTAAAGGTTTAATTGACCAAAGTAGCATTTTGAACGCTTTAAGGCCATATTGACACAAGAGGGGTTAATAGGTCTTTGCGAGAGTGATGTAAGTTACCGTCACTAGGGTACCGGATCTAGCCTTGGTTACGCTTTTGCATTTATCTTACACTCTATTGTACCCAGATTAATACTGCGCTCGGACACTATCTATATTATTATTATTATAAAGACGATGAGATTCTGCTGATAATTATTATGTAATATTTCTTCAACTTAGAAAATGAGTATCAACTTCATTAAACAGTTTACAGTAGAGTTCATAAATACAATAACATGTTTCCAAAATAAAAACAGAAACATAGTTAATATTTTGAACACGATGTAAGAAATGTTCTGTTGAATATTTTGTAGGCCTACTTAATTTCATTAAAAGCAATTGCTGTCTTAAACCAGAACTAGTTTAATGCCTTGTTCTCACTAGAGACTTAATCAGAAATAACGCCATACTGAAGTATGGCGTTATTCCTACTTAAATCTCTAGTGAAAACACGGCCTAAGATTCGTATTCACATCTGTCAAATGCAATAGTACTGACAACATGAGTTCAATCACATGTATCGTTGAAATGTACCCACTGTGAATATCTGTATCAATGGATGAATCCACTGTTAGCTATGTCCCGCCAATCTCTGTCCACGCTTTGCCCATGTTGGGATCGAACCCTGAACTCCCGGAATCTCAATTTCCAGAAAACTATACAGGTAAGCTGTTGAATATTTTGAAACCAATTTGACTGGGGGCTGTTGCTGCATATGGTAGCAACAGCGCTCAGTTAAATTAGTTTCAAAATATTTAACAGAATGGTTATTAAGTAATAAGGACATACAATTCGTACACACGTGGCATGCTTTTAAAGGTTCGTGACGGACTTCATTCATTACATATTTTTATTGTGACGTCAGCGTACATGTGATATAATTCAGTATGACGTCATTTACCAGAGTGACAGATTGGATTCATTATCGACACGCACGCACGCACGCACGCACGCACGCACGCACGCACGCACGCACGCACGCACGCACGCACGCACGCACGCACGCACGCACGCACGCACGCACGCACGCACGCACGCACGCACGCACGCACGCACGCACGCACGCACGCACGCACGCACGCACGCACGCACGCACGCACGCACGCACGCACGCACGCACGCACGCACGCACGCACGCACGCACGCACGCACGCACGCACGCACGCACGCACGCACGCACGCACGCACGCACGCACGCACGCACGCACGCACGCACGCACGCACGCACGCACGCACGCACGCACGCACGCACGCACGCACGCACGCATTCACACACATTAAATGTGATAATAAAGCAGACATAATGATTGTGATGTCATACCTGAATTATTGGCTCACCTGGCGAGAGTGGTCAAGTGGACTTATGCCATGGTGACCGTCTGTCGTCCATAAACCTTTGCTTTAAACGCATCATGGCCCGATTTCAATTAAACTTATATTGAACTATCCTAGTGGGGTAGGTTTCAAGACTTCCATTGAGATTGAAAATAATTTGATTACAATTTTGGCCTTCTTGGATTTACAAAAAATGTCCCAGGCACTTTTGAAGCATAAATTCCTGTGTTTCTGACCAGATCTTTGGAATTTCTGCCAAAGATAGATATGGCTCTACATACATGTAGAACATGCGCTTACTACATGAAATGGCAATGCTCCAGGTGAGCATAGAGTCCCCTTGTCTCTCTTGTATTAATAATAATTGTACAACACTTACTTACCTGATGATGGATGTCGGGATTGCCGACGAACAGCATGAGCACCAGGAACATCAACTGCGACTTGGGCCACTTGCCTCTCATGATATTGGCAATGCTCAGCCTCCTTGACCAGTGGAGATGTAGTGACAGATTTATCATGAGATGACTTCGTTGGATGTATATCAGCACTCTCTTCAGCTTGCAAGATAGATGTTCCAATTAGAGGTTGTCTTTCGATATCACACTCATTTGAGTGAATTATACTGTCTTGTGCAGCATCGTAACCATGGTTATATAGTCCTGCAGCCACAATGCCATCTGCAGCCTTCTTTTCAAATGTCTCACTTGTGGTTTCATCCACCGATAATCTTTCCTGGTGTGTTATCTCCACTTGCTCTTGTTCGCCATTTCTGGATTCAGTGGGTGTTGCCTCTTGCTCCTCCTGTTCGCAATTCATTGCTTCAATGGATGTTACCTCTTGCTCCTCCTGTTCGCAATTCATTGCTTCAATGGGTGCTACCTCTTGCTCCTCCTGTTCGCAATTCATTGCTTCAATGGGTGCTACCTCTTGCTCCTCCTGTTCGCAATTCATTGCTTCAATGGGTGCTACCTCTTGCTCCTCCTGTTCGCAATTCATTGCTTCAATGGGTGTAACCTCTTGCTCCTCCTGTTCGCAATTCCTTGCTTCAATGGGTGTGGTCTCTTGCTCCTGTTCGCAATTCATTGCCTCATTGGTCGTGATCTCTTGCTCCTCCTGCTCGCAATTCATTGCTTCAATGGGTGTGATCTCTTGCTCCTGTTCGCCATTCATTGCTTCAACGGGTGTGATCTCGCTATGATTGTCACTTTCCGTACTATTACTCTCAAGCTGGTCGTCAGACTGATCTTGATTCTGAATGCAGCCAACTTCTACATCTTTCACTTCACATATCTCCACTTCTTGCACATCTTCATTCTCAAAAGCAAGGATGATGATATCGAGTTCCCGGTCAAGAGTCTGCTTCTCATCTTCTATGTTATCTTCCTTCACATTTTCATCACTTAGATTTTCATCGTTAATAGACTCAATTTCTAGATTCTGTACTGGTTCTAGTATTTCATCAGAGGACTTATCCGTCCCACTACTCGCCAGCTCTCCATTCCGCTCGGTGAAACACTTCTCTGTCTTCGAAGGCACACTATCTATCTTCTTATATTCGGAGATGGCGTTCTTGTCTTTTAACAGTGGTGGTGTTTGCTTCTCGGATTTTATCGTAGCACATGCTGGTTGTGTTTGCTTCCAGGATTCTATGATAGCACATATTGGTTGTGTTTGCTTCCAGGATTCTATGGTAGCACATACTGGTGGTGTTTGCTTCCAGGATTCTATGGTAGCACATACTGGTTGTGTTTGCTCCCAGGATTCTATGGTAGCACATACTGGTTGTGTTTGCTTCCAGGATTCTATGGTAGCACATGGCAGGTTGTCTTCACCACCCTTCACACTAATGCACGGACGCTCATCCAGATACCTAATGATAAATTGCATAGAAAATAAGGCATTAAAAAACGAACATATAGCTTTGTCGTGAGCATAATATAATAGTTAAATGATTATTTTGTGAATATACATGTCAACTGAAGGTATAAATGTTAAATAGAAATATATTAAT
This sequence comes from Chaetoderma sp. LZ-2023a, assembly GCA_034401795.1. NCBI lineage: Eukaryota > Metazoa > Mollusca > Caudofoveata > Chaetodermatida > Chaetodermatidae > Chaetoderma > Chaetoderma sp. LZ-2023a. Next base: position 85,336,366 of record CM067369.1, read on the forward strand.
AATAGATATTGCTCATATCCTCCAGATTACAATGTTAGATTTTGTTATAATATTTGGCCCAGTGTAAATTTGAACAGTATCAAGAAAGATTTAATGAATAATTTATGAAAGTGCGGACAGAGTGACTCTATCGCCTGCTTTCAGAATTGCGCCATTAAGCAACAATCACGCACCTTTTATGCATAAAATGGTTACGTATACTTAATATATCAAGATACATACACTGGCGAGTGGTCAGGCACATATGCTACATCATCTTCATCACACCGCTTGCTTTTGGAAAACTGAAATAAAAATAAGTGTGTAAATTTAATGAGCATCTTATGGAGTATCAGAATATGCTCTATGCAATACCTCGATGTGGTATGGGGTGCGTGACGGATGGGGTGGGGTGGGGGCAGCATGGATATAACAAGTTGGCGATTTTCTAAACACAGTTACTGCAGTCTATTTTAAATAAGCCCGATCCTTTGTCATGCTTGACTACATGATGTCAGCATTGATGTGTACTCAGCCACTTATATAGATTGTGAGTAGCTCTTGACAGATTGCAATGTTGGGACATCATGAAGAATCTAATCCAGACTACTTGTAAGTTGTAACAGTATATTCATCGATAGTCGTTTGATCATATTTTCAGTCAACATCACTTAATCCGTTCAAATTGATCATCATATTCGCACGTGATTTTTGCATAGTAAATCTGAAGACAATACAATCTGGCTCCAGTGTCTTCGCACACTGTCCATATGTTAACATCCGATTGGGCCATATATAGGGTTTTGATTCTAGTTGTATATTTGATTGAACACTGGGTCATGGCCTAATATTCTCAGTAGGCAGTAATAATAAGGCCCGATCCCACATTGGCATAAAATTCAATCTACCAAGAGTCCTTATATTTATATTCAATTGAGTCACACAAGCCTAGCCTAATATCTAATTGACCATTGAATCTTGCGCAAATGTTCAATGGGTGCTTAATATCTATTATCTAACTGGCGATAGTGCTAATATTAAATTGTGTCATTGGCATGATATCTGAATCAGCATTTGGGCCTCAGGTTTTCACGCCAAAATCCAATAGAATCCTATGGTCTTAAACTAATATCCACTTGACAATTAAGGCATGCACACATATAGAATTGAGCCACATGCCCTTGGCGGAAGGGGGAATTGTGATACATGGCTGCGTACAAATATCCAATTTAAGGTTTATAGTTTTGGTCCAATATCTTATTGGACGGTCCTGTGCCACTGCCATTCTCGGCCATGTGCACCCACTTTTTTGATAGAAAGTCCCCATGTAAAGAAACTTCGTCATGAAATTACCATTTCCTCTAACAGCTCGTCCGCTGATCGCCAAATATCAGGACTACAGTCTGCCGTCTACTAGTCATCCACACACAGTGCGAGAGAGAGCGAGAGAGAGAGAGAGAGAGAGAGAGGGCGGGGGGGGGGGGGGGGTGGGTGGGTGGAGAGAGATAATGCAGGAGGGAAGGAGGTACGGGCGGACAGACGATAGAGGGGGGGGGGGGTGAGAGCGAGGAATGGGGGCGATAATGAGGGGTAGAGGGAGGAAGGGAGGGACGGAGGGACGGACGGAGGGAGGGATGGAGGGAGGGAGGGAGAGAGAGAAAGAGAGAGAGAGAGAGAAGGGGGTGAGGAGAGCGGTAGTGTGGGAAGGATGGAGAGAGGGGCGAATGAGGGAGGGGAGAGACAGACAGACAGAGAGAGAGAGAGAGAGAGAGGGCGAGAGGGCGGGAGGGCGGGAGGGCGGGAGGGCGGGAGGGCGGGAGGGCGGGAGGGCGGGAGAGAGAGAGTAGAGAGAGAGAGAGAGGGGGGAGGGGGAGGGGGGAGGGAGGGAGGGAGCGATAGTGAGAGAGAGAGAAAGAGAGAGAGAGAGAGAGCCAGTGAGAGAGAGAGAGAGAGAGAGAGGGAGGGAGGGAGGGAGGGAGGGAGGGAGGGAGGGCGGGGAGGGAGAGAGAGAGGGGGGAGGGAGGGTGCGAGAGTGTGAGAGAGAGAGAGAGAGAGAGAGAGGAGAGAGAGAGAGAGAGAGAGAGAGGAGAGAGAGAGAGAAGAGAGAGAAAGAGTGAGAGAGAGAGAGAGAGAGAGAGAGAGAGAGAGGGAGAGAGAGAGCGAGTGAGAGAGAGAGAGAGAGAGAGAGAGAGAGAGAGAGAGAGAGAGAGAGAGAGAGAGAGAGACAGAGACAGAGACAGAGAGATAGGGGGGGGGGGGGGGAGGAGGGGAAGGAGGGCAGTAGTCTTCTTCTTCTTTTCGATCGCTGGTATCACACTTGGAGAGCCGTTCCCAAAATGAAATCTGTGGTTTTCTGCAGTTCTTCCACAGGCCCATACAGTTTTTCAAGAAAAGAGGTTGACAAAGGCCAGATCTCTTCTCTCAGCAGCTGATACGTACTGCAACATTGAAGTATGTGCTCTGTGGTCTGTTCTGCTTCTCCACAAGGACAAGCAGGCGATGTCGTAAGGTGGAACCGCCTGTACATGTGTTGGTTTAGTCTGTTATGTCCAGTTCTGAGACGAAAAATGGTCACTTGCTCTGGCCTCGAGAGATGATGGTAGGCATCTTCTGATTGAGGTGTTCTATAGAGTGACTTGATGATAGTCTTCATCTCTGTATGCGTAACCATGTTTTCTGTCTGATTCTCTTCTGCACCCACCTTTGCCATCGTGTCTGCTTCCTCATTTCCTTGGACTCCACAGTGTGAGGGGATCCACTGCAATGCTATCCGAAAGCATTTGATGGTTTGTAGTGCATCTTCAAGTTGTGGCAGCTTACCTTTGGTGATAGCCTCAATGACGGAGCGGGAATCAGATAAAAAGACAATCTGTGCAATAGGGTCTGCTGTTCTGCTGCTGGTATTAGTTGCATGGACCAGTGCTTCGACTTCAGCTCTGTAGTTTGTGCAGTGTTTGCCTGTCGGTATTGCAGCTGACTCATGTTGTCCGTTTGGATACTGTACGTGCAGTCCGGCACCGCCGCTCCTAATTGCATCTTTGGCTGATCCATCTGTGTAGATCCTTATCCATGTCTCCTGAGGGTACATTTCTTCCAGCATGGCTAGGGTCAGGGCCTTCTTGCTCACATCACTGTGTTCATCTTTGGTTGTGAGATGAGGTACTGTGGTGCGAATAGCTATGCTCTCTAGTTTGTTTTCCCAGGGTGGAGGATCAAGGGTGTGGTTTGGGTCTTCTATTTGTGCTGGCAACATTTCTTGGTGTTTCCTTTGAAGTGCTTTTGTCTCTTTCACAAAACTTGATCTTTTAAGTCTTCCTGATGACAGCTGTGCTTGCCTGATCTTCATCAGGTGGTTGTTGAACGATTTGAACTTTGCAGCTTGGATCAGTGCTTTGCATTCCCTTCCTTTACTAAGTGGGGGATGCCTGCTGTCTGCTCCATTTTTTCTATTGGTGTTGATCTCATTCTCCCAGTGATGATGCGCAGTGCCTGGTTTTGTACTCTGTCGAGGTTCTGTTGATGAGATTTAGCTGCAGTCATCCATGAGCTGGATCCATACTCAAGGTGTCGTCGTAATGCACCTAGGTTGATGGTCTTAAGGATCCTTTCATTGGCACCCCCACTTTGTTCCTGCCAACTTCCTCATGATGTTTAGCTTTCTTCTGGCCTTTGCCTCTGCGTTCTGGATGTGCTCCTTCCATGTTAATCTTCTGTCATAGGTGACTCCCAGGTATGTCTGCTGGTACTCGTATTCGAGTGGAGTACCGCCCAGTGTCAGATTGCCAACCTTGGTTTTGGTGGACAGTGAGAATAGCAGGGCTGATGATTTTTCTTTGTTGATGGTAATATGTGTTGATTGGCCCAAGCTGTAATTCTGTCCAAGGTGAGCTGCATTCTGTACGTGGCAGTCGTTGTTTACTCCTCGGTGCACAAGAGTACGAGGTCATCTGCATAGAGGGCTGCTTGGATCCCATTGGGCAGCTCTGCTACAATGTCATTAATGAAGAGTATGAACAGAGTTGGTGATAATACTCCGCCTTGTGGTACCCCTTGTCTCAACAATACATTCTGTCCAGATTGTCCATCCACCAGCACCCTAGCTCTGCGATTGTGTAGGTATGACTTGGTCCATCGGAACATGTTGCCACCGATGCCTGTGCGCCGGAGCTTCACGAGGAGGCCATCCTTCCACACCTTGTCAAATGCCTTCTGCAGATCGATAAAGGCAGCTAGCATGACCTTCTTGGCTTGAAAAGTGTCCTCTATGACCTGTGCAAGATGTGTTGTTTGATCTTCTGTGCTCCTGTATCTTCTGAAGCCAGCCTGCTCTGAAACTATAATGTTCTCCGACTCCAGGTACCACTGCAAACGCTGGTTGACGATGCGCTCCATGGTCTTGCATATGCAGCTTGTAAGACTGATAGGATGGTAGCTCCGCACTTTTGTCTTCTTCTTCCCTTTTTTCAGAATAGGAGTCATTCTGGCTTCCTTCCAGCACTGAGGGACCTCTCCATTGGTACAACTGAGATTAAAGCTGTCTAGCAACTTGTGGAGAGATGCATTACCAAGGTGTTGGATCATTTCATTCGTAATGCCATCTGGCCTGGGAGATTTCTTCTTCTTCAATTGGCGGATATCCTTCTTCAGTTCTGCTGAACTAATGTCAACTTTCATTGCATCGTGAGTGTTGGTGTCTGTTCTTTCCTTTTGCTCTTTTCTAACCTCTTTTTGACACATTCGTGGTATAGAAATGTTGCTTTCTTTTGCATATGCCTTCGCAAAGCCATCTTCTGCCATCTTTCCTGACAGTGTTTGTCCATCTTCATCAAGAGTAATCTTCTCTCCCCCCCCCCCCCCAACACCCTCATCATTCAGTGCTTTAGTCAGTCTCCATAGCTTTGTGGTGTCTCTCTCTAAATTAAACCCTGCCGTCTTTTCCCTCCAGCTTCTTATTTTGGCCTCCAGCTTGGTCTTTAGATACCTGGCTTTAGTTTGTTGTAGTGTGAGGTGGTTTTCATGACAGGGATTACCCTCTGCATCTTCTCTGGCCGAGTCTAGTTTATCATGCGCTGCTTGCAGTTCTGTTGTCCAGTAGGGGCGGTAGTTTTTCCTGAACCCTCGAGGAATCGCTTCGTTGGCAGCCTTGAGGATACTTGAATTAAATTCCTTGACCGCATTGTTGATGTTTCTCCCTTCTACTGCTATATCTTGGGTAAGCTCATTGGAACGAATGCCGAACAGACTCCAATTTGCCTTTTTGTAGTTCCACCTTGGATGTTGAGGTGAACTTGTCGAAATACTTCCAGAAAGAGAGAGGAGGACTGGGCGGTGGTCGCTTCCTCCTAACTGCGATCCGACCACTCTACCGAGGTTTCTGTGAATGTCTTCTGTACAAAATGCCAAGTCCAGCGTTGTTGTCGAGTGCACACGGCGCGAGTAGAAGGTAGGCTGATCTGTGGGATCGTGACAGTAAAAGTGCTTTTCATCTCGCCATGCTTCAATGTCTTCTCCTCGTGTATCAAGTGTTCTGTATCCCCAGCTCTGAGACTGGCTATTAAAGCCTCCCGCAATGAGGAAGTGGCAGTCCGGGACCTGGATTGTGTCAAGTGAGAGATTCTTGTCATTAGGGCAGTAATAATCGACAATGTCAATCACAGAGTTGCTGGTTGTTACCTTGATCTTGATATATTCTGCCTCTTCCATAAAGGTTTTGATCTGGCTGGCGTTCACGCTGTTTCGGACCAAGGTGATCACCCCACCTTTCTTTCTTCCTCTTCCATCACACTGGAAATCTGGTAACCTCTGATCTTAAATGGTTTTCCTTCTTGCAGGTGTGTCTCTTGGATGCAGCAGATATCAATGTTGTTTTCGCACAGGAACTGTTCGAGCTCTGATTTCTTGTTGGTAACCCCTTCTGCGTTCCAGTGCATGATGTTGATACTGGGGTTCTCTTTGGTTTGGTCTTCTCTTTCGGTTGGCCAGTAGCTCTCCATCCTCGTCCCCTGGCTCCACAAGACGAGTTGATGGGACCTCCAGTAGCTGAGGGTGGGCTGCTTCGAGGCGTGGAGCCCGGCGCTGCACCTGCCTGGCGGATCCTCACAGGGCGAGCACCATTTCGGTTGATTCGATCGCCAAGTGTCATTCATTAGCGTTGTGCATAATGCTCTGGTTAGCCCCTCCAAATGTCTGGATTGACACCCAGTGGGTTACACCCCTGCGCCACATTGAGGCCTAGCATATAGTCTTAAACAGGGGGCAAGAGGGCAGTAGTGAGGGAAGGATGGAGGCGGAGGGACGGAAGGAAGAAGGGGAGGAGATAGAGGGAGGAGGAAGGGGAGGGGAAGAAGTGCGGTAGTGAGGGAGGGGGAGAATGAGGGAAGGGAGGAAGTGAGGGAGGGAGGGAGGGAGAGAGAGACAGAGGGAGGGAGAGAGTGAGAGAGAGAGGGAGAGAGAGACCGACAGTAAATTATATATCATGGTTCGCTCACTTGGAATTATTGGCCACTTATTAAACAAAACAAAAACGAGATTAAAACTGGAAAAATTTCTAATTTTTGGTGAAGACGGTGTAGTAAAGTTTTATTAAAATTGGCGCAGTAGTCTATTCAATGATTCTCTTCGAAATTTCTTAGAAAATCCAAGCTGGCCATCCATGCTAAATTTTGAGTGGTCCATGACGGCCATGCTTTTTTGACGTATCATCCTTCCACGTAGAAAATTTAATTGCCCTTAGTCCCTAATCATATCTCCCTAATTTCATCCTGATTTGCGCTGGAGAAAAAGTAAGCTATTTTCTAGAAAACTATTTGGCCAATAAAGTTCCCTTGAACACTGGCCAATCTGGCCGATCGACTTCGTTTAAACAAAAACTTCGATCTCCATGATGTAAGCATGCTTCCTACCAAATATAATTCAAATCGGACCTGTGGTTCTTGAGAAGAAAAGTGTTAAAGGAAAAGGTGATGGGCGGGCGACGTACGAGTGCCACAACATAACGCCATGAAGCATAGGAGAAGATTTAAAACAACTTTTTAAAAATCGGCCAAAATCAAAAATTTGTGTCAGTTGAGTTGCCACGGTATAAGCTCAATTGGCCATTCTGGATCTAAAAATCAGTTCGACACGCGATTGTTGCAACTTAGGCAGCTTTGTCAGAAACGTCTGTTTGACAGACAAATCTACCGACAGTCACGACAACAACAGCGTTCTTAATCATAGGCATATGGCTTTCATATGATGACAAATACAACAATGTTAGAAGCGAACTCAAACTTCAGAAATGAACAAGACGCATTTTGTTACGTTGATAAATCACGCGATAATCGATTTGTAATGTTGGAAATTTTAATTGACGCAAACGACCTTTATAGCAAAGAGCTCTGCCTATACGTGGCAAGTTTCCAAATAAAAATGGCCTGCCTGCGCATAGTCCGAGTTCTCTGACTTTGCCCGATACAAATTTTCGTCGGGCAGTGCCAGACAACTTGGATTATGCTGTGCAAAGCGTTTTTATACAGAGCAATAACCGACTCGACCTCTCTTCCGGAAACCACAGGCAATGCAAATACCATCAACGAATTCAAATTACAAAAGTTCCGCCATCACTCCACACACGCACGGACGCCCACCCGCCATTCGCACACACGCACACGATCCTTCCTGACGCCCAATCCTATTTGCCAGTAAGGAGCATCGCACTACACGGTGTGGCGCTTTCCAATCCGAAGATCAAACTCACCAAATCAGAAAGTAATTGGAATATGCTAGAACCATCCACCCAACAACACACAGACACAAGTTTCAATCAGGCTATAACACAATAGGGGCCTAACTGCTCTTCAAATTACACATGATCAATATACGGGTAAAACTTTACTCAGTACTCAAGTATACTCACGCAGCAGCTAAGAAAACGCCAAATAGCGCTTCCAGTCCTCCCTTTCTTCCCTTTCTTTTTGTACTTCGACTTCGTTTCCGAAGTCGAAAAACAAAAGAAAAATATCAAGAAAACACAGGTAAAAAGTCGCATTCTTCTTTCGCTTGCGAAATCAGAACAATAATGATAAACGTCGCGATGGACGTGACGTCATAGTAAGTAACAATGTATGACGTCATGCAATCTGACTGAAGTTGACCATTTTGGACATTTCTGCCCTGATACCCTTCCGTATCCTCTGCGTGTCGTAAGAGGCGACTAAATGAGGTACGGGTGAGGTAACCCTGACAGAAACCTCGAGTGCTGAAGACGGAGGTTCCAGGCCGCACGGCGCACTCTAATAAACCATGGATCCACGCACTTAACGCGTATGATCATGTCGATAGTCACTTACAGGACTGGCGGTATGATCAGCGAACGAAAAGAAGAAGAAGACATTTCTATTAATTATTGCAGTTTATAGAAAAGTTCTGGAAATTCTTCTGTAACATACGCGCACTTTATTTGATGTAGGTTCCCTATGTCATTACTCCGGCAGTTCAGTGGTACTACGGCCCCGTGGTTCTACACCCACTTATGAATGGCATTATCTAATAAGGTGGGTCTGTTGAGGATGCTTAAAATCATGAAGCCAATATCTGTTTTAGCAAAGTGCGGTAGATAACAATTGAACTTGGTCCATTGTGCGCCTATCGTCTGTCACCAGAATCTGACCAATTTAAATATCAGTATACATGACAAAGTCATTACATATTATGAGTATGGTCATTATTTCAATGGCATATTTCCCAAGAAAAATTGCGACATTAATTTTCAATCTTTCAATATTTCAATGTGGCATATATCTGATATGACAAACAATGTCATCTATGACAATTTTACTTTTGATAGTAAAAAACATAATTTATCCGATTCTGATCTTTTAATTATTAGCAAGCGGAATATATAGGCGACTTTGAAGGAAATGTTTAGGAAATAGTGACAGAGACACAGACATAAAGAGAGACAGACAGGCCGGCCGACAGACAAACATACAGACAGACAGACAGACAGACAGACGGACGGACGGACGGACGGACGGACGGACAGACAGACAGACAGACAGACAGACAGACAGACAGACAGGCCAGGCAGGCAGGCAGACAGACTGACAATGGGTATGGTAGTATTATTGCATGCCATGGCTGGTGGCTTATTTATATGCCATAGCATATATCGCTTTTTGGTCTTGACAATTATTATACAGTAAAAACCTGCACATTTGTGCCTGAGCTCCGCCCACTTTGAACATGTGTTGGAATCGAATTATATATATATATATATATATATATATATATATATATATATATATATATATATATATATATATATATATGCGTGCGTGCGTGCGTGCGTGCGTGCGTGCGTGCGTGCGTGCGTGCGTGCGTGCGTGCGTGCGTGCGTGCGTGCGTGCGTGCGTGCGTGCGTGCGTGCGTGCGTGCGTGTGAATGACCGTGTACGACCTTGCGCGTATATATGTATGTATGTATTTATATGTGCGCGCGCGTGCGTGCGTGCGTGCGTGCGTGTGTGTGTGCGTGTGTGTGTGATAAATAAAGATTATTATTATACTTTGAATCCTGAATTCCAAGAATCCCAATCTCAAGATAATTATACAGGTAAGCTGTTGAACATTTTGAAACTAATTTGACTAAGCAGTAACTGCTTGTAGCAACAGCTCCCAGTCAAATTAGTTACAAAATATTCAACATAATGTTTATTAACTTGTACAGCTCACTAAAGACACACTCGCGAGATCTGCTTCGATATGAGATCGAGAAAAGAGTATTCTCAGCACGAAGCCACGACTCTATTCTTAGATTGCACACATTAATGCCGTTTTTTCGACACAATCAAATGACATAGCTTCAAAATCAAAATTGCGTCTATTCGCGAGGCGGGATTGAGAGAGGAGAAACAGGAAGAGGGGAAGCAAGAGAAGGAACAGTAGGAGGCGGGATTGAGAGAGGATATGCAGGTAGAGGATGAGATCGAGGAGGAAGAGCAGGAGGTGGGATTGAGAGAGGAGATGCAGGAAGAGGAGAAGCTTGAGGAGAAAGAACAGGAGGAGGAATTGAGAGAGGAGAAGGGGGAAGAGGAGAAGATCGAGTCAGAAGATGACGAGAAGAAGACAGTGGAAGAGATGAAGTAGAGTTGCTAGGTGGCAGATTAGGTCAACAGTGAGTAACAACCCGATAACGGCGCACTGGAGGAGAATTGGTCTTTAGGAGAACCGGCCATGAAACTGTTACATCATCAGCACCAGGTGCTGGTGTTGGTGATGTATACAGATTCGTCCGCTTGGAAGTGGTAGGCAAAGGTGTGAAGGTGGTTGGTGACTGTTGTCGTTTGTTAATCATTGTTGAATTTTACCTTTTTGAACGTGCATTGGTCTCAAGATGTGATTATGGCAGCAACCACGCCCAGTTAAATTAGTTTCAAAATATACAACATAATTTGTATTAAATGGTAAATATACAATTCGTACAACTGACAGACTATTCCAGGTTCATGTCAGAGTATTATTGCCAATTATGATCGTGACTTGTACAGCGTACTTGTGACGTCATATACTTGCTCAACAGACCAGATTCATCCATTTTAGAATGGCATAGAGGTATGGTATGTGAGAATGCATTGCCTCCCTCATTTTATATACATTCATACACTGAAGAGACTGTTTGGTCGAGAGTGTTGGAACTAAAGCCTGGGCAAAAACTGCAGGTACTGACAAGCAAAGTGATTACTATTTACTAGATGCATCCACGTCTATAGGAGTTGTGAGTTATGACATCCCATATCATTGCAAGAAACTGAACCAACACCTAAAATTCATAGATGCCACTTTTGAGGTTGCTTTGGAAATGTGGAGTTCCTGTACATGTACACTGCTTTTTACTCGCGTATGTGCTGCCCTGCAGATGGCAAGGCCCCTATAATGGGAGTTACTGGTGTCTGAGTTGGCGCCCCTGTCAGTTGCCGCCCTGGGCGATCACATGTCTCGTCATCACCTCACTACGGCCCTGCATATTTCAAACTAATAAGCTATGCCCGCTTATTTTATTCCCGTTGGAATCGATTTGAAACATTTAAAACCTTAATTCCAAGAATATATACATGTAAGTTGCTTAATATTTTGAAACTAATCTGACTGGGAGCTGTTGCTAAATTATAAATTCAGCAAAAACATGCACATTTTCTCGTGACTGGGTGAATAGATAATCATAATCATAATTGGCAAATATAGGGGGAGGGGCAAGTGCCTAGCATCCGGGTCGCTAAGACGAGAACCTTATCTGAGCCAGCTCTTATAGGTGGCTTAGAGCTTAAATAGCCTCTTAGATTTGATCACGTTGGATTAATGCTGTCAATTTTATTGAATTATGTGAGAAGGTTACAGTAGGAATCTTCTTTATCCGCCCAGTCTACCCATCATTGAATGTGGTTTTGAAAAACAAACAATCGTGTGTCAACAATGGCAGTAAAAATAATATAAATGAAATCGGCCCAGTTCTTCTTGAGAAGAAGACAATTCAATTCTCCAATTGCTTTATAGCATTGACAATTTTGGCGAGAAAACGATCCAAGATGGCCGTCAAACCGTTCATCCGACAGTATTGAAAATGGCAAATTTGGAATCAGAACACCGAAAAACCTATGTAAAACCAATTTCGGCTTCAAATTTCCACAAATAAAAAAATTCAAAATGGCCGCCAATCATGCTGAATTTTGATTGGCCGATGGCGGCCATGTTTTTTAACCTATCAATTTCTCTTGAACAACCTGTAATGCCTCTTAGTCCCTAATCATACCAGCCAAATTCCTGCCCGATCCGTTCAGCGGTTCTGGAGAAGACGTCATTTTCACGAAAACTAGGTCATTTAAGATAGCCACCCAAGTTTTCGGCCAATCAAATTCCCTTGAACAAACTTGGTTCAGCCGATGGCCTAGATGATATTTTATGAGCTTTGAATCAATCCGCCAAGTGGTTTCGGAGCAGATTTTTAAAAATGTTTCCCGAAATACTGCAAAATCCAAAAATGGCCGCCGGCCTAATAGGCCAACCAGTGTTGTTTGAACAATATCAATTTTTTATTACCTAACGATGCTTCCTGCAAAATATAATTGAAATCCACCCAGTGGTTTCCGAGGAGAAGGCATTTTAACTTTCCAATTGCTTTACTATGGGGAATTTGGCGGGAAACGAATTCAAGATGGCAGCCAAACCGCCGATCGAACAAATTCGAAAATGCAGGATTTGGATTTCTCGACCCAAAAAACCTCAACTTCTCTTGAACAAACTTTATAGGAAACCACACTCCGCTGGGTCTGATCAAATTTCACCTCATTCCGTTCAGTGGCTCAGGAGAAGAAGATTTTTAAAACGCTGGAAAATTTTCCGCAAAATCCAATCTGGCCGCCAACCTATCTAGAAAATCATATATATTCACATGGAAAAACTGTGCGCTAATAAGGCCCTCTTGCCATGCCAAGTTTGAATTTCACCGCCATTTTTTTCTTTGCGCTATTTGCGAACAAAAATAACTGCGGAATATTAATTTTCCCATTGTTTTACTATGGGGGATTTTGTCGGGAAATGAATCCAAGATGGCGGCCAAACCATTAATCCGACAGATTCGAAAATGCCAGATTTGAATTTCTAGACCCCCAAAACCTATATAGGAACAATTTGGGCTTAAAATTCCATCAAATAAAAAATTCGATATTTCCGTCACACAGCTTGATTCTGATTAGTCCATACGCAAATCCGTGTTTTTGGAGCTATCGACTTCTCTTGAACAAACTTTGATGAGTTTCACCAAGTTTCAACTCATTCCCTTCAGTGATTCTGGAGAAGATTTTTTAAAACCCGGGAACATTTTCACGAAATCCAAGATGGCCACCAACCTATCTAGAAAATCATATCCATTAACACGGAAAAAGTTTCTGGTAATAAGGCCCTCTTGCCATGCAAAGATTGAATTTCATCAGCATTTTTGTCTTCGCGCTATTCGTGAACAAAAAAGCACGGAATAATAAAAATAAAAATAAACAGAACGAAAACAATAGGGTGCCAAGAACCAGCTTGGCCCCCTAATAATAATAATAATAGTAATAATAATAATAATAATAATAATAATAATAATAATAATAATAATAATAAATATAGCCGCAAGCGGTGATGCATCGGGGGCCAAGCGGCTAGCATCCCGGTCGCTAAGATGAGAACCGTATCGGAGCCAGCTCTTATAGGTGGCTGAGAGCCTAAATAGCCTCTTAGATTTGATCAAGTTGGATTAATGCTGTAAATTTTATTGAATTATGTGAGAAGGTTGCAGTAGGAATCTCCTTTATCCGCCCAGTCTACCCATCATCGAATGTGGTTTTGAAAAACAAGCAATCGTGTGTCAACAATGCCAATAAAAATAGTATAAATGAAATCGGCCCAGTTCCTCTTGAGAAGAAGACAATTCAATTCTCCAATTGCTTTAGTATTGGCAATTTTGGCAGGAAAACGATCCAAGATGGCCGCCAAAACGTTCGTCTGACAGTATTGAAAATGGCAAATTTGGAATCAGAAGACTCAAAAACCTATGTATAACCAATTTTGGCTTCAAATTTCAACAAATAAAAAAAATAAAAATGGCCACCAATCATGCTGAATTTTGATTGGTCGATGGTGGCCAGGATTTTTTACCTATCAAGTTCTCTTGAACAAACTGTAATGCCTCTCAGTGCCTAATCATATCAGCCAAATTTCGGCCCGATCCGGTCAGTGGTTCTGGAGAAGAACTCATTTCCACGAAAACTAGGCCATTCATGATGGCCACCCAAGTTTTCAGCCAATCAAATACCCTTGAACAAACTTGGTTCAGCGCATACCCTAGATCATATTTCATGAGTTTTCAATCAATCCGCCAAGTGGTTTCTGAGGAGAAGATTTTTAAATACGTTTCTCGAAATACTACAAAATCCAAAATGGCCACCAGCCTAATAGGCCAACCAGCGTTGTTTGAGCAAAATCAGATCTCTATTATCTAACGATGCTTCCTGCAAAATATAATTGAAATCCACCTAGTGGTTTCCGCGGAAACGGAATTAAAAATTTCCAATTGCTTTACTATGGGGGAATTTGGTGGGAAAACGATCCAAGATGGCTGCCACGCCATTCGTCCGACAGTATTAAAATGGCAAATTTGGAATCAGAAGACCCAAAAACCTATGTAAAACCAATTTCGGCTTAAAATTTTAACAAATAAAAATAATGGCCGCCAATCATGCTGAATTTTGATTGGCCGATGGCGGCTATGTTTTTTATGTATCAATCAAACTGTAATGCTCCTCAGTCCCTAATCATATCAGCCAAATTTTGGTGCGATTCATTCAGTAGTTCTGGAGAAGAACTCATTTTCACGAAAACTAGGTCATTCAAGATGGCCACCCAAGTTTTGGCCAATCAAATTTCCTTGAACAAACTTGGTTCAGCGGATGCGCTAGATCATATTTCATGATTTTTGAATCAATCCGCCAAGTGGTTTTGGAGGAAGAAGATTTTTTAAAACGTTTCCCGAAATACTACAAAATCCAAAATGGCCGCCACCCTAAAAGGCCGTCTAGCGTTGTTTAAACAAAATCAGATCTCTATTACCGATCAATGCTTTCAGCAAAATATAATTGAAATCCACCCAGTTATTTCTGAGGAGACGCCATTTTAACTTTCCAATTGCTTTACTATGGGGGAATTTGGTGGGAAACGAATCGAAGATGGCAGCCAAACCGTCGATCGAACAAATTTGACAATGCCAGATTTGGATTTCTCGACCGCAAAAACCTATATAGGCCCAATTTGGGCATCAAAATCCATTAAATAAGAAATTCAACATGGCCGCCAGAAAGCTTGATGCTGATTGGTCCATAAGAAAATCCAAGCTTTTCGAGGTATTAACGTCTTTTGAACAAACCTTATACGGACCCATTCTTCACTGCTTCTGACAAAATTTCAGCTCATTCCGTTCAGTGGTTCCGGAGTAGACAATTTTTTTAAAACATGGGAAAATTGTCAGGAAATCCAAGATGGCCGTTAACCTATCTAGAGAATCATATCCATGCATTGGGGGGGGGGGGCAAGTGGCTAGCATTCCGGTCGCTAAGACGAGAACCTTATCTGAGCCAGCTCTTATAGGTAGGTGGCTTTGAGCCTAAATAGCCTCTTAGATTTGATCAAGTTGGATTAATGCTGTCAATTTTATTGAATTATGTGAGACGGTTACAGTAGGAATCTTCTTTATCTGCTCAGTCTACCCATCATTGAATGTGGTTTTGAAAAACAAACAATCGTGTGTCAAAAATTGCAGTAAAAATAATATAAATGAAATCGGCCCAGTTCTTCTTGAGAAGACAATTCAATTCTCCAATTGCTTTAGCATTGGCAATATAGTGCGGAAAAACGATCCAAGATGGTCGTCAAACCGTTCGTCCGACAGTACTGAAAATGGCAAATTTGGAATCAGAACACCGAAAAACCTATGTAAAACCAATTTCGGCTTCAAATTTCCACAAATAAAAAAATTCAAAATGGCCGCCGATCATGCTGAATTTTGATTGGTCGATGGCGGCCATGTTTTTTTACCTATCAATTTCACTTGAACAACCTGTAATACCCCTCAATCCCTAATCATACCAGCCAAATTTCGGCCCAATCCGTTCAGCTGTTCTGGAGAAAACATCATTTTCACGAAAGCTAGGTCATTCAAGATGGCCACCCAAGTTTTCGGCCAATCAAATTTCCTTGAACAAACTTGGTTCAATGCATACCCTAGATGATATTTCATGAGTTTTCAATCAATCCGCCAAGTGCTTTCGGAGGAAAAGATTTTTAAAAATGGTTCCTGAAATACTACAAAATCCAAAATGGCCGCTGGCCTAATAGGCCGGCCAGTGTTGTTTGAACAAAATCAAATTTCTATTACCTAACGATGCTTCCTCAAAAATATAATTGAAATCCACCCAGTGGTTTCCGAGGAGAAGGCATTTTAACTTTCCAATTGCTTTACTATGGGGAATTTGGCGGGAAACGAATCAAACATGGCAGCCAAACTCTCGATCGAACAAATTCGAAAATGCCAGATTTGAATTTCTCGACCCCCAAAACTTATATATGACCAATTTGGACTTAAAATTCCATCAAATAAAAAATTCAATATTTCCGCCAGACGGCTTGATTCTGATTGGTTCATACGCAAATCCGTGTTTTTCAAGATATCGACTTTTCTTGAACATCTTTTATGAGACTTACTTTCCAATGATTTTCCCCAAATTTTACCTCATTACCTTCAGTGGTTCTGGAGAAGAAGATTTTTGTAAATGCTGGAAAATCCTAGATGGCTGCCAACCTATCTAAAAAATCATATCCATTGACACGTAAAACGTTTCCTCTAATAAGGCCCTCTTCTCATGCAATGCTTGAACTTGTTCGGCATTTTTGTATTTGCGCTATTCGCGAACAAATAAAAGTACCGAATAATAAAAAAATTAAAATAAACAGAACAAAAACAATAGGGTGCCAAGCACCAGCTTGAACAAGATAAAAGTGTCTCCCCCTCCTCCACATCCCCCACCCCAAACCACCCCCCCCCACATCTGTGTGCGTGTGTGCATGCGTGCGTGCATGCGTGGATGTGTGCGTGCGTGCGTGGGTCTGTCTGTCTGTCTGTCTGTCTGTCTGTTAATTGTCTATTGTCTTAAATGTATAAATGTAAATATTATATTCTTCATCCAACTGTCACTAAATTATATGTTTGTTACATGTTAAATGTAAGGGGTCCACCACCTCATAGGCTCGGCCTTTGGTTGCCTGCATGTTGCATAAATGTAAAATTTATGTTCAATGTAATATTGAGCTTAGTAATATAATAATATTTGTCAAAAAATTTAATTTTAATCATATTTGATATACATTTGACTAAAATTATCATGATGGTTTCATATCAAACATTCTCTGTTAATGTGTACAATAACGCCTCCTTATAGATCAAATAGATAGGTTTCTTATTTGATGCTGCTGAATAATGTTATTGTCGAATAAGGTTTAGCATATGTGTTCAGCTCACAAGCTCAGTAAACTGAAAAGAAATAAAACAGTAAGGCCAGATGGCATCCATGTGAATGTACTTCGTGAAGTTCATGAATTTGCTGTACCACTTACAGATATCTTCAACTTATCTCTACGATCTGGCACCATCCCACAAGACTGGAGGGACGCAAATGTGACTCCACTATTCAAAGAGATCTCGACTCTCACCAAATAACTATTGACCTGTAGCTTTAACCAGCCAAATATGCAAGCTACTCCTTGACGCACTATGGCAACACACCGACGATAATCAGCTAATATCTTGCCATCAGCATGGCTTTCAGAAAGGATGCGCTTGTATCACGCAACTCATCGAGTGCATGCCAGATTGATTCTCGCCTTTCGACGACAACAAACAAACTGATGCAATGTATTTAGATTTCAGCAAAGCGTTTGATACAGTACCACATGCACCACATGCATGCCTCATACAAACTGCAAAATCTAGGAATAAAGGGGCACATTTTACTATGGATCAAATCGTTCTAATAATAATAATAATAATAATAATAATAATAATAATAATAATAATAATAATAATAATAATAATAATAATACATCAAGAAATGTGATACAAATTATGCTGCACTGTTATAATAATAATAATAATAATAATAATAATAATAATAATAATAATAATAATAATAATAATAATAATAATAATAATAATAATACATCCAGAACTGTTAATATGGATAATACAGTCTTGTTATAATAATAATAATAATAATAATAATAATAATAATAATAATAATAATAATAATAATAATAATAATAATAATAATAATAACTAGAGGTTAGAGGACTAACCTCGTGGGTTCCAAGAAAATGTTTCTGGTCATTCCTGTCATTGGATGGTAAAAGGAATGTCACCGTGAACTATTTTTAATATCTGTTGAACATAATAAAAAAAGACGAAAACCATAAAAATTATCAAACATGGACAAAAACCTTAAAAATGAAAAAACAAACAAACAGAAATTGACAAAAAACAGCAGAAAAAAAGGTCAAAATCAGTCAAATAGGACCAAGAATTGCCAGAAATTATGGAAAATGGTCAAAACGCATCAGAAATGGAAAAAATGACCAAAAATGACAAAAATGGGGAAAACTGGTCCAAATCCATTAAAAAGGACCAAAATGATAAAAAGCAATAAAAAAACGACGAAAAACGGGAAAATTTGTCAAAATTTGTCAAAAAGGGACCAAAATGGTCAAAAACTATAAAAAAAAAAAACACCAAATAACCAAAGGGGTAAAAATTGCAAAAATCGGTCAAAAACGACCAAAATAGTTAAAACAATCAAAAATGATCCAAAAGACCAAAAAAATGGTAAAGATTGTCAAACACGGACAAAAACCACCAGATATAATAAAAAATGATCAAAAATGAAAAAATGTCAAAACAGCAGAAATATGGCGAAAATCAGTCAAAAAGGACCCAGAATTGTCAAACTGATGAAAAATGGTCAAAAGCATCAGAAATGACCAAAAATGACAGAAATAGGAAAAATTGGTCCAAATCAAAAAGGACCAATATGGTAAAAAGCAAAAAAGAAATGACGAAAACGGGAAAAAATTGTCAAAATCACTCAAAAAGGTCCAAAATTGGCCAAAAATAATAGGAAATGGACAAAACCCCTAAGAAAGTAGTCAAAGTGATAAAAATTACAAAAATGAGGAAAAACAGCAGAAAAGTAGCGAAAATCAGTCAAAAGGGATCAAGAATTGTCAAAATGTTGAAAAATAATCAAAAAACATTAGAAATGGAAAAATGCCCAAAAATGACAGAAATTGGAAAAATTGGTCCAAATCGGTAAAAAAAAGTCCAAAATTGTCAAAAAATAAGAAATCGACAAGACCCTAAAAAAAAGTAGTCAAAGTGATAAAAACGACAAAAAATGATGAAAAGTGAAAAAAAAATTGTAAAAAATAGAAGAAAAGTGGCGAAAATCGGTCAAAAAAGACCAAGAATTGCCAACAATGATGAAAAATGGTTAAAAAGCATCAAAAATGGACAAAATTACCAAAAACGACAGAAACGGTAAGAATTTGTGAAAATCAGTTAGAAAGGGACCAAAATAGAAAAAATCTATAAAAATATAAACAAAATGGTAACAAATTGCAAAAATCAGTCAAAAAGGACAAAAATATACTGAGCCAAAAAAGTTTAGCAATTTCAAATTTTCGCTTGCTGTATTAAAACTATGCACCCTATTGTTATCAAATCTGCAGGTAATTTTCTTCAACACAATGTCTCGCTGTCTGTAATGAAATCAAAATCATTTCTGGATTTTCACGCAGGTGTGCTTACTGCATGTGAAAATGCATTTTGCACGTACTGGTTAAAATGTGTGCGTCGCGTAGCTGAAATGACACCACATTCCAAAACAGGTAACCAATGTGAACTGAAAACGTTACTAAAGTTTACACCTGCTAACATGGGCCGCCACCCAGGGTTATCCGAAAATCAGCGCCATGAAGCAACGGGATGACTTATCGCTGGTATACGGCAGTCGTCAATGCGCGCGGAGGCCACACCCGCTATTGACAACTCTAGAAAAAAATTCTGCCTGGACCCTACACTGAACGATGCTGTGTTAGAGGCGCGATGCTTACACTAGGGCGACAATGAACTGTTTTTCAAATGCCAACCAATTAAATAATATTTTTGAATGAAATCGTTCTCTTTACAAAATTATATTTATTTAGTGTTTTTATGAGAATTGCTAAACCTTTTTGGTTCAGTATTGATAAAACAATAAAAAAAATGACCCAAAACGATAAAAAAGCGGGAAAAATTATCAAACACGGACAGAAACCATCAAAAATAATAGAAATGATCAGAAATGAAAAAAATTGTCAAAAACAGCAGAAAAATGTCAAAAAGGACCCAGAATTGTCAAAATGATGAAAAATTGTCAAAAAGCATCGGAAATGGAAAAAATGACAGAAATGGGAAAAATTGGTCCAAATCGGTAAAAAAAAATACCAAGATGGTAAAAAATAATAAAAAATGACGAAAACGGGGGAAAATGGTCAAAATCGGTCAAAGGGTCCAAAATTTGGAAAAAATAATAAGAAATCGACAAAAACCCTACAAAGAAAGTAGTCAAAGTGATAAAAACGAAAAAATAATATCAGAAATGGCCGAAATCGGTCAAAACCTGTTAAAATTAGTCAAAAAGGTCCAAAATTGGAAAAAAATAATCGAAAACGTGCAAAAACATAAAAAGTATTAAAAAATTATCAAAAACGATGAAACTGATAAAAACAATGGCCAAAATCGGTTAAAATTTGAAAAAATGGTCAAGATCTGTCAAAAATGACAAAAAATGGTGTAAAATGATCAAAAATTATCAAGAAGCATAAAAAATGGTACAAAAACTACAAAAAAAAATCAAAATTGTCAGAAACCATAAAATAATTGTCAACATCGGTAAAGAAAAAGTCCAATAAGGGCAAAAAATACTAATTCAGCAGTAAATGGGTTAATCAAGATTTGCAATTTAGCATTAAAAGGGCTAATGGAAGAATTCAGCAGTAAAATGGTTAATTGAAACATGATATTCAGCAATAAAATGGTTGATTAAAACTTGTAATTCAGAAGTAAAAGGGTTAATTGAGCAATGCAATTCAGCTGTAAAAGGGTTATTTTAGCCATGTGATTCAGCAGTAAAAGGGTTAATTAACACTTGCTATTCGGCAGTAAAAGGGTTAATTAACACTTGTGATTCAGCAGTAAAAGGGTTAATTGACACTTGCTATTCGGCAGTAAAAGGGTTAATTAACACTTGTTATTCAGCAGTAAAAGGGTTATTTGAGTACTGTAATTCAGCAGTAAAAGGGTTAATTTAGCCTTGTCATTCAGCAGTAAAATGGTTAATTGACACTTGTAATTCATCAGTAAAAGCGTTAATCGAGACTCGAGACAATGAGTGGCCATTCAACAGTAAATAGGTTAATGGGACTGACTTATGCCAAAGGATTAATGGAAGTAATCCTTATACAGGAGTAAAAGGGTTAATTCTGATGCTTAATCATAATCATGTAGTACTTGGTAGTACCAAGATGGCCGACAGTCATCGACGGTTAGAAGGCAATAACAACTTCCAGCTATAAATTAATTCAGTGTAATGTATACGCTCGCAATCACCAAGTAATCATCAAGTTGTCACCATAAATTTACTCGACGACGGCGAAAGCTGTAACATATCTGACCTCACTATTAAGGAACACCTCTATTTGCTATGTGTTTTGTAGTAGCTTGGCGCGCTCATATCTCAGCCATTTATGAACGGATCGCCTTGATTCTTTCAAACCCTCATCTGTGGACATCCCTGCACATGGTGAACTACATTTAAAAAAACGCTGACATTGTGGTTCTTAAGAAGAAGCCGGTGGAAAAGGAAACGGAATAATAATAATAATAATAATAATAATAATAATAATAATAATAATAATAATAATAATAATAATAATAGTGAATAATAATAACACGAATCTGACAATTTCTAATAATTTAAAAAACGCTGACATTGTGGTTCTTAAGAAGAAGCCGGTGGAAAAGGAATATTAATAATAATAATAATAATAATAATAATAAATACAATTTTAATTAAAATTGATATTAATGATATTGAATATAATAGTAATGATAATAATATTACTGATATTAATGATATTAAACATAGTGATAATAATAATAATAATAATAATAATAATAATAATAATAATAATAATAATAATAATAATAATAATATAAACAAGATAAGCATGTGTTTCCCTCATCCCCTGTGCGTGCGTGCGTGATTGCATGCGTGTGTGTATATTAATTGTCGATTGTCTTAAATGCATACATGTAAATATTATATTATTATCTTCACCCATGATCTAACTATCACTGAAATATTGTTTGTTACATGTTAAATGTAAGGGGTCCACCCCTGAACAGTCTCTGTCAGTCCATCTGGAAGCTACATCCAATCTGCAAAGTCACCCAGCTGTTTTGTGTACATAAACAGAATCCTAGACAAATACAGCCTACCAACAACATAAGAACTGCTTAATATTCCACCAACAAGATCAGAGAGGAAAGGAACAGTGAAAAGGGAATTTCATGCACACTGGAGAGAGAAACAACAGAAAGAGATGAGAGCACATCAATTTAGCACCCTTCGGTACATGTCCCCAGATACGTTAGATAATGAACATGTCACATATGTGTGGGCCAGTTCACTAGATTCAGTCATTAAAACAGGGACGGCTAGGGTGAAGGTAAAGGCAGTGTGCAGAGTCTTACGTTGCTAAACTCACAAGGCAAGGTTTGGCAGAAAATCGCCAGTGTGCAAACAGTGTCATGTAGAGGCCGAGAACAGAGAGCACTCTGTTAGAGTGTGAAAGATTGAATAATGTTCACAGTCCTAACATGGCTAGACTAGAAGAGTTACTAAGAGAATATGAGGCAAATGACCTGCTGGAAGATAGCGATAGCATGATGCAAATACTGCTTGATGTAACCCATGAAAATCTCATCCTATGTGTATATGAAGAACCGGTAATTGGTATGGTTGAGAAGATTGGCAGAAACATGATCGAGCTATTCACTATACAGCCAATGTGGACCAGTTCACTAGATTCAGTCAGAAAAACAGGGATGATTAGGGTGAAGGTAAAGGAAATGTGCAGAGTCTTACATTGCCAAACTCTGAGCAGAAGACTGATGACTTAACGGAAAATAAAATCCAGCCGCCAAATGAACTAATGAAGCATAAAGATAGCATAGGAATCGCCTACAAACAACAGATAAGTGGATTCAGCAACAAGTAACAATTTATCGCGATATCAACTTACCTTGTCTGACAAGGGTGTTTCTATCAAGGGAGGAAATTCCACTCAAAGAAGAAGTGGTGCGTTGGCTCAGTTGACAAAACCGTTGCACTGCACATGCTTGGAATTCCAATCCAAAGAGCCAGATTTGATCCGCACTCAGGCATGTGATCAAGGTGTAGGAAAAAAATCTGCACCATTCCATACGTCATTCACATGGCATGCCCTTCGGAGGGGACATTAGGCCGTCTGTCATGTCTCGTGTAGTGTCTGTGCCATAGGGAACATAAAAGAAGTCACACTGAGTGTCAGCCCCTGTATCGGGAGCTCAGTTGTGAATATGATATGATAGTGTAAATAGATGTCAGATGTCAGTCCTGCTATCAGTGTCTCCGTGATGCCATAGCTGACGCTTACAGTAGTAGAAGTACGGGTGGCGATGCCATAGCTGACACTTGCAGTAGTAGAAGTACAGGTGGTGTGGAATAGACAGAATGGACGTCACTGAGGGCATAGCTGGCAGCCTGCCCAAATCACTCCCACATTGGAGGTTCGCCTGAAGGGGGGCTCTCCGAGAGGCTGTAAATACAATAAGAAAGAAAGAAGAAGAGAATCTTGGCTAATCATCCGCTCATTCGCATCTCGCGAGACCTCCTTCAATACGAGATCAAGAAAAGTGTTCTCGTAGAAGCCACACCTCTATTTTTAGATTGTCAGCCGCTCTCTTAAAGCTCTCATGTTCCATTAAATAGAGACACTTTTGCATGAGATATGAGATGCCTGTTCAATTTACCCAGCATGCAGTGCTACCCGGTGTGCAATACTGCCCAGCATGCAATTCCCTGACTCCATAATCGTTGTACCTATTGGATGCCATATTCGTTTAGTCTATTGTCTGCACAAGCCAGGATTTCTCAAACAAAGCCAACCTGCTTGCACGTGCAAATAGGCATAATTTGTCCTCCAGATCTGGATAAGCATGCACGTATTCACGGCAGTACATTCGACAGTCTGTTTCAATACTGTTCAGAGACAGGGTGTCAATGTAAAGGAGAAAATAGGAGAAAGCTTTTATATACATTGCCAGTAATTTGCGTGAAAGTTGTTGCTATCAATGACAGCACCAACATTCAGTAAAATTGTTGTCAAATAAATTAGTATGTAATGCAATTACTACCTGCTATATATTTGATACAAATTTTATCGAAAAGTGTTGCTGCTTTCAGTGATTCAGTCTATGTATTCTAAAATAATCATCATAAATTTGAGGCAACACTTTCTACGGATTTGATGAGCAATTTGACTAAGTTGTTGCTGACTAAGACACCAACAACGTTATCAAATTGTTGTCCATAGACTCACACAGTGCTCAGTATTACTATCTCAGTAGAGTGAGTATATGGCCAAAACACGCTTTGTCTCATGATGTAAATATTTCACCTAGCTACCGGGTGTACGTTTCTGTTCGATCAATGCATTTCAAACAAATGCACAAATCTGTCAACGAAACATACATGCTGTTTGCTATTCATTCTTCGTGAGAACACGTATATAGGCCCACGCTCGCATTACCTAAATAGTAATACATTGATTGCACGTGTGTGGATATTAATTCGATAATGTTGTTGGTGCCTTAGAAACCAACAACTTAGTCAAATAGCTATTCAAATCCGTAGCGAGAGTCGACTAAAAGTTATGATGATTATTTTAGAATATAACGATTGACTGAAAGCTGTTGTAGCAACAATTTTCATTCAAATGAGTATCAAATCTGTGCCAGGTAGTAATTGCATTACGTAATAATTATTTTGACAACAATTTTACTGAATGTTGTTGATAGCAATAACTTTCACGCAAATTATTGTCAAAATATATATAAAAGCTTTCTTTAATTTTCTTCTGGAAATTGACACAGTTGCATTGAACAGTATTGAAATGCATTCCGTCGAATGTACTTCCGTGAATAGTACGCCCTGCGAGCATGCTTAAGCTTCTAGAGCTGGAGGATAAATGACTATTTGCACGTGCAGGCAGTTTGGTTTTGTTTGATAAATCCTGGCCTATACAGACAATAGACTAAACGATATGGCGTCAGGAAATTGCACGCTGGGTAGCGTTGCATGGGGGGTAAATTCAACATAAATCAGCAGGCATCTCATATCTCGTGCAAAAATTTTAAATTTAATGGGACACGATAACTTTAACGAGTCTTGTTTCTTGGATAGGGTTAAGATCTATGGTTTCTTGGAGTCGAGTTAAAATGTGGTTAGGATTCGCTTACAACGAATGGAGTCGTTTAGACTAGTAAGGAGTCGGTAAGCATTTTGACGTTTGAACGCATTGCTACATTTAACCAGCTTTTTACTAGCTAACGGTGATTTAGTAGATTTCAGTAGGCCGACATGTTAAACATTCTGAAATTGTGTACATGAGCACTATATTATTTACATCACAACGTGTACACAGTTTATATCATAGTGAATAATCAGATAATACATAAAGTATGCGGCCGATATGACAGAATGGCGTCCTTGACAACAGATCAAGCACAGCAAATCGCATCAGCTGAGGTAATTTATTTGTACAATTTCATTATCATCATTCTGGCACTGCATCCCAGCTGTCTATTTTTACAAGGGAAACTACTGGTGTTTATCCTTACGGAAATGAAAATTAGGAATACGGCAGTCATGGCAGTACAAGTGTTAAAAAGTCAAATGCGTGGCGAGAGCATTTTTAATTTAAAACTACATCTATTGACATTTATTAATAGTATGTGCGTGCGCACTCATGCATGTGTGAACGCTAGTGTGTGTCTGACCAGAACTGTAAATTATAAAAAAAATCTACTGATCCGATTTTAGATCAAATTTTAAGGAAAGCTTTGTCGTGCAAGAGGATTTTGAGTGGCATGCACAGACGCAGATCTTGCTCAAATCTCATTGACACACTAGCCGCTAGAATAGAATTCAGCAATTTTTTTGCGTGCTTCCCCACAAATCTGGGTAATCCGTTAAATCCAAAAACTTTATATTTTTATGTGACGAAAATGGGAGGATGAGGGGCCGCAATCTCAGAGACTCATATTCTGATTGCTCTTGTTTTGTTTTGTAGGACCAGGCCTATATATGATGATGGATCCTTAAAGCCTCCTGTTATTGTTTGTTTTCATGTGTGCATGTTCAGCTTATAACACTTTAATCCTCAAACTGTGTTCAGTGAACCATGAAAAGTATGTCCGACTTACCTACTTCTGATATGTGATACCACTTTGTGGGATGCATCCATATTCCAAGTTTTGTGACATACATGTGGATGTCGGGAAACTTTGGTACAGACTAAAAAAACAGGGGCAGACAAAATAATTACTATTTTAAATATAGCCCACCTTTGCAGGAGTATCTTTATGGATTATGCTTTGAATCAATCATTTAAATGAATTGTGCAATCCAGAACACATTTGCTGTAATTATTCACAAAATTCCTACCACTTTCTACAGCCTAAAGAAAATGGCAAGCACCTACTGGCGACGTACCTTGCTTGGCAACCTTGGAATGAGGAGATTGACATGCGCCAATCCATCCTGCTGGACTATTTATATGATCACCTAAAGTTTGCATCGGACAAAGGCTTTCCATGGCTACAGGTGTGTCACGTGTTGACCTTTGCAGCTGAACTCTTGGAAGAGACTAAAGGTAGCTTGTATTATTATGTGCTTGAATATAAGTTTTACCCAACTTTCATTTACGATAACAAAGGAGTCGAACATCTGTTATAGTATTTATCATGAAGTTCAATAGAAGTATTTATAAATACATTGCTCTGTCTTTCTGTAGAGGAGTCAGCAATCTGGGAACTCAGTGAGCAGACACCTTAACCCTTTAACCCTCGAATTTGTTCATAAAAATTTTGATTTTCTCATAGAAAATGTCAGTTTGCAGAACAAAAGACTATTTTTGAAGATTTCCCACTGGAATGACTGGCTCAGTTATTGAGCCAGTCATTCCAGTGGTCAATTTTCAAAAATAGTCTTCTTGTTCTGAAAATGGACATTTCTCAAGACCCTTACTAAAACCGTTTTTTGGCTTATATGAGTGTTAAGGGTTAATTATGTGTAAATGATCATGTGTTAATGTTTAAACATAACCATGACTAATGGTATATGGGTCTTTTCTATCATATGCAATGTAAGAAAGGAATCCACTCTATCGATCAATCATATGACGTCATAATTTAACTACATCACATGTAGATAGGCCAGTGGTTTTCATGGAATTGGTAATTTGAAAAGAAAAAGTTATTTTAAAATGAAAATAAACAGAAAATCAGATTTTTCTGCAAAATGTTTATAAATTGAAATAGAAACATGATATTCAAACAGAAATTAACAGAGTTTAAAGGCAGTTTATCCAGAACCTGAGATATTCTCAAGTAAAATTGAGACATTTTTTTTTCTTCGAGAACCTGAGACATTCTCGCATAAAATTGTACATTTTTATACACTCATATCTCCACCACCCAAACTTTGTACTGTCTGGACATATTAATAACACAATGCACAACACAAATTTTACTGTTTTATTGACTTTATTAAGTCTACATGCATATGTTAAGATTTATTTCATTTCATTACATTGAGGTACACAATTTAAGCCTCTAAATGTATATAAGTTCAACAATTTTATTTTCAAGTATTTTGGTGTGCATTTTGTGCACCTTTAAACTCAACTGAATATCGGAATTGTTAAATTCGGATGTGAATAAGTTTTTAATTATTAACAAGTATTTTGAATGGAACAAAGCGAAACTTTGACATGTGCTATATGACATACTGGGTGATCTAATTGTCTGCCCCCAAATACTTGCAGGCCATGTTGACTAGATCTTTAGTCTGTGTATACAGTTTAACCCTCCTGTGTCAAGTTACACTTTTAATTGTCAACCTGGCCAAAAGGTCTGCAGTGAGAAAAGTCAATTTATAGGCCAAGAGAATACTCGGGGCGCTGTTGTCACAAAAGGGGTTAAGGAGCTTGAAGAAATGGATTACTGTGGGTAGTACATAGAACTTTCTTTTCGTGCCTACCAATTGATCAATTCTAAGATGTCATTAATTTATCCATAGTCAATCATTGGAACAAAGCAATTACTACGTGTGTAATATAAAACCTAGCATTATTAACTGTCTGCCTGCTGAATTTCTGCAGACTACATTTTCCATGGGGGTTAACTCTGGATATGCTGAATATTTTGAAAACAATTTTAATGAAACTTATTGGTGACTAACTAAGCCGCCAACAATTTTCAGTCAAATTGTTTTCAAAATAATCAGCAGATCCAGAGTTATTGCCCATTGCAATTATTGTGGGTGGCTTGCTGCAGTCAGACAGTTAGCGTTATAGATATTGCTCATAATTTCGTCGACATTGTAATACTGCTCAACTGCATCCTATTGTCATAAGTTTTATCGGCGGTTGTCAGTTCAGTGTATGGCTGAATTCCAAATAAGCATGTCTAGTTTAGAGAACCAAAATGTGGTGGTTCGTGGAGACAGGTGGTTGAAAGACCACATATCTTAACTGTCTGCCCGCTGAATTTCTGCAGACTACATGGGGTTTAACTTTGGATATGCTGAATGTTTTGAAAACAATTTGACTGAATGTTGTTGGTGGCTAGGCCACCAACAACTTTCAGTCAAATTGTTTTAAAAATATTCAGCATGTCCAGAGTTATTGCCAATTGAAATCATTGTCTGATGACTTGCAGCAGTCAGACAGTTAAAGAGCCCGTATCTTGTGTCAAACCCAACTATTTCCTCACACAATACAGGATCCATTTCTAGCTATGCCCCGTCCATTTCTAGCTAAGCTCTGCCAATTTGCATATTGGAATCAATTTGAAACTGAAACCCTGAATTCTTATAATCTAAATTTCAAAATAATTGTACATGTAAGCTGTTCTATAATTTGTTAATAATTTTACTGTGTGCTGTCAAATTTTACACTTGGTTTTGTCAGATAACTGAATCACGGACCATCTTGGATTATTTTCCAGCCAAAACTCATAGAGAAAAAAATGTGACGCTCCAGATCACATACACTCAAGAACCACAGGGCTGAGTAGATTTTATAGGAAGCACGCTTACATGTATGTCATAGAGATTTAATTTTGTTCAAACGGAGCTGATGGGTTGATTTGGGTGACGGCGATCTTGGATTGTTTGCTATTTTGGAGAAATTTTATGCATTTATACTCTCTTTTTTCCAAAACCACTTGGCAGATTGAATTGAATCTCAAGAAATTTTGAAACTGGTCATCTGTGACCATCTTGGATTTTTGAAAATATCCAGAGAATCAGTTAAAAGACTACTTCTCATCAACCAAGCTTGGCTGGAAGAAATCTATTGCGGTACATTTCAGAACACTTGAAAACACAGAAATTTGATTGGTCCAGTTTTTCAGGCAGTCATATTTGAATTTGTGAAAATGGCTGTATGAAATAGGTTAAGAGGACTCCCCATTAATGGTAAAGGAGTATTTCAACCAAACTTGGCTAGGAGGACATAGATTTTAGAAAACTTATTAAATTTATTGATATTTTCGGCGGCCATTTTGAATTTCTGAAAATGTCCAAGAAATTGTTTAAAATATTACTCCAAAAATGCCTGGCCACAATTTGAATTTTAAAACTTAGATTTCTGGCCAAAACTGTTAAATTTCTTGCAAAAATGTATATGATTCTAGTTGAAATGCTAGTGTTCCAATCCACTCGGGCCTCCTTGTATGGGGCTCTCATGGGTGGTTATTAAAATTAATGAAACAAACTCATCTGTCACTTATATACAAGTATTGTGTTATAATGGAGGATTCCAGTTTATCAGTCATATGATGTCATAATCAACTACGTGACGTGTAGAATGATGTCATAAGTGATGTGCAACTGTGTTCATCATGATGGACCAAGCATTATTGTACAAATTTTATGTCTACTATGATTTACCATGATTTAATAATCGTTCTAACCACAGCAACAGCACCAAGTCAAATTAGTTTCAAAATATTTAATGGCTTACCTATATAGTTTCCTGGAGATTGAGATTCAGAGAGTGCAGGGATTGATTGATCCCAACACAGGCAAAGCATGGGTGGAGCTTAGCTGGAGATGGGCACGGCATAGCTAAAACTGGATTCTTCCATTATAGTCACTTGTTAGCTGATGTCACGGATCAAAATAACGCAGGCGCTCTGGTCCGTCATGAAAGTGGAAACGGTCATTTTTGGACCATCATTAAAGTGTCTGAATTGTATGTCTTTGTTTAATTTAAAATTTAATAAACATTTTGTTGAATATTTTGAAAATAATTGACTTGGAGCTGTATTCATGTTCAGCTTACCTTGAAATTTAGATTCTGGAAATTCAGGTTACAATGTTTCAACTCGATTCCAATAAGTGTGCAAAGTGGGCGTGGCATCGCTACAAATGGATCCCGATATTAACCCTTTAACGCTTGAATTTGTTCAATAAAATTTCAATTTTCTCATAGAAAATGCCCATTTGCAGACCAAGAGAAGACTATTTTTGAAAATTGACACTGGAATGCCTTGCTCCATTATCGAGCCAGTCATTCCAGTGGTAAATTAAAAAAATAGTCTTCTCTTTGTCTGAAAATGGACATTTCTAAAGACCACTGCGGAAGCCGTTTTTGGCTGATATGAGTGTTAAAAGGTTAAATGAGTGTTAAATGAGACATTAACATGATACAATTCTTTCAGGAAAAACTCTTGCATGTGTACTGCAGATTTATGCAAAGAAAGCTGAAGATCTTGTAGTTGCTCTCGGAGAACATAACTTCAAAGTATATACCAGCTTCATCTTCAGCACATACTTGAGCCATTTCAAACTCTACCAGTGTGTTTTCATGCATGAACGTACGAAATACATTCCCCAGTATAATCAGTCTGTCGAGGTACCGATTGCACCCACCGAATTCAGACAGGGTCAGCTTGTGCGAATATGGGAATATGAGACACGGTACAAAGAGATCGAGACGCACGAAGTAGACAGAGTAAATGAGCGTTATATGCAACAGAAAGCTGATAGGCGCATTGTCGATGAAGAACTAAGAGATGTGTTAGAATCAGTGAAAAATGTTCAAGAGCCATTAACTAAAGAGGTGTGTTACCACTCATTAGCCCTTACCGCTCTGATGTCAATATTCTATCTTTTACTGTGTCAGTAGCATAGAAACTGGTGTACATTTTTCAACAAATTTGTTGAAAAATGAATACCCGTTCATCTTTTAATTTAATTAGAAAATTTTGACACCTGAGTGAAGTGTTAACCGCTTTATTTGAAAATTGAATATCAGCTTGTTGTACCCCTTCCAGCATCCCACCTTGGTGTTTAAGTTTACATGGGAAATTTGCGTTTAATATCTTTTATTTGGAAGGATAAATATGTAATCAGTAACCAAACTTGGATATATGGATGCATTGTAGGCTAATGTTTGTCCTCTATTGAAAGTACATCAGCATGACATACTTTCACGGTTCACTGAGCATCATGGACAATTCTCGTCCAGAAGATGTTTGGCACAGTAACCAAACTTTGTTTGTGTATATGTTGTAGAATAACAGTTATCATGTATCACATATAGGTCATTGTGACCTAGTTTTCACAGTTCACTGACCATAGAAAATTCTTGTGCAGGCTTTAGTTTTCTTTGTATACTTACATTAACCAATCTTGGTGTATGGATATATTGTAGTTGTAGTATAAAATGTAGCTGAGTGTGGCTTACTTTTCATGGTTCATCCTATTTCATGATAAATTGCATGCATTCAGCGAAAGGCGCAGTTCAATGGAAGGTGGGGGTTATCCTTTGTGATGCACTGCATCACTAAAGCGCTGGTTAAATCTGTTTTAGTCTACAAGGACACTATCTCTACTATGACAAGTCTGAGTGACCACAGAAATTCCAATGATTCAACTGGCCTAAAATGCTTGAGAGAAACTCACTAGAAAAACTGGACCCCCTCTACAAACACAGAAACCACTTGATACAGTTTACAATTTATCTAATGGAGTTTCGGACTTCTGATTAAGAGACACACCTGCAAGAAGGAAAACCATTTAAGATCAGAGGTTACCAGATTTTCCGGTGTGATCGAAGAGGAGGAAAGAAAGGGTGATCACCTTGGTTCGAAACATCGTGAACGCCAGCCAGATCAAAACCTTTATGGAAGAGGCAGAATATATCAAGATCAAGGTGACAACCAGCAACTCTGTGATTGACATTGTCAATTATTACTGCCCTAATGACAAGTATCTCTCACTTGACACAATCCAGGTCCCGGACTGCCACTTCCTCATTGCAGGAGACTTTAATAGCCAGTCCCAGAGCTGGGGATACAGAACACATGATAAATGAGGAGAAGACATTGAAGCATGGCAAGATGAAAAGCACCTTTTACTTTTCAACGATCCCACAGATCAGCCTACCTTCTACTCGCGCTGGTGGCACTCGACAACAATGCCGGACTTGGCATTTTGTACAGAAGACATTCACAGAAACCTCAGTGGAGTAGTCGTATCGCAGTTAGGAGGAAGCGACCACCGCCCAGTCCTCCTCTCTCTTTCTGGAAGTATTTCGACAAGTTCACCTCAACATACAAGGTGGAACTACAAAAAGCCAAATTGGCGTCTGTTCGGCATTCGTTCCAATGAGCTTACCCAAAATATAGTAGTGGAAGGGAGAAACATCAACAATGTGGTCAAGGAATTTAATTCAAGTATCCTCAAGGCTGCCAACGAAGCGATTCCTCGAGGGTTCAGGAAAAACTACCACCCCTACTGGACAACAGAATTGCAAGCAGCACATGATAAATTAGACAAAGCCGGAGAAGATGCAGAGTTTAATCCCTGTCATGAAAACCACTTCATGCTACAACAAACTAAAGCCAGGTATCTAAAGACCAAGCTGGAGGCTAAAAGAAGAAGCTGGAGGGAAAAGACGGCAGGGTTTAATTTAGAGAGACACCACAAAGCTATGGAGACTGACTAAAGCACTGAATGGTGAGGGTGTCGGGGGAGAGAAGATTACTCTTGAAGAAGATGGACACACACTGACAGAAAAAATGGCTGCAGATGCCTTTGCAAAGGCATATGCAAAAGAAAGCAACATTTCTATACCACGAATGCGTCAAAAAGAGGTTAGAAAAGAGCAAAAGGAAGGAACAGACACCAACACTCACGATGCAATGAAAGTTGACATTAGTTTAGCAGAACTGAAGAAGGCTATCCGCCAATTGAAGAAGAAGAAATCTCCCGGGCCAGATGGCATTACAAATGAAATGATCCAACACCTTGGTAATGCATCTCTCCGCAAGTTGCTAGACATCTTTAATCTCAGTTGGACCAATGGAGAGGTTCCTCAGTGCTGGAAGGAAGCCAGAATGACTCCTATGCTGAAAAAAGGGAAGAACAAGACGAAAGTGCTGAGCTACCGTCTTATCAGTCTTACAAGCTGCATATGCAAGACCATGGAGCGCATCATCAACCAGCGGTTGCAGTGGTACCTGGAGTCGGAGAATGTTATAGTTTCAGAGCAGGCCGGCTTCAGAAGATACAGGAGCACAGAAGATCAAACAACACATCTTGCACAGGCCATAGAGGACACTTTTCAAGCCAAGAAGGTGATGCTAGCTGCCTTTATCGATCTGTAGAAGGCAATTGACAAGGTGTGGAAGGATGGCCTCCTCGTGAAGCTCAGGCGCACAGGCATCGGTGGCAACATGTTCCGATGGACCAAGTCATACCTACACAATCGCAGAGCTAGGGTGCTGGTGGATGGACAGTCTGGACAGAATGTATTGCTGAGACAAGGGTGCCACAAGGCGGAGTATTATCACCAACTCTGTTCATACTCTTCATTAATGACATTGTAGCAGAGCTGCTCAATGGGATCCAAGCAGCCCTCTATGCAGATGACCTCGTACTCTGGTGCACCGAGGAGTACACAACGACTGCCACATACAGAATGGAGCTCACCTTGGACAGAATTACAGCTTGGGCCAATCGCTGGTGTATTAACATCAACAAAGAAAAATCATCAGCCATGTTATTCTCACTGTCCACCAAAACCAAGGTTGGCAATCGGACACTGGGCGGTACTCCACTCGAGTACGAGGACCAGCAGACATACCTGGGAGTCACCTATGACAGAAGATTAACATGGAAGGAGCACATCCAGAACGCAGAGGCAAAGGCCAGAAGAAAGCTAAACATCATGAGGAAGCTGGCAGGAACAAAGTAGGGTGCCAATGAAAGGATCCTCAAGACCATCTACCTAGGTGCTGTACGACCACACCTTGAGTATGGATCCAGCTCATGGATGACAGCAGCTAAATCTCATCAACAGAACCTCAACAGAGTACAAAACCAGGCACTGCGCATCATCATTGGTGGAATGAGATCAACACCAATAGAAAAAATGGAGCAGACAGCAGGCATCCCCCCACTTAGCAAAGGAAGGGAATGCAAAGCACTGATCCAAGCTGCAAAGTTCAAATTGTTCAACAACCACCCGATGAAGATCAGGCAAGCACAGCTGTCATCAGGAAGACTTAAAAGATTAAGTTTTGTGAAAGAGACAAAAGCACTTCAAAGGAAACACCAAGAAATGTTGCCAGCACAAATAGAAGACCCAAACCACACCCTTGATCCTCCACCCTGGGAAAACAAACTAGAGATCATAGCTATTCGCACCACAGTACCTCATCTCACAACCAAAGATGAACACAGTGATGTGAGTAAGAAGGCCCTGACCCTAGCCATGCTGGAAGAAATGTACCCTCAGGAGACATGGATAAGGATCTACACAGATGGATCAGCCAAAGATGCAATTAGGAGCAGAGGTGCCGGACTGCACACACAGTATCCAAACAGACAACATGAGTCAGCTGCAATACCGACAGGCAAACACTGCACAGACTACAGAGCTGAAGTCGAAGCACTGGTTCATGCAGCTAATACCATCAGCAGAACAGCAGACCCTATTGCACAGATTGTCTTTTTATCTGATGCCCGCTCCATCCTTGAGGCTATCACCAAAGGTAAGCTGCCTCAACTTGAAGAAGCACTACAAACCATCAAATGCTTTCAGATAGCATTGCAGTGGATCCCCTCACACTGTGGAGTCCAAGGAAATGAGGAAGCAGACAAGATGGCAAAGGTGGGTGCAGAGGAGAATCAGACAGAAAATGGTTACCCATACAGAGATGAAGACTATCATCAAGTCACTCTATAGAACACCTCAATCAGAAGATGCCTACCAGCATCTCTCGAGGCCAGAGCAAGTGACCATTTTTTCGTCTCAGAACTGAACATAACAGACTAAACCAACACATGTACAGGCGGTTCCACCTTACGACATCGCCCGCTTGTCCTTGTGGAGAAGCAGAACAGACCACAGAGCACATACTTCAATGTTGCAGTACGTATCAGCTGCTGAAAGAAGAGATCTGGCCTTTGTCAACGTCTTTTCGTGAAAAACTGTATGGGCCTGTGGAAGAACTGCAGAAAACCACAGATTTCATCTTGAGAACGACTCTCCAAGTGTGATACCAGCGATCGAAAAGAAGAAGATTAAGATCTACTAATATTTACACATTCCTCAATAACTGTGGTGCTACTGGTGCACCCGTCTCCAACCTCTAGTCGAGGCTTGTCCATGGGGTCACGAACACGTTTGTCAATTTTCTGGCCAAAGGATAAAATGCAACATCTTTCAGCAACATTATTTTCAAAACAGACATTTTTAAAGCATTTTTCAATAGCTAATGGAGCGATCTTTTCCAGACTTGGGTTTATGTTTGTCTGTGGGGTCCCGAAGTCATATAAGGTGAAAAATGAGGGCGCAACAGCTTTCAGCAACATTGTTTCCAAAATAGGCACTTGAACTTATGACAGCTTGACTGAAAAAATATATCACCGACGTGGGTATTGGACAAATTTGTCCTTGTTTATATAAAAAAAGTTAAATATATGAATTTTGTTCCTCTCTATATCACAGACACTCGGTGACATTATTAAGGATGTGGTACACTCCTGCTGTGCTGCCAGTTTTCAGACTGTAGAAACCCTTCTTACAGATATGCAAGAGGATACACAGTTCAAAATTGAGAAGACTATGCTGGCACGACCAACAGAACTAGGTAATGTGTGCATGCGTGTGCGTGGAGTCTATGTTGCCTCTATATGTTTGTGTCACGTTAGACTGACGTTCTGTATAAAATAATATGTAGTAGGGATGCACCATCTTTCAATATATGTATGGTTGTTAAGCTAAAAGAATTAGAAAATCATAAATATTTTACAGACATGTTGAATATTTTGAAATATTTAAAATCTTGATTTTCTTGACGTGATTAACCCTTTATGGTCAAGCCAGCCAAACCCGACCTTTGCATTAATTTTCAGCCAAGTGAAGATGATTTTTTCAAATTTTACCATTGGAATGACTGGCTCGATTATCAAGCGAGTCTTTCCAGTGGTAAACTTTAAAAAATAGTCTTCTCTTGTCAAGCGAATGGACATTCCCTTTCAGCAGAAATGTTGATCATTAAAGGGTTAAACCGCATTTTTAGCCATGCTCCGCCCATCACTAGCTAAGCTCCACCCACACCTCGCCATGTTAGGATTGATCGATCCCTGAATGCCCTAACTATCAATTTCCTGGAAACTATACAGGGAAGCTGTTGAATATTTTGTAACTAATTTGACTGGGTGCTGTTGCTGCCTATGGCAGCAACAGCGCCCAGTCAAATTAGTTTCAAAATATTCAACAGAATATTTATTAAATAGTAAAAGCAAGCAACTTGTACAACGCATAGACCGTCTTCAAATATGCATTCGTGATGTACTTATCAACGTCATTTATGATGTCATTCATTATGATGTCATTGTACACATCACGTAGTTGATTATGATGTCATATGATGGGTGATACTCTGAAAAGGTGAATTTGTCTGATCTGTATTGGGTTTACCATGATGAACTAGCACATTACTTTCATTACTCCTCCCTGGAGAATAATAACAGCAGCTTTTAGCAGTACCTTACCCGACACAAGACCCATCAGTTTTATTATTTCTGTAGTTCTGTTATTTTATTAGCACAGCCAGTGACAATTTTCAGCAATACCAATTTTAAAACGTACTTCATTCTTCCATTAATTATCCTGCAAATTCCACATTTTTGGCTGCAACAGCATAAGGTTGAGAATTAATACAACTATGTATATTTCATTTTTATAGGCCCACCGCCGAGGTATAAACCAAAGAGCCCAATATCCACACGTAGACACTCGCCACGAAGAAGCGCTCGTACGTCCAGTCAAGCAAAGATGAACTGACCTTATAAATACATGTAAAGAAATGTTAGAAAACTATTTATTATAGATTGTACACATACGTAGTGTGATTTATCCGACTATGCATAGACATGATTCATGGTGGTACCTTTAAATGGTGGAGTGTAAAGTTTTTCAAGTTTTCACCCATTCTTATTTCAAGGTAGCGCTAATAAGCACTTTACGAAGTCCAGTATTTTTCATTATGCTGTTTGTTTTGGGAAACTGTATTTAGTAAAGGCATTCTCTGTCGGTGCCATTGAACAAAGACATCAGTTGAGATTTTGTTACATTTACCTCCGGATCTCGAGTGATGTCAGTTGTGTCCTGTCCATGGTAACGTTTGACTTAAAAAGTAGCTTGTTCCTTTATTATTTTTAAACATAAATTTCTAGAAGAATATTGTGCTTTATGCAGCAAGATATAACACACTTCATTACATGCATTAACCATTTAACAGTCATATCAGCCAAAAACTGCTTCTGCACTGGTCTTGAGAAATGTCCGTTTTCAGACCAAGAGAAGCCTAGTTTTGAAAATTTATCACTGGATAACCGAGCAAGTCATTCCAGTGGTAAATTTTCAAAAATAGGCTTCTCTTGGTCTGCAAATTGACATTTTCTATTATCAGGTACTATGATGTGCTAAAGCTCATTGAAAATCAATAAACTGTTCTGTCACATTCCTTTACTGAACGTGTAGAACAGGATTTAACATTTGATACTTAATTACTATTATTAAAACATAAGATCAGATTAATGCATTTTGACACACTATTTCTCCTTCGATCAATACTCACCATTCTGTTACTTCTGATATACAGCTGGCCCTGACAGCGGCTCTAGGATTATAGACTTAGAAAGCTTTACCGACTCCTGGGAACCGGGTACCCGGCTCCCCACTGCCGAGTACCCGTTTACCATAGAGCTCATTCTTGTTTGCATAGCAACAAGTGCAATACATGCTTTTCGCATTAAGGATTTTAGTGTTTTTTAAAAGAATCTAAGTCTTTAATCAGTGATAGTTTGTGTGTTCTGAAAGGATAACTAAGGACTATGGAGAATACCGCCCAAGATAACCAGGTTGTATTGTTCTTTATATCCATAGTTAAAAGACTTAGGTCTCTAAATTTCGTTGTGTCGCATGTTCCAATTTCTAACCCCATAGAATCTGGGACGTGTGCTAGCAACGATATATGCCAGACGATCGCCTTCTTTAAACCCCAACAGGCGATCGGCAGATATGAAAATAGGTGTTTGCTACGGTATTTCTAACACGAATATCGGCTGACGTCGTTCTCCGTAGAATCCGAGCGGGTGACGTCACACCCGGTCGCTCGGATGTTTATGTGAAGAAAAATTTTTTCATTAATCGCGCATCTTGTTCTGGGTGCTGCGTACTAAAAATGGTACCGGAAACTTTAGAATGATCAAGTTTACGTGCAATCACGATCGGTTTGCAATGATCGGTGGTTTCAAAATTCTTGAGTAGATGCGTGGTCTGCGGTTTTACCGTGTGGGACAGCAGTTGTTATACATTTTGTTGTTTTCTTCACATATCGTGCTGCGTTCGTTAGGAGTATAATTTATATTGATTAGTAAATATACCCTGAATGCTATGCGATATGATTCCTGGAGCCGTTACACATCCTGTAGGATCTATTATGGGTGTGTTGTGCCCGCCGCGTTCTTGTCGTCATAATCAATGCGATCGTTGTTGTAACGTGGCGGGGTGGGGTGCGGGAGGTTACGGTTAATTTATGAGTCAAAATATTTGAAAATTAATTGTCTGCCTTCCATCCGTGTCTCGTTCCGCTTGTTTATTGTAGGTTTGTGCTTATTTTATAGGCCAAGCCAGCCCCGCCATCATGTGACGACTGCCATAAGTTTGTCCGTGTAATGTTCAAGGACCATGTCTGTTTTAGGTGTGCCCTGTGTAATATAGATCATAGGTGTAATGTTTGTGCAGTGTGGTCCGTCGAAACGATGGTTAAGTTCCTTGCCCAGAAGGACTTGGCTGGGTCTGACGCGGGGTCAGGCGGTCCGAGAGGAAATCGTGGAGCGCCCGGTTCGGCCGGTGGGGGTGCTCCATGTCCCCAGCTGGAGGTGGCGGAGATGGCACCGCCGGCGTGGTTTGGTCCGGCTATGCAGGGTTTTCTGCATAGCGTTCTGCCCACGCTGGTGTCGTCCCTGCTACCAAAGGTTGGGGGGCAGTTTCTCCCCATGCCTGGTACGAATCCTGTCTTCGGACAGGATTCTGGACTGGTTACCGAGGGGGCCGTCTCGTACGGCCCCCTGGCGGGTCCGTCTGGCTTCGGCCAGACGGGTTCTGTCTCTCTGCGGCCACCTCCGGGTGGTCCAGTAGCGGTGGCCGGTCCGTCAGGTGTGGGAGCCGTCCGCCAGGACGGCTCCACGGTTTATTCGTCTAGTGACGGCTCTTCGGAGTCTGAAGACGATGAGGCCGAGGAGGAGAGGTTGCTGCGGCCCGTGAAGCCGCAGGTGGAGAATATGGAGGTTGATTCCGTCCTGGACGGAACCGGCCTCCATTTGTCTGGTTTGGCGCAAGCCAGGTCAGCGGCTCCGCCTGCGGCTGAGGCCAATCCGTTACCGTGCACCGGTTCCGCGCGGCTTGGTTTGTCACCAGCCGTCAGGGGAACCGGTGTGCCGGGCCAGGCGTGGTACTCACCTATCTCGCCTGGTCCGGCAGCCAGACATGGGGTGCCGTTGGCGCCCGTGGCCGGCTATGGTTCCGCGACGGTTACGGGTCCGTACGGTTTTCCGTGCGGACCTACCCCATGGACCGGAGTGTTTCATGGGGTGGCGGCGGAACCATGTGGTAGCGGAGTGCCTGGCGTGTCAGCCGTGGCTCCTGGCCGGGAGGCCATGGCTGGCAGACCCGTAAGCATGTCAACGGGTGACGTGTTTGCGGGGGTATCTTCTTCGGAGTTAGACTGGTCTGATGCTCTGGCGTGGCTAGCCAGAGTTGACCCGTCTGTGGTTTCGGCCACGGCCGATGAAGATGCGCCCCGTCCGTCGGTTGCGTCGATTAGGACAGGGATTTTGCCCGCGGCCCGGATCCAGTCAGTGGGACTGGATCCACGGTTCATTGATTTGTTGGATGCTATTTATAGCAAACAACTAATGACCAAGGGTCAGCTCCCTGCGGCCTCCAGGGAGGTGCGGGCAAGGTGCCGTATTCCGCGGGGTGAATACGACAGGTATGGTGTAGTCCCGTCGGTCACGGAGGATGACCGATGGGTACTGGGCGTCCAAAGTGCCGGTTCGGGTGGTCCCGGTCCGGCACTAGTGGATAAGGCCCAGGTACACCAGGAAGAAGTCCTGGCCCTATGCGATGAGGGTGTGAGGGCAGCCATGAGCGCTGTCAATCACTCCTATCGTCTACTTCAGTCGGTGTGGGCTGAAGCGGGGGCAGGCCACCCTGTGCCACCTGTGGCGCTATCGTGCGTTAATGACGGCTTGGTGCTGTCAATGGACGCATTGGCAAGGGTGCAAGCGCGTGTGACGAAGTCCAGGAGGCAAATGGTCATTGACCATATGCGTCCGGCTACGGCAGTCAAGGAGCGTCTTCTTGGGACGCCCCTGACAGGGCCTAGCATCTTTGGTGGCCAAGCGCGGGCCATCTTAGAGGACACCGCCAGTATTGCGCAGAATCGGTTAGCGGTAAATCTACAGCTAGAGCTAGTGCGGCAAGCGCACGCACTAGGGGCTGTGGGTAAGCCGCTAACAGTACAGCCTTCAAAGAAACAGAAAAAGCATAAGGGCAAGGCGAAAGCCAGGCCTATTGCGACGTCTGTTTCGGCTGGGTTTTCGGAGCCGCCGCCGGCGAAGAAACCCAGGAAGGCTGTAGAGGCGCCTACCCTCCCCAATGTTGCTCCGGACCGCCCTAGAGGTGGTAAGGGCAAGGGGAAGGGTAAGGGTAAGGCCTCAAAGGGCGGACAGAAGGGGCCGAAGCGTACCTGAGGGTACGCAAGCTCCCTTCATATCCGCCTGGACCGCACCTGTGCGACAGGAACAGCGGTGCCAGTTATACCCGTCGTGCCTCGAACGAAATGGTTCTCACTCTCTCTCGTTAAGAAAGGGGGGGGGGGCGGACTGCGAGCCGGACAACCCCGTTAGACGTCGAGGCGTCTATGGTGGGTGGAAGGCTCATGCGTTTCGTCGAGGCTTGGCGAGGTGTGACGTCAGACAGTCTGGTCCTGGGATGGTTATCCCAGGGTTACATGCCGGAGTGGTGGGACTTTCCGCCACAAAATCTGTCTTTGGCACCAGTCTGGACACCCGTACCAAGGGAGCCAGACAAGTTAGAAGCCGTTCAAAAGGAAGTGTCGGGTTTGCTTCTGAAGGGAGCAATAAAACCAGCAAACCGGAACACTCCAGGCTTCTATTCAAACATGTTCCTTGTCCCCAAGAGCACGGGGGGATGGAGACCCATACTCAATCTCAGGCCATTAAATTGGTTTATCCATACGCCTCGGTTCCAGATGGAAACACCGAGGTCGGTAATGGCGGGATTGAGGAAAGGAATGTGGTGTGTATCGATCGATCTGAAAGATGCATATTTCCACATTCCGATCAATCGGAGTTGGCACAGGTTTCTGAGATTTGCGTTTCAGAATCAAGTATGGGAGTTTACAGTTCTCCCGTTTGGCCTGTTGACAGCTCCGAGGGTTTTCACAAGAGTGGTCCTTGCGGTGACAGCGTTTCTCAGAAAAGAGAACGTGGCGCTACACACCTACATAGACGACTGGCTGCTCAAGGCAGACTCGGCAGCCAGGTTGAACGTGGATACTGCTCTGACTCTGAAGTTACTTTCAGATCTAGGCTGGTTAGTCAACGAGGAGAAATCCGAGTTGACACCCACTCAACATTTCGTTTATTTGGGGATGCGATTCGACCTCGAGGAGGGCAGGGTTTACCCGTCAGAGCCCAGAGTGGTGTCTCTGTTAGCCATCCTCGGGAGTTTTCGAGTGGGAAACCACATTCAGGCGAGGCGGTTCCTTCAGATGCTGGGCATGATGGTCTCCATGGAGCAGGTTATCCCGTACGCTGCTCTAATGCGAAGACCTATCCAGTTGTATCTGATGTCTCTGTGGAAACAGAGAACAGAACCCCTGTCAAAACTGGTGCCAGTTTTGGAGCCGATAATATCGCATCTTCTATGGTGGAAACAGCGTCAGAATCTCCTAATAGGGGTTTCGCTGCACCTACCCCACCCCCAGCTGTCCGTTTACACGGATGCATCGCTGGAAGGGTGGGGTGCCTGCCTGGGAGAACACCAGGTCTCGGGCACATGGACTCTCCCGGAGAGTCAGCTGCATATCAATCTGTTGGAAATGATGGCAGTGGAACTGGCGTTGGAAGAGTTCCTTCCGATGATCAGGGGCAAGGTGATATTGATACGGTCGGACAATTCGACAGTAGTATCATATATAAATCGCCAAGGAGGGACCAGGTCGCCCACCCTGTGCATCAGGGTGTGGCACTTGATTCAATGGTGCAGGAATTACTCGGTTGTTTTGAAAGCAGCTCATATTCCTGGCCGATTGAACATTCTGGCGGATGCTTTGTCTCGCAGACAGAGAATCCTGCCAACAGAATGGT
Organism: Chaetoderma sp. LZ-2023a; assembly: GCA_034401795.1. Lineage (NCBI taxonomy): Eukaryota > Metazoa > Mollusca > Caudofoveata > Chaetodermatida > Chaetodermatidae > Chaetoderma > Chaetoderma sp. LZ-2023a. Next base: position 85,379,312 of record CM067369.1, read on the forward strand.
CCCTCAACCCTCCAGTTCTACGACGGATCTTCGAGCATTGGGGCAAACCCAACGTGGACTTGTTCGCCACAAAGGAAAATGCTCAAATCATGACATATGTCTCGCCGATTCCAGATCCAAATGCCGTCGATACAGACGCTCTGGCGATAAGCTGGAGAGGGATGCACGCTTACGCGTATCCACCCACCATTCTTCTACCGAAGGTATTGGTGAAGGTCAGGGAGGAACCGTGTCTGGTCCTGCTAATAGCGCCGTATTGGCCGAGCAGGGCGTGGTTCACGGATCTTCTAGATCTGCTGGTGGAAAATCCTGTGCAGTTGCCCGAGATTCCGAACATAATCTCCCAGGCCAAGGGACGCTTCCTACACGAGCGTCCCGAAATGTTCAAATTGACTGCGTGGATGTTGTCAAACAACGTTCCACGTCGGAAGGCTTTTCTCGACAGGCTGCTGATTTCATCGCGGCTGCGAGAAGGAGGTCAACCTTCAAGTCATATAACAACAAGGTTAACAGATTTGCAGACTGGTGTGAAGAAAAGGGTATTGATACCTTTCAATCCACTATTCAGCAAATAGCAGACTTTCTCTGTGAGCTGTTCTTTACAGGACTAGCTCCCGTCACAATTGCTGGATACAAGTCAGCTTTGGCATCAGTTATCCCTTGTCTAGCCAACAGGGATAGTCCAGAGGTGGCCCAGTTAAACGTGATGTTAAAGGGAATGAGCAATCTCCGACCGAGACAACCGGTAGTCATTCCAGCCTGGAGTCTATCTTTAGTGCTTAATGTACTGGCCAAGCACCCATTCGAACCGTTGCGTTCGGCTAGTCTAAAGCATTTGACTCTAAAGGCGGTCTTTCTATTGGCAGCTTCCTCAGCTAGAAGGCGCAGTGAGATCCATGCGCTTTCGGCAGAGAGGAACCGATTTATTGTTTCTGGAGAAGGTCTGCGTCTTCTGCCAAGAGCAGAATTTATGTCAAAGAACCAATCTTTGAGATATCCCGGCAAACCGATCATTATACCGAAGTTAACCAGGTTTGATCGTGATGCCAGTGTCTGGTGCCCGGTCCGTGCTTTGACTAAGTACAAGAAACGGACTGACTCGTTACGGTCGAACGATAGACATCTGTGGATCTGCCATAAAAAGCCTTATGGCGCCGCATCCATGGATACTATCTCTCGTTGGGTGGTCGAATGCATTCAGACTACTCATGAGATGGCGACTGGGCACCAGGTGCAGGGCGTAAGGGCACACGATGTTAGAGGAATAGCCGCCTCGACCGCCCTTTACAATGGTGTTCCGTTAGAGGACATCATGGCCGTTGCACAATGGCACTGTGAGTCCTCATTTACGGATTACTATATGAGGGATGTGTCAGACTCAGCCAATCCACTCGCTTTAGCTGTTTTGAAACGATAGTTAGTGACCACACTGCTTTTCCCCTTTTTTTCACTTTGGTAAGAAAAGAACCTAAAGCAGGCATGGTCAAGCGAGAGGATGTCAACCAGATTGTGTCACTGATGGCCGAACCGGTGTATGGTTGTAGGCGGTACGTCTGAAGTCCTGTTATCATAAGGTAATTCAACAAGTGAGAGTTTTTTGTATTATGTATATGTATCATGTTCATTCATCTTATATATTCATGCTCATTCCCAGGCTAATACAAACGATATGCAGGGAGTAGTTAACCCTCTTGGCATATTGGTGTTTCAGGCGAGATACATGTTCGTTAGTTCTCTCCCTTTTCTTAGGAGGAAAAAGGGGGGGGGGGCTGTGACGCGAATGTGATTCGGTTCCGTGAACTTGACGGTCCTTTTAGGTCTCCGTTAGTCAAGTTTGAAGTCTAAAATCTTTCTCCAAGGGGCAAAATTAGCATGTATGGCTTGCCCCTTCCCACCAGGTTACTGATCAAATCTGGTGTATATCAGAAGTAACAGAATGGTGAGTATTGATCGAAGGAGAATGCAGGAAATGTCAATTTCCCTTTCTCCGAGATCTAACAATACTCACCATTCTGTTACGGACCCAGCCTCCCAGCCCCACGGAGGCAAGCCATAGTTTTCTCTTGTTTGGTGGCTATGCAAACAATATGAGCTCTATGGTAAACGGGTACTCGGCAGTGGGGAGCCGGGTACCCGGTTCCCAGGAGTCGGTAAAGCTTTCTAAGTCTATAATCCTAGAGCCGCTGTCAGGGCCAGCTGTATATCAGAAGTAACAGAATGGTGAGTATTGTTAGATCTCGGAGAAAGGGAAATTGACATTTCCTGCATTCTCATACTATTTACTTCCAGCACTCGGGTAACCTGAATGGCGGATTCGCCGGATTGTGGTACAGATAAGATACATGAAACAATAAGACAGGCCATGATATCCCTCCCTTTTTAGATAAACCTTATCATCACTATCTAGAATATAACTATGAGTGTAAGATTAATCAGTTAAACAATAGTAATAGTCTTGAAGACATAAATCAGCCATAGAAAGTTTTGAGAACCAACATGTTCAATTTAACTAATTACCAATTTAAAGATAATCATTAGTTTTATGAAATGTAATGTCTGATCATGAAAATCGTCAACTGTTCGTTTGATCGTCCTAGCTAAAATTACTGTCTGAAACAATCAAATGATGTTTAAAGTCACTTGATTACAGTCACGAAACCAGCCTGGAACAGTTCTGGTCTGTTCCGGTCGAATGTGAGGACTTGGAACATCTGCCGTTGGATTTGAAATGGATGGCAATTGATTGTCTGTCTGGGTAAGTATGTCATCTCCAGGTGATGGTAGATCTCACGGAATAGTTCTAGATATTCCTTGTAGTACTTTTTGCATCTCATGTTGGTAGATTTCAGATGCCGTATTTATGCCAAACAAGAGTCTTTTGTAGCTGAAAAGTCCACAATGGGTCACAAATGTTGTAATGTCTCTAGAGTCAGGATGGAGCTCTAACTGATGGTAGCCCGACCTCAGATCTAGCTTTGAAAACACGCGACTCTGGCTCATGTCCTGAAGAATTTCATCTATGGTCGGTATCGGGTGCCGTTCTCGCATAATAGCCTCGTTATCACGTCTCATATCCAGACACATACAAATTTTTCCATCTGATTTCAGAACAACGACTACTGGATTAACCCATGGCGTTGGTGACGCCACAGGTTCAATAATGTCTTTGTCAATTAGTTCTTGAATTTTAGCCACGACTTTCTTTCGAAGACTGAACGGAATACGCCTAACAGGTTGAGCTATTGGTTTTACATCAGGATTTATGCTTAATTTAACCTGACGCTCAGTTTTCCTACACCCGAGAAAACCGTCCTATAATGCACCATGATTTACTCTTTCGAAGACCGTGAATTCAACGAATTAATGTTTAGTCCGATATTCAGAACACCTAACTCGAGTGCAGTTTGTTTACTGAGCAAGAGTTCACCTGATTTCTTGATCACCACGAACTCAGCTACCATTTTCTGTTTACACGCTTTTACATTAGCTGTAAATGAACCTAATACTGCAAGTGGTTCATTAGATATATATTCAAAAGCAAAAAGTTTTCGTGAACATTTCTGTGATTTGCAACCTATCTTCTGAGTTTTTAGCTCTTCCCACAGTTCGTGATCTATGATGTTACAATCACTTCCAGAATCAACGATGACGTCCGTATTTACACCGCCGATCTTAACCGATATTTTATCAAAGGCCCTGATTTTCTGTTCACCAAAAAGGCATAGCTACTATCACTGCTACTTTCATTTTCAGAGTTGTCAACATTTACATTGTTCACTTTCTTAGCAAAGTCATTTCGTTTTCTCCAGTTTTTATTCTGTTTCTCTCCTTCACGTTTTGGAAGTCTTGAGAGCGACATTTTTTTGCGAAATGGTTCCAGCCATTACACGATGTACACTGTTGTCCTCGTGCTGAACATGATTTGTCCGTACCGAAATGACCAGTACGACCGCATCTGTAGCATTCAGCTTTCTCGAACTGAGATTTTGATTTTGCGCCTAACTTGTGTTTGTGGTGGACAATGTTTAGTTTTATCAGCAATTTTCATTTCGTGCAATTGTCTCTACCGCCTCGAATGTTCCTGCTAATTTTAACAATTCTGTTAATGTAAGTGTCCCCTCTCCAGGAATTTCTGTCTTAATCTATCTGACTTACAATGTTCGACAACTTGATCACGTATCTGATATCCGTGTCATTACTGTATTCACATCCATTGGATGGTTAGCATAATTGCGTTATGAATTGCTCTAGTTTCGTCACCTTGCACTGTTTTTCTGAATATATGTCTGGTATGTAACATTCGTTTTGACAACATAATGTGTATTCAACGTGTCGAGAGCTTTAAAATATTCTTTGACAGTTCCAGTTACAGACAAAGTTTTGAATGTTTCACGCAGGGGTGGGCCAGCTATGTACAGGAGAAGTGCTCATCTTTGGGCTTGGTTTGTCTCAGAATCAGATTCTACAAACAGTCCTTTGCTATCAGCATGCGCCTCAAACTCTTCTAACCATGCTTTCCACCATAAACCCGCCATACTCGAATCGCCCGTCACATCAAATGTCTTCATAACACGTAATTCCCCAAAATCTGCTACTGTCATTTTATACAGTTTACTTAGCTATCACACTGTTATTTACTGCGTCGTCACTGTCACATTCCTTTACTGAATGTGTAGAACAGGATTTAACATTTGATACTTAATTACTATTATTAAAACATAAGATCAGATTAATGCATTTTGACACACTATTTCTCATACTATTTACTTCCGGTACTCGGGTAACCTGAATGGCAGATTCGCCGGATTATGGTACAGATAAGATGCATGAAACAATAATACACGACATGACATGTTCAACCAAGTTTTCTCAGTAAAATTTTAATTTATGGTCATCACAGTGATAAGTAGACAGCGTGATCTCTTAATCCTGCTGTTGTGCAAAGGAAGCCCTTTGCAGGGTGTTCCAAAATATTCAACAGAATATTTATAAAATTGTAAAGGATTGTTAGTGTTTTGGTTTTCAGGTTCAAAGGGTTAAAACCTGACTAGGTCCATTGAAGTCTCCAAAATCTTAGTGAAAAACTCTTGAAATTGATGATGATCCATAATCCACTATCATCACCAGATTCCGTCTTCATAATTAGTTTCTGATTCATAGCTCCATCCAGGCTTGTGGGAGCTAGGGTGTGCATTTGGAACAACACCGGTGCATGTTAAGTTTAATGAACTTTGTCCACATATTTGTTACTCTACTAATAATATATCCTTCACTCTATTATTAAGTGTAGAGGGGTGGGGTATGGCGGGGCTGGAAAATATAATAACGACTTATTAACCCCTTAAAAAGCTCAGTGTTACTCATTTTGATTAATCTATTTTAAGGGTCAAGATGTGTGTATAAATTAAGTTTTTCCTCGGTTAATGTCCATTTGCAGGTCAAGAGAAAACAATTTTTTTGTAAATGTATCGTTGGAATTTACAGAGCTTTCTGCAGTCTTTCAAATGGATATTTCTCCAGACCACTGCAGATGAAGATTTGGCCATCTTAAACATAAACGGTCAAGAAAATCTAAATTTTTGTTTAATCAGAGTCGATCTGTATGCCAAGAGAAGGCTATTTTTTAAACATTGTCATTGGAAATACTGGCCAGTTATTGCAGTGATAAAATTAAAACAAGAGTCCCAAGGGCCTGTGACGCTTACCTGGACCATTGGCATTTGAACCATTTTCATTTAAATAGACAGGATGGATAATCTTAGAAGATCCAAGATGGCCACAAAAGAAATTCACTAATCAAATCTTGTTTGATATGTTGAAGCCTACCGCCATAGGATCCGATCATTCCACCCAAGTTTCATTGAAATCGAGCCATTAATTAAGTAGTTTTAAATGGTTCCGGAAAATGTAAAAAAATCCAAGATGGCCACCAAAAAAATCGACCAACCAAAATTCTGAATAGAATTTCTAGAGCCTACCGCTATAGAATCTTTGCAGCCAAATTTGGATAAAATTCACCAAGCAGTTAAGAAGATGCGCTTTTAACAATTTCTAAATTTTTCACCCCAAATCTTGGGTTTTCAACTAAAATCCTTCATCAAATTTGGTTGAAATCCACCGTGTGCTTAAGGAGAGATGCATTTTGACAATTTTCTCACACTAAAACTTGACCAATCATAATTCTGAATATATGTTCTGGAGCCTATCATGATAGGGTTGTTCTAGGCAAATTTGTATCAAATCTGCCAAGCAGCTAAGAAAATGAGTGTTTTGACAGTTTCCAGTAAATCTTTCATAGTTTTTCACCCCAAAAATTGACCAATCAAAATTCTGAATATATGTTCTGGCGCCTGTCATGATAGAGTTGTTCTGGCCCATTTCAAATCTGTCAAGCAGCTAAGGAAATCAAGACTCGTTTTGACAATTTCCAGTACATTTTTCATAAAACCTGTTTTTCACAAAAATCCTGAATAGAGGTTCACAAGCCCACCACCCTAGGATGCTCCCAGCCAAGTTGGGTTAAATTCATTCAAGCAATTAATGAGAAGAAAAAGTTGGACAGATGACGGCGGTCACCATGGCATAAGCTCACTTGGCCTTTCAGGTCAGGTGACCTAATAAATGCCACCAGCTGTCATATTGTTTGTCATAGAAATATCTGAGAAGTCGCAAAAATTGAGATATTGCTAGGACAAACAACATGCTTGTTAATTGCTTGATAATGGGCACATGCCAGTTACAGGCCATGTAATACTCGGAGAACAGTTAACTCCTGTGTGTGCGACTTCAAAATATCTGTAAATCATAGCAACAGCTCTTTGTCGTTCATAGGCAATAACTTTTTGCAAACTAGCAGTTTTAATACAATTGCTTCGTTTGCTTATTTAATAATAATATGTATATTATTTATTTGTATTCAATAAAATTATTAAATTATAGCAATTTTTTGGTTGAGAGAAATGGCTGGTCCAGTTACCTGAATGAAAGTGTTTGTGCGCGTGCTTGTGTCATATATAAACCATGCAGGCTATTTTTAGCTCACCAGGCCATCGTCTGTCCATCAACTTTTGTTTTAAAACGCTACTCCTCATTAACTGCTTGACAGATTTCAACCTACTTTGGCTGTAAGGACCCTATGAGGGTAGGCTTCAGTGTATACAGAATTTTGATTGGCCAATTTTTCCGGCATCCATCTTGGATTTTCCGAAGATTTTGGGAAATAAGATAAAAGCCTACTCCTCATTAACTGCTTGGCCGATTTCAAGCAAACTCGGCTGGAAGGACCCTAGAGTAGTATGCTTCAGAACCAGAACTTGTACACAGAATTTTGATTGGTCAATTTTTTTCGCCCGCCATCTTGAATTTTCTTTCAAGCAAACTCAGTTGGAAGGACCCTAGAGTGGTATGCTTCAGAACCAGAACTTGTACACAGAATTTTGATTGGTCAATTTTTTTCGCCCACCATCTTGAATTTTCTTTCAAGCAAACTCAGTTGGAAGGACCCTAGAGTGGTATGCTTCAGAACCAGAACTTGTACACAGAATTTTGATTGGTCAATTTTTTTCGCCCACCATCTTGAATTTTCTTTCAAGCAAACTCAGTTGGAAGGACCCTAGTTGTATGCTTCAGAAAATGTATACAGAATTTTGATTAGTCAATTTTTTCGGCACCCATTTTTAATTTCCCGAAATGGCCAGAAATTGTTGAAAACGCTAATCTTCATTAACGGCTTGGGAAATTTCAACCAGATTTGGCGGCAAGAATACGAGTCTAGTAGGTTTCAGAACATGTACACAGAATTTTGATTGGTCAATTTTTCTGGCAGCCATCTTGGATTTTCTAATTTCTGGAAATCAGTTAAGAGCCTACTCCTCATTAGCAACTTGGCCGATTTCAAGCAAACTCGGTTGGACGGACCCTAGAGTGGTGTGCTTCAGATTATTTTTACAGAATTTAGATTAGTCAGTTTGTTTGGCAATCATCTTGAATTTTCCAAAAAATGGCGGGAAATTTTTCTAAACGCTACTCCTCATTAACTGCTTGTACAATTTCAACCAGACTTGGCTGGAAGGATACTAGGCTGGTAGATTTCAGAATTTGTATACAGAATTTTGATTGGCCAATGTCTTCTGTAGCCATCTTGGATGTCTTTCAAATTTACGGAAATCTGTTAAAAGGCAACTTCATTAACCGCTTGAATGATTTCAAGCAAACTCGGCTGGAAGGACCCTAGAGTTATGTGCTTCAGAGCTTGTATACAGAATTTTGATTGGTCAATTTGTTCGGCAGCCATCTTGATTTTCTGAAAACTTGGAATTCGTTTAAAATGCTAGCCCTCATTAACTGCTTAGTCAATTTCAACCAGTGGTAGCCTCTAGTAAATCTATTCAGAATTTTGATACGCCGATGTTTTGGCAGCCATCTTTGATTTTCTGAAAAATTTCCGGAACCATTTAAAAACAGTACTCCTTAATCAATGGCCTGCAACATATGGTCAATTTTTTTTTTAGTGGCCATCTTGGATTTTCCGAAAATTATCCATCATGTCTATTCAAATGCTAATGGTCCAGGTGTGTGTCATAGGCCCTTGGTCCTCTTGTTAGATTTCTATCTCTTGGTAGATTTCTATAAAGGCGTCAGAAATATAATCTGTTTTACTAGCTAAATGCTGATGTATTTCTCCAGTCTATGAAGGATTTAGTTTTCAACCAATCAGAAAAAAGCATAAGCTGGCTGCCTCATTGTATGTGCTCAATCAAGGTGGTGCCATCTATAGTTTGCCAATGTGGTGCAAAAGCAACCCTGCAGGTAAGCTGTTGAGTATTTTGAATTAATTTCACTGGACGCTGTTTTTGCTCACAGTTAAATTAATTATAAGTAAGTCAACATATAGTTCTTACATAATAAAGAATATGTTGTATTGGCACTTACTTGACATCGCACATTATCAGGTGAGGAGACTAAAATAGAGACGACCATTGTTCACCATGTTTTCCATGGCTGTAAAGAGTGAAAACATTGCTGCAATCAGTTTTCATCAACCTTCAGTGTCTTGTCCTTTGCAAGTATCCTAACCTTGTTTACAAGTTTGTATTGTGGTATCTTGTGAGTGCCTTATACGGGTTAGCACAAATTACTGAAAACACTGCGATCATGTTCTCTGGATTATCTCAAACATTGACCATCGGAGAAGTATACAAACATGTGTGAGCTTGATTTTGCCTTCGTTCATGAAGGGGTCTGTGTCTTTCGACATATTTTGCAGCTATTGGAAGCAGCTAATCAAGGACACTTCTTCATCGATGAAATGTAGATCATCTGCATGCTGTAGCTCTAGTTGCCAGGTCTGAGAATGGACCTTTCCAGTTTTACCCATCTCTAGCTAAGCTCCACCAACATTTCGCCGGTGTTGGGATCGATTGATCCCAGAACTCTATGACTATCAGTTTCCAGAAAACTATACGGTAAGCCGTTTAATATTTTGAAACTAATTTGACTGGGTGCTGTTGCTGCCTATGGCAGCAACAGCACCCAGTCAAATTAGTTTCAAAATATTGGCCAGAGTGTTTATCGAATAGTAGACATACATTGATTTTGATGTCATCCTACCCATCACGTAATTGTTTATGATGTCATATGATGGATGGATAAACTGGAAAAGCTCCATTGAGGGTTTGGTCTTGTTGAATGTTCTTGAACAGATGAAAGAGCTGCAGCAAGATAACATGTGAAGAACACTGGTGATAAACCATCTCCTTGTGGTGATCCTATTAATGTGTCAAATTTTGCTGAAAGACAAACAGTTAATTTTGTGTTTGCCAGTTAGTTGCCCGAGTCGCACCAGATGTAGATGTGATCATCACATCCAGCTTGGAGGAATTGGAGAATTTGTGATCTCTTGACGATATCAAATCCATGTGACATGTCGATTACCATCTTTTAGAAGTTCCAATATTTTGATAAAACTACTGATTTTAGCATATGTTGTGCCTACAATATATTGGCGCAACTGCTTCTCCTTCGATCAATACTCACCATTCTGTTACTTCTGATATACAGCTGGCCTTGACAGCGGCTCTAGGATTATAGACTTAGAAAGCTTTACCGACTCCTGGGAACTCCTCCCAACTGCCGAGTACCCGTTTACCATAGAGCTCATTCTTGTTTGCATAGCAACAAGAGCAATACATGCTTTTTGCATTAGGGATTTTAGTGTTTTAAATAATCTAAGTCTTTAATCGGTGATAGTTTGTGTGTTCTGAAAGGATTAACTAAGGACTATGGAGAATACCGCCCAAGACAACCAGGTTGTATTGTTCTTTATTATCCATAGTTAAAAGACTTAGGTCTCTAAATTTCGTTGTGTCGCATGTTCCAATTTCTGACCCCATAGAATCTGGGACGTGTGCTAACAACGATATATGCCAGACGATCGCCTTCTTTAACCCCCAACAGGCGATCGGCAGATATGAAAATAGGTGTTTGCTACGGTATTTCTAACACGAATATCGGCTGACGTCGTTCTCCGTAGAATCCGAGCGGGTGACGTCACACCCGGTCGCTCGGATGTTTATGTGAAGAAAATTTTTTTCATTAATTTACGCATCTTATTCTGGGTGCTGCGTACTAAAAATGGTACCGGAAACTTTAGAATGATCAAGTTTACGTGCGATCACGATCGGTTTGCAATGATCGGTGGTTTCAAAATTCTTGAGTAGATGCGTGGTCTGCGGTTTTACCGTGTGAGACAGCAGTTTGTTATACATTTTGTTGTTTTCTTCACATATCGTGCTGCTTTCGTTAGGAGTATAATTTATATTGATTATACCCTGAATGCTATGCGATATGATTCCTGGAGCCGTTACACATCCTGGAGGATCTATTATGGGTGTGTTTGTGCCCACCGCGTGCTTGTCGTCATAATCAATGCGATCGTTGTTGTAACGTGGCGGGGTGGGGTGCGGGGAGGTTACGGTTAATTTATGAGTCAAAATTATTTGAAAATTAATTGTCTACCTTCCATCCGGGTCTCGTTCCGCTTGTTTATTGTAGGTTTGTGCTTATTTTATAGGCCAAGCCAGCCCCGCCATCATGTGACGACTGCCATAAGTTTGTCCGTGTAATGTTCAAGGACCATGTCTGTTTTAGGTGTTCCCTGTGTAATATAGATCATAGGTGTAATGTTTGTGCAGTGTGGTCCGTCGAAATGATGGTTAAGTTCCTTGCCCAGAAGGACTTGGCTGGGTCTGACGCGGGGTCAGGCGGTCCGAGAGGAAATCGTGGAGCGCCCGGTTCGGCCGGTGGGGGTGCTCCACGTCCCCAGCTTGAGGTGGCGGAGATGGCACGGCCGGCATGGTTTGGTCCGGCTATGCAGGGTTTTCTGCATAGCGTTCTGCCCACGCTGGTGTCGTCCCTGCTACCAAAGGTTGGGGGCAGTTTCTCCCCATGCCTGGTACGGATCCTGTCCTCGGACAGGATTCTGGACTGGTTACTGAGGGGGGCCGTCTCGTACGGTCCCCTGGCAGGCACGTCTGGCTTCGGTCAGACGGGTTCTGTCTCTCTGCGGCCACCTCCGGGTGGTCCAGTAGCGGTGGCCGGTCCGTCAGGTATGGGAGCCGTCCGCAAGGACGGCTCCACGGTTGACTTGTCTAGTGACGGCTCTTCGGAGTCTGAAGACGAGGAGGCCGAGGAGGAGAGGTTGCTGCGGCCCGTGAAGCCGCAGGTGGAGAATATGGAGGTTGATTCCGTCCTGGACGGAACCGGCCTCCATTTGTCTGGTTTGGCGCAAGCCAGGTCAGCGGCTCCGCCTGCGGCTGAGGCCAATCCGTTACCTTGCACCGGTTCCGCGCGGCTTGGTTTGTCACCAGCCGTCATGGGAACGGGTGTGCCGGGCCAGGCGTGGTACTCACCTATCTCGCCTGGTCCGGCAGCCGGACGTGGGGTGCCGTTGGCGCCCGTGTCCGGCTATGGTTCCGCGACTGTTACGGGTCCATACGGTTTTCCATGCGGACCTACCCCATGGACCGGAGTGTTTCATGGGGTGGCGGCGGAACCGTGTGGTAGCGGAGTGCCTGGCGTGTCAGCCGTGGCTCCTTGCCGGGAGGCCGTGGCTGGCAGACCCGTGAGCACGTCAACGGGTGACGTGTTTGCGGGGGTGTCTTCATCGGAGGTAGATTGGTCAGATGCTCTGGCGTGGCTAGCCAGGGTTGACCCGTCTGTGGTTTCGGCCACGGCCGATGAAGATGCGTCCCGTCCGTCGGTTGCGTCGATTAGGACGGGGATTTTGCCCGCGGCCCGGATCCAGTCAGTGGGACTGGATCCACGGTTCATAGATTTGTTGGATGCTATTTATAGCAAACAACTAATGACCACGGGTCAGCTCCCTGCGGCCTCCAGGGAGGTGCGGGCAAGATGTCGTATTCCGCGGGGTGAATACGACAGGTATGGTGTAGTCCCGTCGGTCACGGAGGATGACCGATGGGTACTGGGAGTCCAGAGTGCCGGGTCGGGTGGCCCCGGTCCGGCACTAGTGGATAAGTCCCAGGTACACCAGGAAGAAGTCCTGTCCCTATGCGATGAGGGTGTGAGGGCAGCGATGAGCGCTGTCAATCATTCTTATCGTCTACTTCAGTCGGTGTGGGCTGAAGCGGGGGCAGGCCACCCTGTGCCACCTGTGGCGCTCTCATGTGTTAATGACGGCTTGGTGCTGTCAATGGACGCATTGGCAAGGGTGCAAGCGCGAGTGACGAAGTCCAGGAGGCAAATGGTCATTGACCATATGCGTCCGGCTACGGCAGTCAGGGAGCGTCTTCTTGGGACGCCCCTGACAGGGCCTAGCATCTTTGGTGGCCAAGCGCGGGCCTTCTTAGAGGACACCGCCAGTATCGCGCAGAATCGGTTAGCGGTAAATCTACAGCTAGAGCTAGTGCGGCAAGCGCACGCACTAGGGGCTGTGGGCAAACCGCTAACGGGGCAGCCTTCAAAGAAGCAGAAGAAGCATAAGAGCAAGGCGAAAGCCAGGCCTGTTGCGACTTCTGTTTCAGCTGGGTTCTCGGAGCCGCCGCCGGCGAAGAAACCCAGGAAGGTTGTAGAGGCGCCTACCCTCCCCAATGTTGCTCCTGACCGCCCTAGAGGCGGGAAGGGCAAGGGTAAGGGTAAGGCCTCAAAGGGCGGACAGAAGGGGCCGAAGCGTACCTGAGGGTACGCAAGCTCCCTTCATATCCGCCTGGACCGCACCTGTGCGACAGGAACAGCGGTGCCAGTTATACCCGTCGTGCCTAGAACGAAATGGTTCTCACTCTCTCTCGTTAAGAAAGAGGGGGGGGGGGGGGGCGGACTGCGAGCCGGACAACCCCGTTAAGACGTTGAGTCGTCTATGGTGGGTGGAAGGCTCATGCGTTTCGTCGAGGCCTGGCGAGGTGTGACGTCAGACAGTCTGGTCCTGGGATGGTTATCCCAGGGTTACATGCCGGAGTGGTGGGACTTTCCGCCACAAAATCTGTCTTTGGCACCTGTCTGGACACCCGTACCAAGGGAGCCAGACAAGTTAGAAGCCGTTCAAAAGGAAGTGTCGGGTTTGCTTCTGAAGGGAGCAATAAAACCAGCAAACCGGAACACTCCAGGCTTCTATTCAAACATGTTCCTTGTCCCCAAGAGCACAGGGGGATGGAGACCCATACTCAATCTCAGGCCATTAAATTGGTTTATCCATACGCCTCGGTTCCAGATGGAAACGCCGAGGTCGGTAATGGCGGGATTGAGGAAAGGAATGTGGTGTGTATCGATCGATTTGAAAGATGCATATTTCCACATTCCGATGAATCGGAGTTGGCACAGGTTTCTGAGATTTGCGTTTCAGAATCAAGTATGGGAGTTTACAGTTCTCCCGTTTGGCCTGTCGACAGCTCCGAGGGTTTTCACAAGAGTGGTCCTTGCGGTGACAGCGTTTCTCAGAAAAGAGAACGTGGCACTACACACCTACATAGACGACTGGCTGCTCAAGGCAGACTCGGCAGCCAGGTTGAACGTGGATACTGCTCTGACTCTGAAGTTACTTTCAGATCTAGGCTGGATAGTCAACGAGGAGAAATCCGAGTTGACGCCCACTCAACATTTCGTTTATTTGGGGATGCGATTCGACCTCGAGGAGGGCAGGGTTTACCCGTCAGAGCCCAGAGTGGTGTCTCTGTTAGCCATCCTCAGGAGTTTTCGAGTGGGAAACCACATTCAGGCGAGGCGGTTCCTTCAGATGATGGTCTCCATGGAGCAGGTTATCCCGTACGCTGCTCTAATGCGAAGACCTATCCAGTTGTATCTGATGTCTCTGTGGAAACAGAGAACAGAACCCCTGTCAAAACTGGTGCCAATTTTGGAGCCAATAATATCGCATCTTCTATGGTGGAAACAGCGTCAGAATCTCCTAATAGGGGTTTCGCTGCACCTACCCCACCCCCAGCTGTCCGTTTACACGGATGCATCGCTGGAGGGGTGGGGTGCCTGCCTGGGAGAACACCAGGTCTCGGGCACATGGACTCTCCCGGAGAGTCAGCTGCATATCAATCTGTTGGAAATGATGGCAGTGGAACTGGCGTTGGAAGAGTTCCTTCCGATGATCAGGGGCAAGGTGATATTGATACGGTCGGACAATTCGACAGTAGTATCATATATAAATCGCCAAGGCGGGACCAGGTCGCCCACCCTGTGCATCAGGGTGTGGCACTTGATTCAATGGTGCAGGAATTACTCGGTTGTTTTGAAAGCAGCTCATATTCCTGGCCGATTGAACATTCTGGCGGATGCTTTGTCTCGCAGACAGAGAATCTTGCCAACAGAATGGTCCCTCAACCCTCCAGTTCTACGACGGATCTTCGAGCATTGGGGCAAACCCAACGTGGACTTGTTCGCCACAAAGGAAAATGCTCAAATCATGACATATGTCTCGCCGATTCCAGATCCAAATGCCGTCGATACAGACGCTCTGGCGATAAGCTGGAGAGGGATGCATGCTTACGCGTACCCACCCACCATTCTTCTACCGAAGGTATTGGTGAAGGTCAGGGAGGACCCGTGTCTGGTCCTGCTAATAGCGCCGTATTGGCCGAGCAGGGCGTGGTTCACGGATCTTCTAGATCTGCTGGTGGAAAATCCTGTGCAGTTGCCTGAGATTCCGAACATAATCTCCCAGGCCAAGGGACGCTTCCTACACGAGCGTCCCGAAATGTTCAAATTGACTGCGTGGATGTTGTCAAACAACGTTCCACGTCGGAAGGCTTTTCTCGACAGGCTGCTGATTTCATCGCGGCTGCGAGAAGGAGGTCAACCTTCAAGTCATATAACAACAAGGTTAACAGATTTGCAGACTGGTGTGAAGAAAAGGGTATCGATACCTTTCAATCCACTATTCAGCAAATAGCAGACTTTCTCTGTGAGCTGTTCTTTGCAGGACTAGCTCCCGTCACAGTTGCTGGATACAAGTCAGCTTTGGCATCAGTTATCCCTTGTCTAGCCAAAAGGGATAGTCCAGAGGTGGCCCAGTTAAATGTGATGTTGAAGGGAATGAGCAATCTCCGCCCGAGACAACCGGTAGTCATTCCAGCCTGGAGTCTATCTTTAGTGCTTAATGTACTGGCCAAGCACCCTTTCGAACCGTTGCGTTCGGCTAGTCTAAAGCATTTGACTCTAAAGGCAGTCTTTCTATTGGCAGCTTCCTCAGCTAGAAGGCGCAGTGAGATCCATGCGCTTTCGGCAGAGAGGAACCGATTTATTGTTTCTGGAGAAGGTCTGCGTCTTCTGCCAAGAGCAGAGTTTATGTCAAAGAACCAATCTTTGAGATATCCCGGCAAACCGATCATTATACCGAAGTTAACTAGGTTTGATCGTGATGCCAGTGTCTGGTGCCCGGTCCGTGCTTTGACTAAGTACAAGAAACAGACTGACTCGTTACGGTCGAACGATAGACATCTGTTGATCTGCCATAAAAAGCCTTATGTCGACCGCCCTTTACAATGGTGTTCCGTTAGAGGACATCATGGCCGTTGCACAATGGCACTGTGAGTCCTCATTTACGGATTACTATATGAGGGATGTGTCAGACTCAGCCAATCCACTCGCTTTAGCTGTTTTGAAACGATAGTTAGTGACCACACTGCTTTTCCCCTTTTTTCACTTTGGTAAGAAAAGAACCTAAAGCAGGCATGGTCAAGCGAGAGGATGTCAACCAGATTGTGTCACTGATGGCCGAACCGGTGAATGGTTGGAGGCGGTACGTCTGAAGTCCTGTTATCATAAGGTAATTAAATAAGTGAGAGTTTTTTGTATTATGTATATGTATCATGTTCATTCATCTTATATATTCATGCTCATTCCCAGGCTAATACAAGCAATATGCAGGGAGTAGTTAACCCTCTTGGAATATTGGTGTTTTCAGGCGAGATACATGTTCATTAGTTCTCTCCCTTTTCTTAGGAGAAAAAAAAGGGGGGGGGGACTGTGACGCGAATGTGATTCGGTTCCGTGAACTTGACGGTCCTTTTAGGTCTCCGTTAGTCAAGTTTGAAGTCTAAAATCTTTCTCCAAGGGGCAAAATTAGCATGTATGCCTTGCCCCTTCCCACCAGGTTACTGATCAAATCTGGTGTATATCAGAAGTAACAGAATGGTGAGTATTGATCGAAGGAGAATGCAGGAAATGTCAATTTCCCTTTCTCCGAGATCTAACAATACTCACCATTCTGTTACGGACCCAGCCTCCCAGCCCCACGGAGGCAAGCCATAGTTTTCTCTTGTTTGGTGGCTATGCAAACAATATGAGCTCTATGGTAAACGGGTACTCGGCAGTTGGGAGCCGGGTACCCGGTTCCCAGGAGTCGGTAAAGCTTTCTAAGTCTATAATCCTAGAGCCGCTGTCAAGGCCAGCTGTATATCAGAAGTAACAGAATGGTGAGTATTGTTAGATCTCGGAGAAAGGGAAATTGACATTTCCTGCAATCTTCTTTAAAGCTATTCAGCCAATTTCTATTAAATCTGTGAATTTTATCTCTGATGCGAGATAAGACCACATTTGCCAAAATCTTTTTGTCCATTGCTCGGACAACTCTGATCATCAACATAAGATCAATATTTAAAATCTCCTTTGCTTGGTGTTTTTGGTTGCCCTGATATTTTTAGTGGCTGACATCTGCAAATGGGGTATCTTTGAGTAGATGTTGGTTTAGTTTGCAATTGAAGTCCACCTTGACCATCTGTTCAGCTACTGTTTTACTATATAATGCCTGGGTGGCATTGTCGTTAGTTATTCTGGAGGGATCATGATTAGTCTTGGATTTAGGGTTCAATGATCGCTTGTAAGGAAACACATTTGATTAATCTGTATTTGGGTAAACACCAGTATAATGATCAGAATGGAGGAATACAGTTTTAGCTATGCTCCGCCAATCTTTAGCTAAGCTCCACCCACCCTTCGCCCGTGTTTGGATCGACCAATCCCTGAACTCCCTGACAGTCAAATTAGTTTCAAAATATTCAACTGCAATTTTATTAAATAGATATACAAATCGTACAAACTGATGGACTTAAGCGTTTAAGATGGACTAAATCGAGTCAATGATGACGTAATTGATTATGACGTCACTCTACACGTCATATAGTTGATTATGATGTCATATTATGGATATCAGCTTTGCGAAATAACAACGTAGTCTTGCAGTTGAAATAACTCTGTATTGCCTGATGCTTGTTCTCTTGTTGAGACCAAGTCTGAATGATCTGAGCTCTGCAGGTCATATCCTTTTATACTCTCCCCCTGGTGGACCGGAAATGGGGCTTGGTATGCCCAAATATGGGCATACTTGTACCAGATTTTGGCGGTGTTTTCTTGTTGCCTTTATGGCGGTGCTATTTTTTGGCAGTGCACCATTTTTGGCGCTGCAAGAGATTTTGGCGGTGCATGCCAAATTTTTGGCAGTGCAACGTTTTTTGCCGGTGCTGAAACAATGTTTTATTTTATTCTTTTTTTTGCCGGTGCGTTTAATTTTTGCCGGTGCAAAATATTTTTTGCGGTACACCATTTTTTGCTGGTGCGGGAACATTGTTTTTGAGTCTCAAAATTTTTTTATTTATCCTTTGACCTATGAACTTGTGGACATGCTTTGGTGTTTATGTCCGTGGGTCTGTGGGGTGCCAATAAACAGCGGATGTTTTGGTACTAGTTGTGTGTATATGGATCGAAGTTACATCACACATCACTATATATGATTCAGACTTTGTAGCGTTTCGTTCCATTGTGGAACTCATCAGAGGCGCAGTCTTGTTGCCTGTAGGAACACCGGTATGTGGTGGGGCTCAAGTTGGGGTGTGGGTGGGGATTTGTGGTGGACACAAGATAAAAACGCATATGTGTGGCAAATATGGGACGTGTTTCCCTGATATTATTCAACTCCAATTTTGAGGTAGTACATACATCACAGTTTGTGTGAAAATGAGGGCGGAACAAGATGATTATGGGTATCACATGAGAATAGGATAAACACGGTACTAGAAATGTTGATGATATATAGGTAGCGCAGAACAAGAGTATAATGTGTAAAGTTTTGCACTGTTCTCTTTCCTCTGTAGAGTTAGTTATCGAAAATTAGTCATTCATAGCTCAAAGGATAAATAACAATTTTTTGAGACTCAAAAACAATGTTCCCGCACCACCAAACAAGAACACTGAAGCGTACAATGTCTCGCCTGTAAAAGCATGGATAGTGTTGATTGGCAAAGCGAACTTGGCATGGTTTGTAATACACATATTCAGTAATGCACCAACAAACAAGTGTAAGAAATCAAGCATGGACATTTTTTTTACCAAACTGCTGAGTCTGATCTTGAAATCTTGTTCCAAATGAAAGTAGTAATGATGCAGATAGTACTCTTGCATAGTATATAACTGTGCTGTAAAATTGTGTTGATATCTGGTGAGCCATTGTTGAAAATGAGTGGTCCATAAACAAGAGGTATCAGAAGATACCAAATATGACTAAATATTCTGCGAAAAAATAATGTCCAAGCCATATACATATATAGAATTAGATTGCCCGTGTGACCCCCTGGCCACTGCCCTCAGATTGACTAAAGGACAAAATAATTTGTTGTACTGCTGTAGTATACTAACTAAAATGATATGTCACATGACCACATTTGATCAAATTTATTTTCTGCCCACTATTTCCCCCACCCCTCCCCCTGGGGGTGATATCAAAATTCCAATGTGTCATGCATATCCCTGGCCATATGTGCAATCATCTCCAAAGTTTCAAGTTTCTATCTGAAATGGTCTAGTAGTTGCATTACAATCGATTGGTGCCCACTTGACCATGCTCCCTACCCTCAGTTTGATCCAAGATCAAAATAATTCCATGTAATGTAGACTACTTATCACTGGCTTGAAAATGATATGCGACATGACAACCTTTGGAAAAAATCTAATTTTTTACCCCACATTTCCCACCCCAGGGCCCTGTCCCTTGGGGGTCATGCCAAAATTCCCAGTGTCATGCACATCCCTATCCATATGTGCAATCATCCCCAAATTTTCAAGTTTCTATCTGAAATGGTCTAGGAGGATTTGCATTACAATCGATAATTACTGGCCAGGCCGGGGGGTGGGGGGTGGGTCTTTGCTGATTAAATTATTTGAAAAAACATTAACTACAGCTAATACATATAACCTGGATGCAAATTAGACCTAAAATAATCTTAAGTTCAAACAGCAAAAAAAAAATGAAAATCAATATTTTTTTCATATGGACAAGTCCGAAGCATGGTATAGATCACTTCTGTAAAGTTTCATTGAGATCAGATGAGCCAGTGTTGAAAAATAAGTTGATTAAAAAACCTTAACCAAAACTGCACAAATGACGGCCGCCAACGACGCCGCCGCCACCGGAATTAGTGATCCCTATATCTCGCTTTCTGTGGTGTACTGCAAAAAATATTTTGCACCAAAAATTAAATGCACCGCCCAAAATGTGCACTGCCAAAAACTTGCAACGCCAAAAAGGCAACAACAAGCACCGCCAAAATCCAAAAAATAGCTGTGCCGGCAAAAAATATTAGCGCCGCCAAAAAAATAATAAAATAAAACATTGTTTCAGCACTGCCAAAAAACGTTGCACCGTAAAAAATTTGGCATGCGCCACCAAAATGTGCACCGCCAAAAACTTGCAACGCCAAAAAGGCAACAACAAGCACCGCCAAAGAAGGCAGCACCGACAAAATCTGGTACAAGTATGCCCATATTTGGGGAATACCAAACCCCCCTTCTGGTCCACCAGGGGGAGAGTATAAAAGGATGCGACCTGCAGAGCTCAGATCATTCAGACTTTTGGTCTGAACAAGAGAACAAGTGTCAGGCAATACAAAGTTATTTCAACTGCAAGACTACGTTGTTATTACACAATTTATCAATTGTGAGTTATAATAGCGCACTGCTCCCAGCTCCAGAAACAGAGCTGGTAGTTCTACCATCAATATCTGCTTTGATGCTAGACTCGGTGGATGCATAACTGCCAATGGCAGTGTCCAACACGGACACCAACACCGCCAAAAAGGATGCCCTTCACCCCATCCAAGGTGTGGCCAGTTCCTCAGCAGTCGATCCGATCCTAGACAGGAGAGGGCAGCCAAACGCTGCCGCACCGACGATCAAACCACCACAACCACCAACACCAGCACCGCCAACCGCAGTGGCTGCAAATACTCAAGGCCACAGTTTCCTGACAAGCACCTAGATGCCTATAGACTGTGGCGCAATGTTGCATGCAGAGAGACTCGTCTGGAATTCCAAACGGAAAGGTTCGAGATTGCTCTAAAAAACAGAACCGCCAAACATGCTGCAAGCAAAGGTGACTTACATACCAGACAGTAAGGATGCCATATTCAAAGCAGAATGGGACGCAACTGTTTTGAAATGTCCCTAACCAACATGGTGACCAGGCAAGTTGCAGACAGACTGCATGCCCAGTATGAAGTCACCAGGGGCCTCAACGCAGCGTTTGAAAATGCCATTAATGTTGAGCACCAGAGGCCGCCCTAGCCATAGCCACCATGCAGCTTAGGCACAACAGAACACAATGCTCACCCAGCCCGAAGATCAGAAGACCGAGGTACCACCAGGTTTTGTGGACGAACACATAAAAACACACATCACCAAGATCAAATCATACGTGATAGACCACAAGTTTCATAAATCAAGTGGAGGCTTTTGGCAAGACCAAAGAACATACTCTTTTGGTCGCCGTGGATGCCCCCTCTATATACCAACATCCCCAACAAAGAGGGACTGTGGGCAGTCGCCAAGTTTTGCCAGACACATGGCCTTACCCTACCAGGCACTCTGACTGTACAAGGCCGTTTAAACCTCAAATTGGTACTAGAATGCAACAATTTTGAGTTTAATGGCGAACGCTATCTGCATGTGGGCAGCACTGCCATGGGCAGCAAAGTTGCATGCTCTTTTGCATGCATCTTCATGGCAGAACTAGAGTAAATCACTGGGCACCGCCAAGAACCAACCGGCACTATACGTCAGATACATAGATGACATCTTCATGATATGGGAATACGGAAAACCTGCCTTGGACGATTTCGTCACCCACATGAACTTCTCAGAAGTACACCAAACCCACAGATACACACAGCTACCTGCATTATGACTCAGCGCATCCCATATCCTGCAAGGACGCCAGCCCATATGGCCAATTCTGAAGACTTAGACGCATCTGCACCCGTGTAGAGGACTATGACCACAACAGTCTCCTCTTACAGGGCCACTTTGAGAAAAGAGGATACCCCATAGGTATACTCACGACATCAACAGCGAAAGCCCGGAAAAAACCCAGGCATACCTTACCACACACAACGCACCAACCAACACAGCTTAGTAAATCACAAAGGCTTTGTCTGCGAGTTCACCCGCACAGGCATCTTTCTAAAAAAAACACCATCAACAAGTACTGGCCAGTTTAGGAAGCTAGCAATAGGTGCAGGTTACCTTTCCCTGAAAACCCACCATTTGGATTCAGGAAAAATAAAACTATCAAAGACACGATAGTCAGAGCCAAACTACGACCTCTCATAGCACCGCCAAGGGAATCCCATAGAAACCCGTTCGCGCCATGCCCAACGAAAAACTGCAACATCTGCAACCACATGGACAAGGGGAGATTTTTCACCAGCATCCATACAAAACTATCCTACACTGCCAAAATCATCGGCAACTGCCAAACCAGAAACATCATCTATCTCATAACCTGTGATGTCTGCGATAAACAACACGTGGCCGAGACACTACACACATTCAAAACACGAATACAAGAGCACCTTCGTTCCATAACCAACCTTTACAGGAGCGAAAGATACGACACACCAGTATCTAGACACTTCAATAAGAAGCACCACTCCAGGAACGACATGCGTTTCAGTCATTCAGGTTTTAACATCAGACCCAGATGATAGTAACTCCACCATCTGGAGGAAATGTAAGTCATTGGATTCATCATGGAACCAATAGGCATCAACATCTCGGGCTAAAAATGGCTTCCACTTCCCTGATATGTGGCAGACAACCACCACAAACGTCAGTATGTAGTTATTTCGCCTCTATATCAGCTTTACCAGCTCAGTAACTGTCCAGGTAGTCTGATGGCGCCATGGATGCTTAACCATTTAATGGTCATACCAGCCAAAACCGCCCTCTGCTATGGTACTGTGGAATGTCCAATTACAGGCCAAGAGAATACAATTTTTTAAAGTTTACCACTGGAATGACTGGCTCGATAACCGAGCCAGTCATTCCAGTGATAAAATTTCAAAAATTGTATTCTCTTGGCCTGTAAATGGACATTCAATAAGAAAATATTTAAATTTGTTGGACTAAATATGACCATTAAAGGTTTAAAGATCAGTTGCATATAAAGCATGGGTACACATGAATGTAGGTAATGATGGGTACACATGAATGTAGCTAATGATGGGTACACATGAATGTAGGTAATGATGGGTACACATGAATGTAGCTAATGATGGGTACACATGAATGTAGCTAATGATGGGTACACATGAATGTAGCTAATGATGGGTACACATGAATGTAGCTAATGATGGGTACACATGAATGTAGCTAATGATGGGTACACATGAATGTAGCTAATGATGGGTACACATGAATGTAGCTAATGATGGGTACACATGAATGTAGCTAATGATGGGTACACATGAATGTAGCTAATGATGGGTACACATGAATGTAGCTAATGATGGGCACACATGAATGTAGCTAATGATGGGTACATATGAATGTAGCTAATGATGGGTACACATGAATGTAGCTAATGATGGGTACACATGAATGTAGCTAATGATGGGTACACATGAATGTAGCTAATGATGGGTACACATGAATGTAGCTAATGAATTTTCATTAATGTTGCGTTTTCCAACACTGGACAAACCGATACACAAGTCGAGTCCGGCATATATGAAAATTTGCCATCTTAATGGAATGTTGATGGCTGTACACGGTTGATAGATGGTGGCAAATCAAATTCCTCCATTGAAATCTACGGGCTTCCACTAGTGGAAGTACGGGAGTACTATACTCCCAAAGTTCATATTTGGACTCCCAAAAACCATACCAAGGAACTATTTTTTGGCCATGACATCTCTAAAAACAAATTTTAAGCAAATTACATGCATGTGAACCATTGTGGACTTCAATGTTTCTTTCTTGGACTCCCAATAATATTACCCAGGAAGTCCCAGACTTAATGTGTTTACAAATTAGTGCAAGCCCTATATAATGATGAGTGATAATGTAATAAATGGTGCTCAATTTTCTCTTGTAGAAAATGTCTATTTGCAGACCAAGAGAAGACTACTTTTGAAAATTTATCACTGGAATAACTGGCTCAGTTATCTAGCCAGTCATTAAAGCATTGTCAAAAATAGTCTTCGCTTGGTCTGCAAACGGAAATTTTTCAAGACCAGTGCAAAATCTGTTTGGGTTAGCCCAAGTGTTAACACTAACACTCATATCAGCCAAAAATGGCTTCTGCACTGGTCTTGAGAAATGGCCATTTGCAGACTAAAAGAGAAGACTATTTTTGAAGATTTAACACTGGAATGACTGGCTCGGTTATCGAGCCAGTCATTCCAGTGTTAAATCTTCAAAAATAGTCTTCTCTTGGTCTTCAAATTGACATTTTCTTGGACAAATTCAAGTGTTAACGGGTAAGGAGACACCAGGCTAAGAGCAAAAATCTAATGTTGACAATACAACTTTGTCCCATGGTCACAATGCCCTAGAACTAATGACCTCAATGTCATTCTACTTCCTTCTCCTCACTACATAGATCATTGTACATGTTGGGTATGTCATATCTTCAAGTTTGCTTCCAATAAGAAATGCTAAAAGACAAAGCGATGTGGAGCTAGATTAAAAAACTTCAAAATGCTCCCACCATTGGAAAATGTGATATGTTTTCATTTCTGCCTCGCAGGCGATTATCCAAAACTAAAACAGTTGACTCTTGTAGACATTTATTTCACTTAGTATTGTTAAGACAGGCATCCACAGGATGGACATTCACTATAGCTGGCAAACTCCAGATTATTTAATAATCAAGTTCAAATTCGAAATATGGGTCGTCAAAATAGTGTACTCGTACATATCCATCTTCTCCGCCACTGCTGTAGCTGAAATAAAAAACGTAAAACATGATAACCTTTAATGGTAACAAATTGGTCAAGGATTGTAGGCCAAGAGAAGACCATTTTTTAAAACAAATAAATGAAAGCAATTGTATTCCAGAGAAAGCACACGGTCAAATAGCATGTATTTACTGATAGAATTTCATAGACCTTGTACCACCAAAGCCATGTTCCAAAGTTGAAACCAATCTGATGGGAAACTTTGAAGATTCAGATCAGAATGTACTTTTCCAATTTTCATAGACTGTATCATACCAAGAGCCAGGTACCAAATCTAATGTCAATCCACTTGTAGTTTTTTTGGTGGAAAGCTCGGGATATAGATATCTTCCATTGCATGCTATTATAACGAAAACAAAGACCATGCATAATATCTGAATCAGAATTTAATGAAGCATTGTCATACCAGTCTTACCAAATAGTTAATTTTATAAAGTCAAGCTAATTGTAACCTTTTGAGAAAGTTGGACTCTGGATCTGTCATCACGTTTCATTATAAAGAAAATATTCTGGATCAGAATTCACTTTAGAGATTCATAGCGCATGTCATACCAAAGCAGTATACTAATGGATGATTCCAGTTTATCCATCAATCATATGATGTTATAATCGCGTAGGTGGACGTCATAATCAATTACATCATGAATGCTAAATTCGCTTAATTGCCAATGGACTATGTGTTGCTGTACAAATTGTATGTCTTTACTATTTAATAAACATGCTGTTGAATATTTTGAAACTAATTTAACTGGATGCTGTTGCTGCTATAGGCCAACAGCTTACCTGTAGTTTTCTGGAAATTGAGTTTCAGAGTGCAGTGATCGATCGATCCCAACATGGGCAAGCATAGGTGGAGGTTATCTAGAGATGGGCAAGGCATAGCTCAGCTGAATCTGGACTCCTGCATCGGATTGTAACATTTGAGGTCTGGGATACAGAGGGATCATCCCAGTAGCATACCTTGCTACTGTATACCATACTAACCTTTTACCATCTGGATGGAATGACACACTGTTAATTGGTCCAAAGTGACCCTTTATTCTGCCAAACTCCTCTTCAAATACTAAGTGATAAAATCTAGCATCAAACTTTCCTGTCCTAGCTGATGTGGTTGTAACATCCATTGCCTCCTGTCCACCACCAAGAACAACCTGAAAGCATGAAAACCAAAATACATCATGAACTATGACATTAGATTTCAAACACCTAGATGGATAGGTGCCTTCGGGATAGAAATTACTGAGTGGTTCGTTAACCTGTTCTTTAACCATTACAGACTCAAAATGACATTCTTTATAATGTAAGAAATATGCTGCTGAATATTTTGAAACGAATATGGCTGGGAGCAGTTACTGTCATCAAATTAGTTTCAAAATAATGAACAGCTTTCCTGTATTGCGTAGAACGCTTCTGTAAATTTTCATTGAAATCGGAATGAGCATAGTTGCGCTACATGATTCATAAACACCCTTAACCCAAAAACCATGAAAAAAAATTCAAAGTCCAAAGCTATGAAAAAGCAGGAGAAATTGTCCAAAATGAAATTGGTAATGATGCACATAGAACCATTGCATAGCATATAATGCTGCTGTAAAATTTTGAATAAGTTGATTTAAAAACCTTAACCAAAAGTTCACAAATGACGGACATCATGGCCGCCGCCACCAGAATTAGTAATCCCTGTCTCGCTTTCTGCTTCGCAGGCGAGACAAAAATAAGGATTATAGGGCTAAATCAGTAAACTATAGAGGAAAGTAGGGGAAGCATAAAAACCTAGGGAGATATAGGGACAGTGGGAGCCCTCCAATTCATCCAGAACCAAGACAAGTCATCCAGTTGCAACTTAAGTAGGTTTGTCAGAAATGCCAAGACTTTGACAGACCAACAGAAGTCATTAAGCTGTCAAAGAAAACCAAAATCTGCATGCATGCATGCAATGAGATAAAAGTGCCTCTTCATGCTGCTTTAGTAACGTGTGTGCGTGTGTGCATGCGTGCGTGTGTGCCTGTATGCATGACAAATATATAGTATTTAAACTGTTCCAAACAAGAATCACTAAGATTGAAATGTCTCGCCTCTCTTCTTTTTCACCTTGACCATGTCACCTTGATGTCATCATGCTGCTTCCTAATGTTATAGGTAACCATGTATCCAAATTTAGTTCCATTAGGATTAACCAATCCTGAAATATAAATGATATGCTAATTGAAACGCTTAACGTTGGAAAAGCATAGGTCAAATAGCAAGGTCAGAATGACCTTTGATCAAATCACCTGACCATCATAATGCTGGCTCCTTATGGATTAGACAACCTGGTATCCAAGTTTGGTTCCAGTAGGCTTAAGCAATCCTCCTGAAAGTTCTAGCTGCCTAAGCAAAGACATTTACTCAAGTCGTTTTCAAAGTAATGAACAAGTTATATATTTAGCTTCAAGGAAGCCGCCTTGAGAATTCAGAAAGACATATATATTATATATATATATTACACTTTAAACAGTCCTTATGTAAAGGATGGTGTAAGAGTACCACTCCGTACTCACATGTTCCTTGAGCGGTGATATAGAAGCCGAATTAACAGGTCGCTCTGTTTTATATGTCTTCATAAGTTTTAATGTCTCTGTGTCATAGAGCTGAAAATGAGGCAAATCAAATCACTGGTTAGACGCGAGAGTGAATCATCAGCTGTGATTACAAGTGCTGTTTCTATACATACTAGCTGCTCATTCTGTGATTATAAGTGCTGTTTCTATACATACTAGCTGCTCATTCTGTGATTATAAGTGCTGTTTCTATACATACTAGCTGCTCATTCTGAGCCGGATCAATGCTCATTCTGAGCCGGATCAATGTAGTTTTCAAATTCTTTTTAAATGCTTTAACCCTTTAATGGTCAAAATTGTTTTTAAAAATTTTAATATTTACTCACTGTTCATTTGCAGGACAAGATTATTTTTTAAGGAAGGGAAAAGGGAAATAACAAATGATGTTTATTGGTAATTTCATACAATATTAAATAGATTACCATCGGTAAACAAGAGGCCCAAGGGGCTTATATTGCTCACTTGGACCATAGGCATTTCAACTCGAATGGTCATTAACAATAAGTAGAACTCTAATGAGTTGAGCAGACTTGTAACAAGAAAACAGAGGCCATGTTTCTTTATGTATCAACTTCTCTTGAACAAACTTTAATGGCCCTTAGTCATCAATATCATATCTTCCAAATTTCTGTCCAATCTGTTCAGCCGCTCTGGAGACGAAGTCGCTTTCATGAAAACCAGGCCATCCAAGATGGCCGCCCAAACATTTGGCCAATCAAGTTCCCTTGAACAAACTTGGTTCAGCTTGTGTCCTAAATGATATTTTATGAGTCTTGAATCAATCGCTCAAACAGTTCTGGTGAAGATTTTTTAAAGACATTTCTAACAAGAGGCCCAAGGGCCTGTGGCGCTCACCTGGACCATTAGCATTTGAACAATTTGCATTTCAGGCCAGATGAGCTAAAAATCAACCAAAATCCAAGATGGCCACCGGCCAAATTGGCCGATCGGGTTCCTTGGAACAAACTTGAATCTCTATAACCTAAGGATTGTTCCTGCCAAATATAATTGAAATCGTGTGGTTCTCAAGAAGACATTTT
Organism: Chaetoderma sp. LZ-2023a; assembly: GCA_034401795.1. Taxonomy (NCBI): domain Eukaryota; kingdom Metazoa; phylum Mollusca; class Caudofoveata; order Chaetodermatida; family Chaetodermatidae; genus Chaetoderma; species Chaetoderma sp. LZ-2023a. Next base: position 85,407,701 of record CM067369.1, read on the forward strand.
AAATTTCCCATTGCTTTAGTATGGGAGCTTTTGGTGGGAAAATGATCCAAGATGTCCGCCAACCCGTTTATCTGACAGTTTCGAAAATAGCAAATTTAAGATCAGAATAAAAAAATAAAATATGACCGCGAAACACACTACTTTTTGATTGGCCCACGGCGACCATTTTTTTGACGGATCAATTTGCCTTGGAAAAATTTAATTGCCCTTAGTCCCTAATCATATCTCCCAGATTTCGACCACGATCCCTTCAGCGGTTCTTGACAAGAAGTCGTTTTCGCAAAAACTAGGTCATCCAAGATGGCCGCCAAACATTTCGGAGAATCAAGTTCACAAGTAAACAAACTGCGTTCAGTTCCTGCCCTAGATCATATTTCATGAGTTTTGAACCGATTGCATAAATGGTTTTGGAGAAGATTGTTAAAGACGTTTCTAAAAATCGGCCAAAATCCAAGTTGGCCGCTGACCCAATTGGCCGATCGGCTTCATTTGAACAAACTTGAATCTTTATGCCATACGGATGCTAACTCCCAAGCATAATTGAAATTGGCCCAGTAGTTCTCGAGAAGACATTAAAAATTTCTCATTGCTTTAGTACCTGTATGGGAGCTTTTGGCGGGAAAACGATCCTAGATAGCCGCCAAACCATTTATCCGACAGTTTGGAAAATTGCTAATTTGAGATCAGAATGCCCAAAAACATATATAAAACCAATTTCGGCCTCAAATATGGCTGCCAAACACGCTATATTTTGATTGGCCCCATTGCGGCTATTTTTTTTGACAGATCAACTTCCTTTGAACAAACTTTAATGGCCCTTAGTCCCTAATCATATCTGCCAAATTTCATCCCGATCCCTTCAGCGGTTCTGGAGAAGTGGTTTTCGATAAAACTAGGTCAACCAAGATGGCTGCTGAACCATTTGACCAATCAAGTTCCCTTGAACAAAGTTGGTTCAGCTCTTGCCCTAGATCATATTTCATGAGGTTTGCATCAATCCCCCAAAGCGGTTTCGGAGATTTTGACGTTTCAAAAAATTGCCCGATATCCAAGATGGCCACCGGCCCAATTGGCCAATCGGCTTCGTTTGAAAAAAGCTTGAATCTCTACCCTAAGGATGCTTTCTGCCAAATATAAATGAAATCGGTCCAGTAGTTCTCGAGAAGATATTTTAAATTTCACATTGCTTTAGTATGGGAGCATTTGGCAGGAAAATGATCCAAGATGGCCGCCAAACCGTTTATCCGAGTTGTTGGAAAATTGCAAATTTGAGATCAGAATACCCAAAAACACATATAAAACTCATTTCGACCTCAAATTTCATCAAATAAAAAATCCAATATGGCCACCAAACATGCTACATGTTGATTGGCCCACTGCAGCCATGTTTTTTGACGGATCAACTTCCCTTGAACAAAATTTAATGGCCCTTAGTCCCTAATCGTATCTGCCAAATTTCGGCCCGATTCCTTTAGCGGTTCTGAAGTCGTTTTTGCTAAAACTAGGTAAAGCAAGATGGCTGCCGAACCATTTGCCCAACCAAGTTCCCTTGAACAAACTTGGTTAAGCTCTTCTCCTAGATGATATTTCATGACTTTTGAATCAATTCCCCAAGCCGTTTCAGAGAAGATTTTTAGATGTTTCTAAAAATTGACCAAAATCCAAGATTCCCATCAACCAAATCGGCTTGCTTTGAAGAAATTCGGATCCATAGGCCAAATATAATTGAAATCGGCCCAGTGAGTCTCGAGAACACATTTTAAATTTCCCAGTGTGGGAGTTTTTTGTGGGAAAAAGATCCAAGATGGACACAAAACCATTTATCGGACAAATTTGAAATCAGAATACCCACAGAAAAATATATAAAACCAATTTCGGCCTCAAAACCCATCAAATAAAAAAATTCAATATGGCCGCCAAACACGCTACATTTTGATTGGCCCATGGTGGCCATGTTTTTTTGACGGATCAACTTCCCTTGAACAAACTTTAATGGCACTTAGTCCCTAATCATATTTGCCAAATTTTGGCCCGATCCATCCAGCGGCTCTGGAGAAGTCGTTTTCGCGAAAACTAGGCCATCCAAGATGGCCGATGAACTATTTGCCCAATCCAGTTCCCTTGAACAAACTTGGTTCACCTCCTGCCCTAGATTATATTTCATGACTTGAATTGATCCCCCAAGCGATTTTCAGAGATTTTTTGTCATTTCTAAAAATAGGCCAAAATCCAAGATGGCCATCGGCGAAATTGGGCGATCAGCTTCGTTTGAACAAACTGGAATCTCTATACCCTAAGGATGCTTCCTGCCAAATATAATTGAAATCGGCCCAGTGGTTCTTGAGAAGTTGTTTAAATGAAGTTGATGGAAGACGGACGGTCGCAATGGCTTAAACTCACTTTGCCTTTCAGGCCAGGTGAACTAATAATGAAACACAGGAGATTCAGATGGCGATACAGTGGTACTGATTGCAATACATGAATTTGATCACAACAGGTAAACTCAACACCACAATCCATCTTACCACCCCTACTGCGATCCCAACAACCTTTCCCCAAATTCCATTCTATCTCATCAAACCAACCCAAAAACAACAAAAAGGTACATTCTATGTCCATAATGTTCTAGAATTAAAATATTAAATTCTTCCACTTGTTTATTACTGTTCCTGTGTACGCACATACACACCCATGCACGTAAACACGTACTCAAGCACTTCCTCTTGCCACACACTGACATCAATCAATCACCTCTGATGAGCATAGACACAATTTAACGGTCATGAGTCATGATCAAAGGATAGGGATATTACACACTTTCATGCATAGAAAGTTGCAATTTATATAACTAGTGCAGTTGCTTACCAAGCTCCACACACGCTCAACTAATGCCAAGAACATTACTACACATTCATTCAATCTTGTCTAACTTGCTCCAAACATAGGCATTTAACCATTTAACTCTCATATTAGCCAAAACCGGCCTCTGCAGTGGTCTTGTGAAATGTCTATTTGCAGACCAAGAGAAGACTATTTTGGAATATTTATCACTGGAATGACTGGCTCGATAACCGAGCCAGTATTTCCAGTGATAAATTTTCAAAAATAATCTGTCTGCAAATGGGCATTTTCTTTGAGAAAATTTAAATATTTCAAAACAAATTCAAGGGTTAAAGGACATTTTTAATCACATTTAGATAAAGATTCCTAAAATTTTGTTAAAGAAAATCTTGATCCCTTTAAGAACATTAACCCTTTTACTGTCCAAAACTGGCTTCTGCAGTGGTTTTGAGTAATGTCCATTTGCAGAGCAAGAGAACAGTTTTTGAAAATTTACCACTGCAATAACTGGCTCGATAACTGAGTCAGTCATTCTAGTGGTAAATTTAATTCTTTTCTTGGCCTGCAAATGGACATTCATTCAGGAAATTTTTTATTTCCATGACTATTAAAAGGTCAAAGAGCCTGCGCACACTAGCTGACCATCAACTATAGTTATGATGTAACAGCCTCAAACGTGGACACCTGCAGACATTAATGAGAAACTATCCATCACATCTCTATAAAGTAATGGAGGAATCCAGCTTTAGTGATGTCCCGCCTATCTCTAGCTAAGCTTTGCCCGTGTTGGGGTCGATCGATTTTTTGCACTCCGAATCTCAATTTCCAGAAAACTACAGGTAAGCTGTTGAAAGTTTTGAAACAAATTTGACTGGGTGCTGTTGCTACCAATAGCAACAGGTTCCCTCCCCCCCATCATATTAGTTCAAAATATTCAAGAGCATGTTTATTAAATAGCAGACATACAATTCGTACAACGTGGCAGACTATTGACCATTTAAGATGGACTAAATCAAGGCATTCATGACCTAATTGATTATGATGTCAGCCTACGCATAACATAGTTGATGACATATGATTGTTGGATAAACTGGATACCTCAATTGCTTCCCCTGCGAATAACTGTGTATTATGTTTTTGTATCCATTCCGGATATGTATGGATAACCTGACAGCTACTTTCTAGACGGCAACATACATGTTGTAGACACAGCTTCAAACTTAGCTTCTATATAAAGCAAGTAACCATTATGAACTAGCATCTTTGACTCGATGAAAAGACTGATCAGCATTTAGGTGCGAATCACAATTCGAGAATTGCTACTAAGAAAGATCTACTATTCTATCAATTAGTCTACACTCCCACTATATGCTACTATTAACCCTTTAACACTCAAATACCCCAAACACAGCTTCTGTAGTGGTCCTGATACATGTCCATTTGTGGACCGAAAGACTATTTGTGAAAACTTGCCACTGGAATTACTGGCTCAATAACCGAAAACCAAAAATAATCTGTTGGTCTGCAAATGCACATTTTCCATGAGAAAATAGAAAGTTTTCTTGAACAAATTCAAGGGTTAAAAATAATTAGACAACAATTATGTTATAACTTATTATTGAATACCCTATGGGTACAGTCATCATATATCTTACTATATGCATGTTCACGAAGAAACTAATAAACTAGTCTTTTTCTTGTTATCAAGACAGGGGAGATAACCTTTATTACTTGAATGAACTCTGTCATCAACTGGTCAGATTCCCTCCCTTATCACAATCTGGTCATACGAACTAAATCAGTTAGTTTTTCAGCCCAACTCGCACGCAATCATGATTTATTGACATAATTATGATAGATGTGATGATTGAAGGGCATACTCGTCTCGAATAATTAGTTATAGATCAAAGGATATCTAATAGATGTAACTATCCATTTAGACGCAGGCAGATCAACAGCACCTGGAGCACAGGGACTGTTACAAAATAATGTTTAATTTCTTATGATCAACACATGCTCTACACATTCTCTGTGGAAATATCCTATCTTCTTAACCCTTTCACTGATGAATTACCCATATCTTTGCAGCAACCATACAGGAAAACTATGAAATATTTAATTAATGTCAATATATTCAAAAGAATAAGTTTTATGTCGTACAGAATTTACTTTTTCAGGGATTTGTCAGTGAAAGGGCTAAGTAATTTCACAGTTCAATGGCCAAGCCGGCTGATGACAGCTTCTATAAATCATTTCTTCTGCAGGGATGTCCAAATTGAAAATATACGTAACCCATTTTTGGGTTACGCAAATTTGCTTTAGGTAACCCATTTTATTTTGCATAACCATTTTCCATGCATTTATGTACAAGATCTAAGCGCATGAAAGAAATTGCAGGAATGGGAAACAGGTTATGTCAAAAATATTTGCGTAACTTTTGCGAGAACACCACATGGGTTACACCAGTTTGGACAGGCCTGTTCTGGTAACTGATGTGTCTTCACCCTCATCACACTGATGTCATAATGGTTAATTAATCTACCGTTTTTATTCAAGGAAAGGACACTAGCTTGTATTGGACGCAGGTTCAATTTTGGCCCAAACCCTCCACAAAAATCTGTATACTCATAGAAGGGATGCATAGAGAAATTAAAATCCATTCTCTAAAATGGTTATAACTCATATAGAACCTACCACAAAAATTGAATGCAATTTCCATACACATGCTTACCACCGTACCACTATGTTTAATGTACGTCTCAAAAATATCATCGCGGAAGTGAAATTATTCATGGGACCGCCTAAATATCATATATCTTCAATAAAGTTCATTTATTCATCAAAATCAATGCTACTTTTGACATTAAATGTTGGCTAGAAAATCTGAAAATCATGTGACATTAGGAATGCAGTAAGACTAGTTGTGTTTACTGGATTTCTTCTAATATCTGCCATTCTCATTGGCTTGTACGGGAGAATTTATCCAATCAGTAAAGAGAAATAATATTTCTGTTCGGAAAAAATTAATAATGGAACAGTGTTTTCTCTCGTATTGTGCATTAATTTTGCAATGCAGACCAACATTAAATGATCCAAAATGGAATCAGAATTAAAATGAGATAAAGCGCTTCTTATGTTGGCGAGCCGCTGGCGCTTTTGCGATTGGAGGCAACGTGTTCTCGCGAGATCTTATACGCTAACGGGAGTTTGTTATCAAACGGGTACGGATAGGACCTAAAGTACAACAATTACTTCATATCGCGCAATGATAATATATAGTATTCAGAGTTCCGAGTCCAGAATATTTTATCCGAGTACTCGATCTAATTAAAAACAATCTTTTGCGTTTGGAGGCAAATCACGTGATTTTTATCTTTTTTATATCAAATTCAGGATTAATTTTGATGTAATAAATGATCTTTATTAATGGACATGGTGGATACACACTATTTAGGCGCTCCAATTTAATAATTTCAATAATTTCACTTCCGCGATGATGTCTTGAGGAATACAGTAAACATAGCCGTAAGGTGGTGAGAATTTGTACCGTGTGAAAATGAGTTCAATTTTCATGGTATCATTAATTTTTTTTTACGAAAACAAATGTGCTCAAAGAATATAATTGATTATAGGACGCACCCCCTGTAATGTAATATGACAAAAAACTGTGTCCTTTAGTCAAATTTTAACGGTAGTGCCAAAGTTTCTTGAGACCTGTAATAGTACTGTGACTCGCCTGATACTGGAGGAATCTTCCGCAAACTTGAGAAGAGCATTCCTGATTAGTGGTCAAATTGGTCAAAGTCATGGTGGCTCAATAAATACTGGTAGTGCATGTCCTGATGCTAAGCTTACAGGAGGGATCTTCAACAAACTTTGGTGACTGAGAGTTCGCCATTCAGTTTGGGCCCACAAATAGCCATTTGATTTTGTGGTTAGACAGAATCATCCAGACTGTATGTTGTTAATGTGCCAGAAGAGGCTGGGTGAAGATTTCAGATCTGAAATTTCTATGATCTAAGCGACCACCCATTCTTAGTAGCTGCATTTTGCAAGTCCCTATGGTGTACAACATTGCAAATCGATTTCTGATCCTTCTGGAAGCTGTGGATTCACGGCTCTAAAATTGCTATGAAATTCATGATGAGTCTTTATGATGCTATAAAGCTCTGCAACTTTGACAGCTGAGCAGCTCCAAGGCCTCTCTTGAACAAGGTTGATGCTTATTACTGAAAAACACATGCGAGCCATCACTAATCACAGCTGGTCATAAAGCTAAATCTGAAACGTAGTACTTTACAAACTGTGAAACACAGTTCCACCATCTGTGGGGTAGTTCAACAGTGATGGTTAATGCTTTGACATGGTCTTCCATTGCCAGAAGTATCTTCTGCATCTATCGCATGCTCAGAAAGCAAGTTGTCAGTACTGGATGCCAAAAAGTATACGGCACTCTCATGACGCAATAATGCCAACGTGTTAAGTGATTTGTGATCAGACCGCAATAACGTAATCTAAGACCACTAAAAATGAAAGAACCAAGAGAGGCTTAGGATGCTCATAAATGACAGTGTACAGTAGAGAAGATTGAAGAAATTAGCTGCATGCAGCTGAAGAAAGTTTCCACTCATAAGAAGTTTCCAGTCCTTCCAGCTTTGGAAAACAGTCACTCATCATCATCACAGCCACCATCACCATATGGCGTGCTACCTAGTAGAGATTATTTCCTTGAGTGATCACGATCGATTATTTAAGAATAATCGCGATTACTTGATTAATCAACATAGGTACAAATTACCCAGACATAAAAACAAAGGCACATCAATGAGGAAATCCACAATGGTGTTTAGAAATGTTCTGCAGGCCGAGAGAAGACTATTTTTGAAAATAGATCACTGCAATGCCTGGCTCGATCCTCGAGCCAATCATTCTGAGGGTTTTTTTAAATAGTATTCTCTTGACCTGTAAATGGACATACATTCGCTGAGCATAATGTAAATTTTCGTGACCAATCACATTAAAAAGCAATTAAAAGGTAGATTTTGAAATAGTTTATGCAATAGAAATTATTCACGGTTATTAAATTATGTAATTTTTAATCATTTAAATTCAAGGTTTAAAAAATAATCATGATTTTCGATTTAAGCAAGTAATCACACAAAAGCCTACTGTCTAGCAGTGTCTCTCTTACCTTGGCGGTGTTATCTTTAGAGGCTGTAATGATCATACTCATATCAGTAGATGTTTGAATGTCATTAATCTGTTTGCTATGCTCCTGCACTGTCTTCAGCACCTCCCCTGTCTGGTATATGAATGACAACAGTGTTACAATGGACCAGTCCAGTTTGTCCATCAATCATATGTCATAATCAACTACGTTACGTTTAAGATGAGATCATAATCAATTACGTCATGAATGGCGTGGATAAGTTCGTCACGAATGCTTAATTAATGACGGACTAAGTGTTGTTGTATGAATTGTATGTCTTTACTATTTAATAAAGATTCGGTTGAATATTTTGAAACTAATTTGACTGGGTGCTGTTGTTGCCATAGGCAGCAACAGCACCCAATCTAATTAGTTTCAGAATATTCACAGCTTAAACCTGTATAGTCTACTGGAAATTGAGTCAGGGAGTTCAGGGATCGATTGATCCCAACCAGGAATGGGGTAATAGTAATAGGCTATTACAGCGATTTCCATGTAATAGTAATAGAAATAGATTGTTAATTTTACAATGTAATAGTAATAGTAATAGATTGAAAAGTAATAGGTTATACTTGTCTATTACAGGGGTATCTTATATGCTCAGCATACAAGACACAAAATTCTGCTTCCACATATTTTTAATATATGCAATAGACAGAATGAAACAGCCAAATGTGGTATCTGCTGTTTAACTATTTAATTCTGAACATCTCTGTGTGCATTAAACTTGTTCTTGTAAGACAACAACAGTTTGCGGGCAAGACCTTAGGCCCTAGGCAGCAACAGCCAAATTGGTTTCAAAATATTCAATAGAATAGTTCTTGTATTGAATATTATACTCCAGAGTTTTAGAATCAACAGGTTAACATTTCAGCGATGAAACAATCTTTCTATCAATTTCCAAGCAACCATATAGGAAATTTGTATATTTTGAAACTAATTTGGCTAGAAGCTGTTGCTTTCTAAGACAGCAACTGCTTCATTGCAAATTAATTTCAGGGTACTAAACAGAATATTTTTACAGGATAAAAAATTTGGATTATCTGAGATTCCTGCCGTTACAAAATTGCGTGTGTGTATATGCATGTGAATCTATGGTGGCTACAACACTACGACATATGTAAAGGTTGAGTGTTTGATAAATTACACACGCAGGCACATGTAGTTAAAGTTATCAAGTGGAAACCAAGTTTTTCTGACAAATTTGGTCGTTATTTAAGGGGGACAACTCTGTTGTGCCTAGACGCATGTCTCCGAAATGCAATCCCCACCGAGGACTAGCGACAAGGAATGAGTATGACAAATCTGAAATAAATCCATGCAGACTATGTAAAGTTATTGAGCGGAAACCAAATTTTCCTTGAATTCTATGCCATTCAAGGGGGATAACTCCATCACATCTAGACGCACATCGCTGAAACGTAATCCCCACGGAGGCCTCGTCATAAGGAATCACCATACCAAATTTGAAATAAATCCATAAGGAATCACTATACCAAATTTGAAATAAATCCATGCAGACTAGCTAAAGGTATTGAACGGAAACCAAATTTTCCTTGAATTCTATGTCATTCAAGGGGGAAAACTCCATCACATCTGGGCGCGCGTCGCTGAAACGCAATCCCCACCGAGGCCTCGTCATAAGGAATCACTACACCAAATTTGAAATAAATCCATGCAGGCTAACTAAAGTTATTGAGTGGAAACCTAAAGTGTGATGGACGGATGGACTGACACACACATGGACACCGCCTACTACTAGTGTCCCCGTCGATGGCCGTCGGAGGGGGGGGGGGGGGAACAATAAATAAATGACACATGGCTGTGAAAAGGTGAATAGTCTACTAACACCTTTACTATCAATCGATCTCATTATATCTTACATAATGGTTAAAGGCTTAATTCCAGTCAAATTGACTCCCAGAATGGTGCGTGGGGAACAAAGATTGATTGTCTATAACTAATCTATTTACATGCACTTCTGAAATATCAGTGGGCTAATAACTGTATATTCTTTATCAACCAATGTTCAAGTTCCTTTTAAAATTGATATTGCTGTAAGTTGTTATTGTTCGATATACATCAACTACTTTCAGCAACAAAAAGTTCATAATATTCTGTGGTCTCCTTGATCTTGTAGAATAAAGAATTTTGAGATTTGGCCAGAGAGCTAAACTGATTAAAATCATTCAAGCATATACTACTACTATGCGACCACATCTGAAGAAAAGTCTGCTATTCACTAACATTGTATTAGTATAATAAGGAAAAATTTGTTACCTCTCCGGGATGTAGAAATTGTGTTGTTTTTCTGACGATGCTAAGAACTTCGCGTCCGTGTTCTTAGGATATTTCCCAGATGTCCGTAGACTTTTTAGATGTAACTTTATACAAAGGTGTAAAGTATGACACAACGGGACACTTTGATTATAAAGTATATTTTAAGCCCACAGATTCTCACCAACTACTTCACAAGAAATCTTTCCATACACCTCATACCTTTAAAGGAATTGTAAAATCACAAAGCATCCGTTTTCATAGAAATTTGAGTGATAGAAAAAACTTTGAATCTGCATGCTCTCTCTTATTCAAGGCCCTCAAGCCGAGAGACTATTCGCCTAGAATTTTGCGCAAAATTAAGTCTGAAACTTTACAGGATTTGGAAACTATCCCTGATAATGCTGCGGATCTCAGGCCTACCAAGATTCGTCACAAGCGTCCAATCACAGGCGTAGGAGAATCTCGGAAATGTGGAAAGAAAAGGTGTAAATTAGACCTACTTCTTCCAAATCAAAAAACTTTTATGAGCTTTCAGAACAAAAACTCATTTCAAATTCAGTCTAATTTAGATTGCGATTCCGAAAACGTGATTTATGTAGAATCTTGTAAATTGTGCCAAAAGCGGTGAAACCGAATGCCCTTTAAGATGGCGCGCTACTAGACACCTTTGCGATTAGACATGAAAAAGACACGCATGTCGCTGAACACTTTAACCTTCCTGGCCATTCAGTCGCTCGGGACTTCGAAATTATACCCATTGAACAACCACCTCTCTCTAATACCACTGACGAAACTGATAAACAAAGGAAACTTAGAGAATCATTTTGGATTAAGCAATTAGAAACAGAATGGCTGAGGGGCATAAATGTGGACCCCTGGTCTTGCTGATCAGCGTGAAATAATTCCATTCACTCTGACATACAATCGAAAAAATGTAGAAATTTCCGAAATTTTGAAAGATGAATATCATAAATTACAGAATAATTTAAGACAGCCTCTCAATTTGCGCCCAGTAATAGCACTTAGGTAAAATCCAAATGAACTGGACAAACATCATCATCTTAAAGTTGTCCAATATTTGTAAGGCCATATTGCCTCTATAAAACAAAAATAACAAATCTCAGGCAATAAAATAAATAAAAAATATTTTTAATTTTTTGAAAATTCTGAGCCAGCGCTTTAACCATATTACTACCTACCTACCTATCTATCTATCTATTTTTCATCAATGTCCATTTACAGGCGAAGTGAAGACTATTTTTTTAATTTACCACTGGAGTGACAGGCTCAGTTATCGAGCTAGTTATCCAATTTGGTAAACTTTGAAAAATAGTCTTAATCTCCAAGAGAAGATGGCAGAAGCGATTTTAGCGGATTGAGACCTAAAGGGTTACATAGATACAGTAAGAAAACCAATTTTGTACATATGTAAGCAAGAAACGTAATACACACACTTGCATAGAACAAGTGATATAAAATACTACCCGGTTTGTTCATCTTAGCACATTGAAACTTCAAAGCAAATACATTAAATGTGACATTTTGAATTCAATCAAATATCATCAAGATATATGTACCTTAACATCATATTGCCGTACTTCACCATTTTCATGACCAGTGATAATGTACTCTTCATAAGGTCCCCAGATTGCAGATGTGATTTTAGACCCTTCAATATTGATACATCTTAACGGCTCCCCATTCACTGCAAAAGTAAAAGTTGTCAATTGTTAACATGTAAAGAGATGATCTTCCATGAATAACTATTGTAAATAGCAATTCAGCTCTGGCATTGTCCCCTTGACCCTTGAAATTTCAGTGTTTCAATTTCAAGACAACTATACATGAAAGCTGTTGAATATTTTGAAACTAGTTCCCAGTCAAATTAGTTTCAAAATATTAAACAGAATATTGCTTACGTTATAAAGATTTTGCCATTTTTGGTCTATGAGAGTTAAAGAGCTAAATTGTGATACAATAAATATATTAGTTAATCGTCGTTAACATTTTAACACTCATATCACCCAAAAATGGCTTCGGCAGTGGTCTTGAAAAATGTCCACTTGCAGACCAAGAGAATACTATTTTTGAAAATTTACCACTGGAATGACTGGCTCGACAACTGAGCCAGTCATTGCAGTGGTAAATTTTCCAAAATGGACATTTTCTATGAAGAAATTGAAAATATATATATATATATATATATATATATATATATATATATATATATATATATATATATATATATATATATATATATATATATGTGGTAAGCGGGATGGGTGGACAAAAATTCAAAGGCCTGTGGATAAACACGTTCAGGTTGGAGAGGTTTCCACTTTACAGAGGCTAAATTTCTATGTAAAACCTGAATGATCTATGTTCATATTTTCCTCTTGCAATATTTTTGGTTTTAGAGAGTTCGGTTTGGGACATTCCAAACAGCTCACAGAGTTAGATTTAAGAGAGGCTAGGGAGCTAAATGTTAAGCATGAACATTGTTTATTTGCAAGCCTACATTCTTCATCCACATGAAGAAACACATTTATTGTAATTAATTGATGCTCGCATTTCTTCTTCTTCTTGCGTTCATCTTTCTCATGACAGTAATCTTAGATTGTTTTCCTTATTTGGTGCATGAAAGCTGAAGTGGTCATCAAATTGTCTCTGTCTCCTCTGATCTTCTCTTCAAATGATACTTCCAATAGGCCAGAAGCGTCTCCTAGCCTGTTCATATCGCTGGCAGTGCTGCAAGAGATGTTCTGCTGTTTCTTCTGCCTGCTGACACTCACAAAGTGCAGAATCTGTAATCTTGAGACGGTGAAGATGTGCATTGAGACGATTGTGACCAGTCCTCAATCTGAAGATACATGTCTGATCCTCCCTACTGAGGCTGTGTATTGCATCATTATGCTGCCTGCTGGTGGTTCTTGTGGCTTTAATGATATGCTTCAGTTCTTCAAAGTCAGCCTCAAGGTTTGTTCTTTGTTTGCCCCTTCCTTAGCCAGTTGATCAGCTTTGTCATTTCCTGATATGTCACAGTGCGAGGGGATCCACTGTAAGTTGACATTGTTCTCCTTAGCCAGTTGCCTAAGATTTTCATGAATTAAATATGTGCTTTCTTTTCCACTCTCCAGCGTCTTGAGCGCTGAGAGGGAGTTAGTGAGCAAGACAATATTTTCATTTCTGGTTTTACGTAAAGAATACAATTCCCATTGGATATGTGAAGCTGCAATAAGCCCCATAAATTTACATATTGCAAATGTCATTAACTTACCCATTTGTTTTGGATCGGAAGAGTCAAATATGTTAATCTCACATGGATAGCCCATAGTCTTATCCGTTGTATACATCATTAATCGACCACCGTACGACCAGCCACATGATCTCACAGCTGTGTGTGTCTCCAAAACTACCAACTGTTTACCTAAAACAGAACAAGCAATGTCTTTATGAATCACAACTATATGATACCCGAAGAAAAAGATGTTATCCACAGTCTAGTACAGCAATGTCAGTCTCGATATGAACACAAGTTCACAATTTAATGGTCATGTCAGTCAACAAGAGGCCCAATAGTCTATTGGTTAAGTCGAAAACTGACCAAAATTGTTCAAAATGTGAAACAAACATGAAAATTGGCTTACTTATAGATTTTTGTATGCTCTATCCAATAAGAGCAGGACACACATGATCACACATATTTTAGCCGCCATTTTGAATTTCATCATGGCTGCTTTCGAAACTTATTTATATAATACACTACCTTCTAGGACACATATATAGATGAATAAGGTGAATTTTTATGTTTTACTATCCAAAGCTGATGTGATTATTTACGAATACATAGCTTATTTCCTTATATCAATATTCTATATGGCACAAGCAAAAAGCAGGCTTTACAACGAAATTGTTATATTTTGAATTTCATTGGCGGGATCACATATTTCAATTGATCTGTGCACTCGTTGTGTATTAATACCACTCTATCTATAGCATGAGCCACCACCAGTGCAAAGTTCAGTGTATGAAAGGGAAGAATTAATGCATTTACAAGGGGGCTTACAAGCTTTTTTGCAGCCACATTTGATTAATTCTTTGCAAGACTTTGCAGCCTCAGGAAGGGCTGACCAGTAAGGTACTCAGTGTTCATTTGCATCCTTTGTCCATCCCCAATCACATGAGTTTGGTAACTGCTGTTGAGCTGCCTGTCCCCAACAGTGTCCTCCTTGATATGCCGATATTCTGATATGCTAAGTAAGCGCAGCCTTAGTTGGGGGTATGTGATCTAGCTGCCTTTTCTTGCTTGGTTTACCTGGTTGCAATCACTAGTTCTGTTATATGCTTCTGTGATTTCAGGAAATGATGTCCATGTGTCCCAAGCCATTTTCTTCCCAATGCTGCTGAAGGAGGATGAGGTATCACAGTCACTGAAGGCATGGAAGAATGGCAATGCCCTAGCCTTCTGATCCCCAAGTGCGGTTGCAATGCTATGGGCTGGTATCACTTTAAAATTTTTCTTCACACCAAAAGCGATCCATAACTCATCAAGTGGCAAGGAATGAAATGTAGCAATAGCTAGAACAACCACATGTGTCGACTGTTCTGATCAGAACGGCGGTAGCCATGTTGTGCACAATGTAGTACATGTAACAGTATTCTTGTGTCCGCTTCCTCATGATTACATGGTGCAAGATTAATTGCATTGTCACACTCATGAGAATACAAAACTATTTTTTCGAATGTGCTATTAAGCTGTTTTCCTGGAGTAACCAGCTTGGCAACACATTTTGCTAAGAAATTGTTCAGCTCTTTCTTATTTTCATCAAAATGAAGGAACCTTTGCCAGTTCTTCGGCATCTGTGTGGATGCATTAACAACAATTCCGGTTCCTGAACCTCTTTTTAGTCTGGTACATCCTTTCAAACTTTTGTCAATGTGCTGATCCCATACCACGTCCAGACGCTTTGAAGATTCAAGATTCCTCATTAGATATGGAATGAATACTTTCTCGGCACAGTCACTAAAAGTAGAACAGGATTTGGGGAGCAGCATATTGATGACAACAAACCCATCAAAAAATTTTGCATCAACTTCAGGGTTACTATCACTGGTAGTAGGGATCACTCGTTCAAAGCATGCAATAAGGTCTGACTTGGTGCATGTTCTCAGTTGTCACACATCTCATAAAGAAGGTGGAGCTGCTTGGTTCTCGTGCCTGAAAAATTCATCCATATCTCCATTTCTGGATTGGCACAATATAAACATTCTGGAGAACAATTCACAATTACTCTTTAGAGTGCTCATTTGATATCAAGTCTTTGATTGTCTTTTGGGAGATGTCTTCTGGAAAAGAGGCATGTAATTTTTTACGATGATGTCAGAAATGGGGTTTGAACATTTGACCAGTCTTTCATCAACATACTTTTCATACTGTGACTGTCCTACTTGTTTGATGCTTTGAAGAGTGGATATCGACTTCTCTCCCATTACCTCTTTGGTGTGCAACACTCAAATTGCAGGAAATGTCAATTTCCCTTTCTCCGAGATCTAACAATACTCACCATTCTGTTACTTCTGATATACAGCTGGCCCTGACAGCGGCTCTAGGATTATAGACTTAGAAAGCTTTACCGACTCCTTGGAACCGGGTACTCGGCTCCCAACTGCCGAGTACCCGTCTACCATAGAGCTCATATTGTTTGCATAGCCACCAAACAAGAGAAATCCATGGCTTGCCTCCGTGGGGCTGGGAGGCTGGGTCCGTAACAGAATGGTGAGTATTGTTAGATCTCGGAGAAAGGGAAATTGACATTTCCTGCATTCTCCATCGATCGATACTCACCATTCTGTTACTTCTGATATACACCAGATTTGATCAGTAACCTGGTGGGAAGGGGCAAGCCATCAATGCTACTTTTGCCCCTTGGAGAAAGATTTAGACTTAAACACTTGACTCACGGAGACCTAAAAGGACCGTCAAGTTAACGGAACCGAATCACATTCGCATCACTGCCCCCCCACTTTTTTTCTCCTAAGAAAAGGGAGAGAACTCACGAACATGTGTCTCGCCTGAAACACAATTATGCCAAGAGGGTTAACTGCTCCTTGCATATCCACATGTATTAGCCTGGGAATGAGCATGAATATATATGATGAATGAACATGATATATAGACATAATACAAAAAACTCTCACTATTGAATTACCTTATGACAACTGGACTTCAGACGTACCGCCTCCAACCATTCACTGGTCCGGCCATCAGTGACACAATCTGGTTGTCATCCTCACGCTCGACCATGCCTGCTTTAGGTTCTTTTCTTACCAAAGTGAAAAAAGGGTGAAGAGCAGTGTGGTCACTTAACTATCGTCTCAAAACAGCTAAAGCGAGTGGATTGGCTGAGTCTGACACATCCCTCATATAGTAATCCGTAAATGAGGACTCACAGTGCCATTGCGCAACGGCCTTGATGTCCTCTAACGGAACACCACTGTAAAAGGCGGTTGAGGCGGCTATTCCTCTAACATCGTGTGCCCTTACGCCTTGCACCTGGTGCCCAGTCGCCATCTCATGAGTAGTCTGATTGCATTCGACTACCCAACGAGAGATAGTATCCATGGATGCGGCGCCATAAGGCCTTTTAAGGCAGATCCACAGATGTCTATCGTTCGACCGTAACGAGTCAGTCCGTTTCCTGTACTTAGTCAAAGCACGGACCGGGCACCAGACATTGGCATCACGATCAAACCTTGTTAACTTCGGTATTATGATCGGTTTGCCGGGATATCTCAAAGATTGATTCTTTGACATAAACTCTGCTCTTGGCAGAAGACGCAGACCCTCTCCGGAGACAATAAATCGGTCCCTCTCTGCCGAAAGCGCATGGATCTCACTGCGCCTTCTAGCTGAGGAAGCTGCCAATAGAAAAACCGCCTTTAGAGTCAAATGCTTTAGACTAGCCGAACGCAACGGTTCGAAAGGGTGCTTGGCCAGTACATTAAGCACTAAAGATAGACTCCAGGCTGGAATGACTACCGGTTGTCTCGGTCGGAGATTGCTCATTCCCTTCACCATCACATTTAACTGGGCCACCTCTGGACTATCCCTGTTGGCTAGACAGGGGATAACTGATGCCAAAGCTGACTTGTATCCAGCAATTGTGACAGGATCTAGTCCTGAAAAGAACAGCTCACAGAGAAAGTCTGCTATTTGCTGAATAGTGGATTGAAAGGTATCAATACCCTTTTCTTCACACCAGTCTGCAAATCTGTTAACCTTGTTGTTATATGACTTGAAGGGTGACCTCCTTCTCGCAGCCGCGATGAAATCAGCAGCTTGTCGAGAAAAGCCTTCCGACGTGGAACGTTGTTTGATAACATCCACGCAGTCAATTTGAACATTTCGGGACGCTCGTGTAGGAAGCGTCCCTTGGCCTGGGAGATTATGTTCGGAATCTCGGGCAACTGCACTGGGTTTACCACCAGCAGATCTAGCAGATCCGTGAACCACGCCCTGCTGGGCCAATACGGCGCTATTAGCAGGACCAGACACGGTTCCTCCCTGATCTTCACCAATACCTTCGGCAGAAGAATGGTGGGTGGGTACGCGTAAGCGTGCATCCCTCTCCAGCTTATTGCCAGAGCGTCTGTATCGACGGCATTTGGATCTGGAATCGGCGAGACATAAGTCATGATTTGAGCATTTTCACTTGTGGCGAACAAGTCGACGTTGGGTTTGCCCCAATGCTCGAAGATCCTTCGTAGAACTGGAGGGTTGAGGGACCATTCTGTTGGCAGAATTCTTTGTCTGCGAGACAAAGCATCGGCCAGAATGTTCAATCGCCCAGGAATGTGAGCTGCTTTCAAAACAACCGAGTAATTCCTGCACCATTGAATCAAGTGCCACACTTTGATACACAGTGTGGGTGACCTGGTCCCGCCTTGGCGATTTATGTATAATACTACCGTCGAATTGTCCGACCGTATCAATATCACCTTGCCCCTGACCATCGGAAGAAACTCTTCCAACGCCAGTTCCACTGCCATCATTTCCAACAGATTGATATGAAGCTGGCTCTCCTGGAGAGTCCATGTGCCCGAGACCTGGTGTTCTCCCAGGCAGGCCCCCCACCCCTCCAGCGATGCATCCGTGTACACGGACAGCTGGGGGTGGGGTAGGTGCAGCGAAACCCCTACTAGGAGATTCTGACGCTTTTCCCACCATACAAGATGCGACATTATCGGCTCCAAAACTGGTACCAGTTTTGACAGGGGTTCTGTTCTCTGTTTCCACAGAGACTTCAGATACAACTGGATAGGTCTTCGCATTAGAGCAGCGTACGGGATCACCTGCTCCATGGAGACCATCATGCTCAGCATCTGAAGAAACCACCTTGCCTGAATGTGGTTTCCCACTCGAAAACTCCTGAGGATGGCTAACAGAGACACCACTCTGGGCTCTGATGGGTAAACCCTGCCCTCCTCGAGATCGAATCGCATCCCCAAATAAACGAAATGTTGAGTGGGCGTCAACTCAGATTTCTCCTTGTTGACTATCCAGCCTAGATCTGAAAGTAACTTCAGAGTCAGAGCAGTATCCACGTTCAACCTGGCTGCCGACTCTGCCTTGATCAGCCAGTCGTCTATGTAGGTGTGTAGCGCCACGTTCTCTTTTCTGAGAAACGCTGTCACCGCAAGGACCACTCTTGTGAAAACCCTTGGAGCTGTCGACAGGCCAAACGGGAGAACAATAAACTCCCATACTTGATTCTGAAACGCAAATCTCAGAAACCTGTGACAACTCCTGTTCATCGGAATGTGGAAATATGCATCTTTCAGATCGATCGATACACACCACATTCCCTTCCTCAATCCTGCCGTTACCGACCTCGGCGTTTCCATCTGGAACCGAGGCGTACGGATAAACCAATTTAATGGCCTGAGATTGAGTACGGGTCTCCATCCCCCTGTGCTCTTGGGGACAAGGAACATATTGGAATAGAAGCCTGGAGTGTTCTGGTTCGCTGGTTTTATTGCTCCCTTCAGAAGCAAACCCGACACCTCATTTTGAACAGCTTCTAACTTGTCTGGTTCCCGTGGTACGGGTGTCCAGACAGGTGCCAAAGACAGATTCTGCGGCGGAAAGTCCCACCACTCCGGCATGTACCCCTGGGATAACCATCCCAGGACCAGACTGTCTGACGTCACACCTCGCCAGGCCTCGACGAAACGCATGAGCCTTCCACCCACCATAGACGCCTCGACGTCTAACGGGGTTGTCCGGCTCGCGGTCCGCTCCCCCCCCCCCCTCTTTCTTAACGAGAGAGAACCATTTCCATCCTGGCTCGGCAGGTATAACTGGCACCGCTGTTCCTGTCGCACAGGTGCGGTCCAGGCGGATATGAAGGGAGCTTTCGTACCCTCAGGTACGATCCGCTCCCTTCTTTCCACCCTTGGAGGATTTACCCGTACCCTTCCCCTTGCCCTTCCCGCCTCTAGGGCGATCCGGAGCAACATTGGGGAGGGTAGGGGCCTCCACAACCTTCCTGGCTTTCTTAGCCGGCGACGGCTGAGAAAATCCAGACGAAGCAGAAGTCCCAGCAGGCTTAGCTTTCGCCTTGCCTTTCTGCTTCTTCAAAGGTTGGCCAGCTAACGGCTTCCCTACAGCCCCTAGTGCGTGCGCTTGCCGCACTAGCTCCAGCTGTAGGTTTACCGCCAACCGATTCTGCGGAATGCTGGCAGTGTCCTCTAGGATGGCCCGTGCCTGGCCACCGAAGATGCTAGGCCCTGTCAGGGGTGTCCCAAGAAGACGCTCCCTGACTGCCGTAGCCGGACGCATATGGTCAAGAACCATTTGCCTCCTGGACTTTGTCACACGTGCTTGCACCCTTGCCAGTGCGTCCATAGACAGCACCAAGCCGTCATTGACGCACGAAAGCGCCACAGGTGGCACAGGGTGGCCTGCCCCTGTTTCAGCCCACACCGACTGAAGAGGGCGATACGAATGGTTGACAGCACTCATAGCTGCCCTCACACCCTCATCGCATAGGGACAGGACTTCCTCCTGGTGTACCTGGGACTTGTCCACAAGTGCCGGACCGGGGCCACCCGCTCCAGCACTCTGAACACCCAGAACCCATCGGTCATCCTCGGTGACCGACGGTACCACACCATGTGTCGTATTCCCCCCGCCGAATACGACACCTCGCCCGCACCTCCCTGGAGGCCGCAGAGAGCTGGTCCTTGGTCGTGAGCTGCTTGCTATAAATAGCATCCAGCAACTCTATGAACCGTGGATCCAGTCCAACCGACTGGATTCGGGCTGCGGGCAAGATCCCCGTCCGAATTGATGCAACTGACGGACGGGGCGCATCGTCCTCGGCCGTGGCCGAAACCACAGATGGGTCAACCAGCCAAGCCAGGGCCTCCGACCAGTCTACTTCCGAGGAGGACACACCCGTGAACACGTCACCCGTTGACACGTTCATGGGCCTGCCAGCCACGGCCTCCCGGCAAGGAACCGTGGCTGACACGCAAGGCACTCCGGTCCCAAACGGTTCCGCCGCCACCCCATGAAACACACCAGTCCATGGGGTAGGTCCGCCCGGAAAACCGTGCGGACCCGTAGCAGACGCGGAACCGTGGCCAGACACGGGTGCCAATGGCACCCCTTGTCTGACCGCCGGACCAGGCGAGATAGGTGAGTACCACGCCCGACCCGGCACACCGGTCACCGTATCGGCTGGCGTCAAACCAACCGTCACGGAACCGGTGCCTGGTACCAGATTGGCCTCAACCACGGGCGGAGCCGCTGCCCTGGCTTGCGCCAAGCCAGACAAATGGAGGACGGTTCCGTCCAGGATGGAATCGACCTCCATATTCTCCACCCGTGGCATCACAGGCCGCAGCAACCTCTCCTCCTCAGCCTCCTCGTCTTCAGACTCTGAAGTCGTCACTAGACGAGGAAACCTGACGGACTGGCCACCGCTACTGGACCACCCGGAGGTGGCCGCACGAGAGGGCCCCCTCGGTAACCAGTCCAGAACCCTGTCCTAGGACAGGATCCGTACCAGGCATGGGGAGAAACTGACCCCCTAACCTTCGGCAGCAGGGACGACACCAGCGTGGGCAGAACGCTATGCAGAAAACCCTGCATAGCTGGACCGAACCACGCCGGCGGTGCCATCTCCGCCACCTCCAGCTGGGGACGTGGAGCGCCCCCACCGGCCGAACCGGACGCTCCACGATTTACCTTCGGACCGCCTGACCCCGCATCAGACCCAGCCACATCCTTCTGGGCAAGGAACTTTAACATCACTTCCGCGGACCACACTGCACACACACTACACCTACTATCAAGGCTACATGGCGTACACCTAAAAAGACATGGTCCATAAACAGGACCCGTACGAACTTGTGGCACACGTCACATGATGGCGGGGCTGGCGTGGCCTATAAATAAGTACAAACCTACAATAAGCAAGCGGAACGATACACAGATGGAAGGCAGACAATTGATTTTCAAATCATTTGACCATAAATTAACTGTAACCCTCCCGTACCCCACCCCGCAATGTTACAGCAAAGATTGCATTGACTATGACGACAAGAACGATGCGGGCATAAATGCACCCATAATTGATCCTCCAGGATGTATAAAGGAACCAGGAATCATATCGCATAGCATTCAGGGTA
The DNA here is from genome assembly GCA_034401795.1 of Chaetoderma sp. LZ-2023a. Taxonomy (NCBI): domain Eukaryota; kingdom Metazoa; phylum Mollusca; class Caudofoveata; order Chaetodermatida; family Chaetodermatidae; genus Chaetoderma; species Chaetoderma sp. LZ-2023a. The sequence goes on from CM067369.1 coordinate 85,429,728, forward strand.
TATTTACCAATCAATATAAATTATACTCTTAATGAAAGCCGAAACGATATGTGAAGAACAAACAAAATGTAAACAAACTGCTGTACCACACGGTAAAACCGCAGACCGCACATCTAATCAAGAATTTTGAAACCACCGATCATTGCAAATCGATCGTGATAACACGTAAACTTGAACATTCCAAAGTTTCCGGTACCATTTTCAGTACGCAGCACCCAGAACAAGATGCGTGAATTAATGAAAAATTTTCTTCACATAAACATCCGAGCCTCACGGGTGTGACGTCACCCGCTCGGATCCTACGGAGAACGACGTCAGCCGATATTCGTGTTAGAAATACCGTAGCAAACACCTATTTTCACACCTGCCGATCGCCTGTTGTGGGTTTAAAGCAGCCGATCATCCGGCATATCTCGTTGTTAACACACGTCCCAGATTCTTTGGGGTCAGAAATTGGAACATGCGACACAACGAAATTTAGAGACCTAAGTCTTTTAACTATGGATAATAAGGAATTATACAACCTGTTATCATCGGCGGCATCCATATTATCCAATTATCCTTGTAAGAGAACCTAGCTACCACAATCACAGACAAAAGACTTAGATATTAATCCTGAATCTCTCCACTGCGAATCCAGCATGTACGCTCTTGTTGCTATGCAAACAAGAATGAGCTCTATGGTAGACGGGTACTCGGCAGTTGGGAACCGAGTACCCGGTTCCAAGGAGTCGGTAAAGCTTTCTAAGTCTATAGTCCTAGAGCCAGCTGGGTCATTCCGTATAAGATGGACCAATGCCCGTCAACTCATAGTCACGGATTTCCTTCAAACTTTCTCAGTGTGAGCATATGGATGTTTTAGTTGAGCATGACAATTTTTTAACTGATATGTGAAATACTTTTTGAAAAATGCCCTCTCAAAGACCCCTATGCTAAATTTGACAAAAGTTTCAAGTACAAATCCAATGTTTGAGACATCATATCTCATCCAATATACTGTTTACAATACTAGATCTTTTCATTCTAATGCTCTGGTCAGCATACTTGAGGAAAATAACAAGCAATATGTGTTGACTTGTTTTGGGTGTGTTTTAGGGGTCACCAAAAACGTTAAAAACAGCTAATTTTCCTGTTTCAACAAAATTTGGTGATACAGTAAAATGTATATTATAGTTGCTGTAACTAAATGATTTCTACCCAGTTCACTAGAGCTAATATTAGCTTAGTAATATTTACTGACTAACAGCAAGGTTTGCTCATCAAAAAATTTTGGGGGCCCAATGCACCACCCCTGTTCACAAAAGAGGGCCAACTTCATCGCCTATTAAGTCAAAATAACCCCTTTCAATTTTTATTTTATTTTGGTGAATGGTAGATATATGGTCAATAGTTACATGGTTAAAAGTTGCACTCTTACATTTGTTCCCTTTTGGAGCTATGGCATATTAGAAATGTGATATTTTTGTAAAACTTGTACGATATTCCATTTTTGGGGGTTAATAATTAAAAAATTATAGGGCCTAGAGGCATGAAACAAGCGATACAACCAGTTCTCCTGCTATATTAGAAGAACCAATCAGCATTCCCTGGTTATATAATACATAAACATCGATTTTCTAGACCCAAAGACCTGACTCTGTTAAAATTTGACATTTTTCGCGACAATCTAATTTGTTTTAAAAAGTTTAAAATATCTCCACTTTAGCATTTTAGATACTTTTTCATCATAGGTGGACATTGAATGGTATATTATGGTCATATTAGTACAGCTACATGGACTTCTATGGCCTTTTATAGACAATTTTGACACACTGCGACCAGGCCAATATGTGTAATCTCTCATACTAAAGTATGCCTAAATGTCACCCATTTCATGGAATTATTTAATAAACTGAGACAGGCATTGGTTAATACACATGATATAATATAAGTGTTAAGAGATAGTACGTAATACTACATACCTCAGCAATAATTGATGATACGGTACATGATCCAGCATATACCGCTCCTCCAAATTATTTAAATAGTCCATTTATAAAGTCGATATCAGTTTGTGGAAAAGTGTACTGCCGGCCAGTTGCTGTCAATGGTGTTGACACCTTACTTAGAATGTCACAAAAAGGAACCCAGCACTGGTCTGTGCGCCTTGGCCAACTAAAGGATCGAGCTGGTCCATGCGGCTTCATAAACGAAATGAGACAGTCCTCATTTTCTACACTAATTTCTAACACTATGCCAAACCACCAATTTTTGTCATACAATGCACCAACATAGTCACTCAAAGACAGTTCCATAGGGATATTTAAATTCTGAATCTCTGATGACATACCAGGTTGTGTGTTAGAAAATGACCGAGTGTATGAAACATCATCAGTTGAAATTCGCTTTACTGTGATAGAGTTAGTGTCATTTGGAACAAACGAATGGAATGACCTGGTTCCTTGCACTGTTTTGGCAAGGAGATACCGCTCTTCCAACATTGTATAATGGCCCTGGATCTCATCTTTACTAACTAAGAAGAACTTGATCTTGCTTATGTTCTGTTGGCTGAATTCATACAATTCACTAGCATTTCGTATAAGCGCTGTTTGCAGACTAGCCCTTGCGGCTAAGCGCTTCACTGTGCCACCGATACCGTCGCAAACACCTTTACCATGGCTGGTAGCAAACAAATGCCATTCTGCCTTAATATCAAAATCTGAATAATGATGGCAGACATTAATAAAGTTTTTTGAAGTTCTTGTATTGTCCTGCACACCCATCACTAAAGTATTTAATTATATGAATATTGGGATACTTTTCCTTCAAATATCTTGTAAAAATCTCCTGAAAACAGTACACAGTATTTGTTTCGTGTTTCAGACACTCAGAGATGAAGCATACATTTTCTTCATTCAACTTTCCATAAGCCTTAACATAAAATGCCAAAGGATGTATCGTGACTTGAGAATTGTTCCAATAAAATCCCTGTACACAATCTTGCACAATAATGCTGTAATTTTCAGCAAAGTCGAGAACAACAATGGCAGTAGTGTCATCTAAATCATGTTTGCACGCTTTCGAGAATTCACTTTGAGATTTCGCTATGAAGGAATGTGGTGTTAATTCTTGGATCCGTTGACATAATATAGAAATAAAATCTTCAACTGATACTTCTCGGCGCATGATTTCAATTCGGTCTGTGGATACCCATTCATTGAATTTAATGATGTCATCCTCATCCATGTGCTCGTAAAGGTCTTGCTCTAAGTAAGTTTTGAGAAATGCAGTTCCTGGACACTTTTCACATCGTTGCAGCATGCAATTTCTAGAACTACTGTCACATACAGATTTGTCAGTTAGGTTATGATAGTCTTCAGAGATAACATCCACCATAAACTTTACATTTTGGAGTTTTTCGCATACACAAACATTGTGGCTGCCGCTAGAAGAAACAGTTACACACCATTTGGGTCTTAACTCAACAAATTTAGAGAAACCAATTTTAAGTCCAGTTTCTGTTTTGAAATTAGCATGTACTTCCTTCAAATTTGTCAGGATTAGCCGTTTTTGCTTATGTTCTTTGGTACCACAAATTCTTATAGTAACAAAATCATTTTTCCCGGGTAATAGTCTAGACACAGTATCATCTTGGTAGTAGTTAATAACACTAGTGTATGCTGATCAAGCTTATTTCTTTTAAAGGTTTCACGATCAGCGAGTATTCCATCATTCTGCGCAAGTTGTCTGGCTTGTTTCACCATATAACGCGTAACACCACATGCCTGAAAAACCTGAACAGTTTTATCTATCGACCATGATTTAGGTGTAATAGTCAATACTTGTATCTTTTGATTTCGTGATGACACAGACAGTTTTTCATTCATGTTCGATACCAAGTAGTCCACATCTAACTTAGAATCACATGTACATTCAGTTTGTGAAGTGTCAGCAACTAATTTATTAGGTGGAAAACCTAGGTGGGATGCCACGTGACTTGTTGTTGCTTCTGCCATTTGTTTGATTTTTCGTTTACCATATGATACTTTCCTTTCTGAATGGACACTCTTTAGGGGAGAAACTCCAACTGCTGAGAAACTAGAGTTGAGGCATTCAGCATTACTGTACAAAGTATCTGCTATGGCCATTGATTCCGGTTCACTGTCACTACAATCTGTCAGGTTATTAATTTTCTGCAAACAATGATCTGGCAAATCTTTTGGCCAGGTTGTTTTCTCTCTCTAGTTTTCGACTGTATTAATGCCACAATTTCTTGATCTATATTAACTAGTCCCTTTTTAATAAGCTTTTTGTGAACTTTTAGGGGATCACAACATGAAGTGTTCTGCTTCATCATCGGGAATATATGCAGATAGTTTTTCTTGTGGCAACAGCACACTGTTTCTAAACTATCCTCACTCTGGCCGCTTCTCATTGCAACAAGTGTTTTATCTGTAGCCATCAATTGTACATCATTTACAGAGCATTTATCCGTAAACTTATGACATTTATCATTAGTGAGACGTCCAACTGAACAAAATGTCTCTGGTAATTCAGCCATTGTGCAACGTGTCCTAGTCAAAGTTTACACTTTTCAAATTAAAAGGTCTAATTTATCATTAAAATGTATAGTGAATTATTAAATTTCTAAAGTAAATATCTAAACATTTGTGTATCAGCAACAATGTCAATGTTTCAAAGCAGTAATTATTAAACACTTTCACTGGTCATGCTGCCTAATCTTGATCACTTAAAATGCTTGACTGAACTCTTGTTGATAGCAATACTTGCATGCAGATCTCTGAGAAAAACTGAGACCATGTGACTAATCAATATCACCTCACTACCTATGTCTATTACAGCAATTGACCTAATTATATACAAAGCTCTGAAGGTTGAGTTATTTTCTCTAGATATGAAATCTGTCAGTCTTTATTAACACTGGATAACTCAAGACTGAGTGATGAGCTGTTGCAGCTCGACCAGCTTACAGGACAAACTCTGTACCTGGTGTATATTTTGAAAATGATTTGACTGAAAATTATTGATGGCTAAGTCAGCAACAACTTATAGTCAAATTGTTTTTTAAATATTCTCCAGGCAATATGTTATTCTCATTGAAAATGTTGTTGAATAATGACTTGTAGTTTACCCACAAAAATGTCAAATTTTAACAAAGTAAGGTTTTGACATCTCTAAAATCCATGTTTATCTATTTTGTAAAAGGGAAATGCTGGTTGTTTCTTTTAATAAGGCAGGGAAACGCGCTACATCTCTTGTTTCATACTTCTAGAGTGTATACTTTTAAAATTATTAACCCCCCAAAATCGAATATCATACAAGTTTTTGAAAAAATATCAGATTTTGTATTTGCCATAGCTCTAAAAGGAAACAAATGTAAGAGTGAACCTTTTGGCCCTGTAACCATTGACCATATATATAACATTCACTAAAATATTTAAAAAATTGAAAGGGGTTATTTTGAAAAAACATGTTATGAAGTCACCCCATTTTGGTGAACAGGGGTGGGGGTATGGCTCCCACAAAATTTTTGCGGAGCATATCTTGCCATTAGGTAATAAATATCACCAAAGTAGCAGTAGCTCTAGTTAACAGGATAGAAATCATTTGTGTAAACCAAATACAAATACATTTTACGGCATCACCAAATTTGGATTAAAATATGAAAAATCACATTTTTTGGCATTTTTGACGACCCCTAATACATGCCTAAAACAGGTCAGCACAAAATGCTTGTGATTTTCTCGAACTATGGTGACCAGACTGTTAAAATAAAAACACCTAGTATTGTGAGCACTGTAGTCGGTGAGATATGAAGCCTCAAACATAGAAATTTTGTTACAAATTTTTGTCAATTTTAGGCAGGGGGTATTGGATAGGCCAGTTTTCAAAAAGTATTTGACCGTTCACTATAATACTTGGAATTTCCTGTTAATACATACATATGCTTACTCTGACAAAGTTTGAAGGAAATCTGAAACTATGACTTGACGGATTTCAAAAATTTTGGTCCTTCTTACATGGAATGACCCAGCTGTCAGGGCCAGCTGTATATCAGAAGTAACAGAATGGTGAGTATTGATCGATGGAGAACTTTGCTGTCCTCACTGAAGGGGTTACCACATTCTTCGACCTTAGCAACCACAGCCTTGACATGTTCTACAAACTGAGACTGAATTGAGACACTCTGATCATTGTGTTGTGTTATTATCTTGGTAGGCAACTGAAATGAATTTTCAAACTCATGAACAATTCTAGCCACTTCTGGACCAGCTGTGATCCATCTTATCAAGGCAGATGGATTATTTGTTATTCCTATTATGCCACCATAACCTTTGATCTTCTCATTCATCTGTTCATGGGCTTGGTCTAAAGACATAGCAGAAAAGATATGTGCCGTTTTCTGTACGGCAAAATGTCCTCTTATGAACTCTGCATGAACTGATGTTGCTTGTTGCTGTAGCTGAACCATATATTTTATGTGAATTGGCAGCCATCTGGCATAATTTGTGTGGCTCAAAGAGAACATCCATGGTCCTATCTTCCCAAGGCACTGAACATAGACTAAAATTGCGCTCATGCACTGAGCGAATAAACTGCATAGCGAGTAGTTCAAGTTCCAAAACCATAGCCCAGTATTGGAATTGTGGAATCTCCTTAGTATTCAAACTATACCATGTGCTGAAATCAATGGCTTAGCCAGGACAAGAGACTTCGCATTAGTATCATATGGAGAGAGTTGCAACAAATGTAAGGCTGCTGCTGTTACCTGATGAACATATCATAATCTAGTTACATGGGACCCTTTCAGCATTGCGTCAGCTCGACCTGAGGTGGTGACATCTGATTCTACAACAATAGTTGTCCATCCACTGCCACTTAGGAAGTCAGCAAGGAGTTTCATCAAATTCATTTGTATGTACAGACCACCCATTATCACTACAAATTTGTTCTCACCAAAGATATCTGGCCATGTCCATTTGATCTTCTTGGCAATGGAAAAAAACCCACAGACCCCCCCTTGCGGGTTGGTCTGTTGTTTTATTAACCACTATAAAAACATACTTACCGTTCAATCACTACTTGCTAAATCAACTAATCTGTATTTAGGCACCAGAATAAGATTTTTCTGCTTGCTTACTTTCCTCCCCATGCCTATTCCTATTAATTTATATACCCTCAACTAGGCTACTGGTTGAGTACACTTCCAGTATATAACCTGATATAGACTGGCACCAGTCTGTACTCACTCCCTGGTGACGCCTGTCACTATGCATGCCTGCGCATTGGAGCCCAAATAGGAAACAGATTCACTTTTCTAAATTTAAGTGCCAAATATTACAGGCAGATTCTCAAATCATTCCCACGTGGGGTGGTTGAGGCCGGGTCGTAGTGACAGAATGCTAAGTATGTTTTTATAGTGGTTAATAAAACACCAGACCAACCCGCAAGGGGGGTCTGTGGGGGTGGGGGGTGTTGTTATTACACCACAAAAACATCCATTACCGTTCAATCACTACTTGCTAAAACCCATAGATTTGGTCAGTGCCTCACTTAAACCATTGGTGGGTGGAGATTTGAGAATCTAAAAACAAGGATAAAAATTAAACAAATCATATCCAAATGTTAATAACATAACATAAAAGTGCACTTTAATCAATCACTCTGATTATCAAACAAGGAAAACTTTAAACATAATGAAATAAACAAAATCAAATAAAATCTCACCATTTCTCACAGACGCAGTCTTAACGAAAACGGCGGGATGTGTGCTTGGTAAATGGTCTTCGGCAAATTTAGTTAAAATCGTGATATTACAAAAAAAAAGGAGGCCACTGCACTCTGATCCTTTAAATAAAATGAGGTCAAAGTGGACTCAGATTTCCAGCCTGTGACCTGCATAACTTAATCTAAAGAAGAGCCCGTGAAAAGAGCAAAGGAGGTAGCCATTCCCCTAACATCGTCAGCTTTTATATGAGAAAGATTAACCTGTTCAGGAGAAGCAATCTCGTAACAAAGTTTGAAGGTCTCACAAATCCATCTGGCAATCGTAGCCTTAGAGACTGGTCTGACTACCTCCTCTGCATAAGGGACCCATAAATGGGACGGGTCAGACCTTTTAAAATCGGTTCATTGCTTGTAAACTTTTAATGCCCTGACAGAACACCAATATTTGTCAGGTGAGAAAGAAGATAACGATTTTAAAATGATCAGTTTAGCAGGGAAGCGGTTAGACTACATTTTCGATAAAAAAATCCCTTCTAGGATATAAGACTAAACCGTCCCCAGATACGATAAATCTGTCCTTTTCAGCGGAAAGAGCATGAATTTCGGAAAGTCTTCTACCAGAAGCAGAAGCAACAAGAAAAACGGCCTTAAGAGTTAAAGGTTTAATACTAATAGAAGCCAGAGGTTCAAAATGGCGGCCTGCCAACACCTGACGAACCAAGGCCAAATTCCAGGAAGGCAAAGGCTTAGCAATTGGAGGACAAATATTACCCAATCCTCTGATAAAACCATTAAGAATCTTCATATCCTTGACGCCAGCGTTCAAAAGACAAGGAAGAGAAGATGCCAAAGAAAATATATAACCCCTGACTGTGTTAGCAGATAACTGTAACGAATCAGAGATAGGATAAAAAATCTAACACATGGGGAATAGAAACAGAATCGGGCACAAGATCATGAACTGAACACCATTCTCCAAAAATTTTAAGACGACCCTTGTATACTCTACGGGTCGACTCCCTCCTGGCAGTCAATAATCTCCTGAGATCTTGAAGAAACTTTGACCTCAGAGACTTGATGCTTGAAATCCTCCAAACGCACAGACTGAAGATTTCTGGGTTTGGATGCCGACACGTTCCCCTTACCTGAGAAAGATCTGGGGAGGCTGGAAGAAGATGAGGGAAGTCTACCAGGAGATCGAGAAGATCCACAAACCAGATCCATTTTGGCCAAAAGGGAGCTATCAGAAGAATTTTGCAGAACTAGTCCCTGCCCATCTTCAACACAAAAGGAATCAGGATCGTTGGAAGGAAGGCGTAAGCCAACATTCCTGTCCAGGACTGAGACAGGGTGTCCACCACCAATGCATGACTGTCCGGAAAAGGAGACATGAAAGAGGCGATCTGGGCATTTAGACAAGTCCGAATCTCGTCTGGACATGAGAGAAATAGGCTTCCCCCATTTGTGGACACATACGCTAACCTTCTGGTCATCGTCCGATTCGGAAGAAATATCCATTGCCGGTCGGATGGCCGACGATATGGGCTCATCTAATGATTTCGTCAAGACGGTCGCAAAAGACTCGAACCTAGCGAAGTGCTAACACGGCAACAGAATTAACCGAAGAGGACCCCCACCCCCCATTGCTGGAGGTTTAGAAACAGAAGTTTTAGCAAAAGACACAGTTTTTGTCTTTGAAGCAATGGGGGGGGGGGGGGGGCGCTCAGTTGACAGCACAGACGAAAAATCTTTGAAATAGGCCTTCGATACGGACAAAGACCAACCCTTGCAAACCCCGCACATCGTTGTGGGAGTACACGTAGTGCACTTAAGACAGACATGGCCTCCAAACCCCGCAGAGTGAACACACTCGCACTTGGAGGATGTACACTTGCCTTTTTCAACCGATTTTACAGTCTCCTAAAAACGAAAATAAAAGTTGAAAATGAAGCGCACAGCTTCGAAAGAGCTTAAGAGAACTTTGTTACAATAGAGTCCGATATAAAGCAAAAACGCATGCTATAGAAAAGGCGGGAAACTTCAAATTCAAATATCAAAATCCCTAAAGACAAGAACAAACTTTCTAAGGGATTAAAACAATTTCCTACTCATACACTAAACTGTAATAAGTGACTTAAAGGCTCCTGGAGCAGAGGGATTTTAAATGATGATGATATCTCAGGCATATTAAGGGTACCCACGAAAATGAGACACGTCACGAAAATCGGTAACATTTTTGTACAGAGTATAAAAACCAATAAAAACCACGAAATACTCCATAAACATAACTTAGGGAGGATAGACTTTATATTAGGCATCCTTATAATGATGAACTTCTAGAAACAGTAAGCTGACCCAGCGCAAAGCTATAAAAAAACTCAGCTGGAATATTTTGCAGTTTTCTGCTTGCAAAATAATTGAAAAGTGAATCTGTTTCCTATTTGGGCTCCAATGCGGATGCGCAGGCGTGCATAATGACAGGCGTCACCAGAGACTGAGTCCAGACTGGTGCCAGTCTATATCAGGTTATATACTGGAGGTGTACTCAACCAGTAGCCTGGTTGAGGGTATAGATATTAATAGGAATAGGCATGGGGAGGAAAGTAAGCAAGGATAAAAATCTTATTCTAGTGGCTAAATGCAGATTAGTTGATTTAGCAATTAGTGATTGAATTGTAATGGATGTTTTTGTGGTGTAATAACAACAATGGTTGATCCATAGTTATCACAGGAATTTGACGCAGGTGTAAATTTTGAGTAGCTTTGTCCACAAGCTTAATTGTGTGTAGTATCATTGCTACTGTGTTTGCTGGCTCTACAAATAGAGGCATAAGTGCAATTTGTGAGACAGCGCCAATGTTATCTGGCTGCCTCTTAGCATGGTATACTGTCCATGACACAAGGTCTCCATGGTTCAATGTCTCGTTTTAAAGTAAGTTTTCAGTCATGAAATCCAACCAGCCATATTCCTCGTCTTTAGATTGGCTAATACAGTAGTCTGTGCTGTAACGTGTCCCTCTGTTACAGGTGCAATAAGATCTTTTGTTGATAGTTCCACTGGAAACACTTCTGAATATTCAGCTGGTAGTGGAGATAATGTTTTCTGGTGGCTAACATTTGAATCTATCATTATTCGGTCTTGTTCAGTTCCTGGATTTTCATGAAATGGGAACCGACTCAGGGATATAGCGGTTCCATGAAATGAGTCCATAGCATTCCTTGCAGATGGATTATGGTCGATATTATCGATTGCTCCAACAGTGAAGACATCCTTTTTCAGAGTAGAGGGACAGACACAACCATCTCTTTTAAAATGTGAACAGACACTATTTGCAAGGGTTGTAGAAATTTCCTTTGTTCTATCATATGACATACATAAGCCATGGCTTGACAACTTATCAATTAGCTCTCTTTGTCTTGGTTTGGCATGAATAACCAGTCCAGTGTATATAGCAAGCGGTGTCTCTCAAGGCTTAGCATGACATATTGTTTGCTGGGCATTTTCTTGGTATTAAACACTAACAACTGTGAGAGTGCTAATGTTACCTTTGTTACAGCATCTGGTGACCCCTTTTGCTCTTGAATGCTTGTGCCTCACAAAATCATTCTCACAAGAGCGAGAACACTTTCCAGGACAGCTTCAACTCACATCCCTTTTCGAAGTTACCATTAAAGGAAGTCCTGTTGTAGGATTTCTTGCCTCAATATTTGCGCAGCGCGTACCAAGTGAATTGTGGCATCATAGAATTATATGAACACACGATTTTGATGGCTTCACAAATGTCTGCATTAAACATCATAATGACATCTCGCCCTTGAGGTTGAGCTCTCAAATCTAGTATTAGACATAGCAATCTTTCTTTCAGTCTAGTACTGTTCACTTTCTCTGAAAAACAAGGATCTATTTCACTCAGTTGTGTTTCATATAGTTTTACTAAATCAGTTTAAAAATTGGAAGTGTTTTGTCCTGCCGGAATTCTTCTATTTATGAAACTAATAAATGCCAATACTAGACTATCAGTCTTCATATTTACGTCAGTATTGGTGCTTCCTCTCTGCTGCTGTCTGACACGATTGTGCAGAGAGTTCAGGCAACTGAGATGGTATCTTGCATTTAAAGCAGGCATATCCCCTTCTGAAAGCTTGCCTAGGTTTCTGTCCTGTAATATGTAGGCATAGTCTCGAACACGGTGATCAAGTGCTAATGTCAATGCACTGCGAAGGTGTTCATTAGTGCCATATTCATCACAGAAGAGACAATTTTCTATCCTTTTCATCGAACTTGCTACAGAAGTATGTCTGGTTTTAACTGGACTTTGTTCGGGTTCTTCATCTTCTTTGGCTTTTCTTTTCTGAGCACACAGCTTTTGCTTATCAATTTTATTTCGACAGCTTTTATGCCATCGTAATTTGTTTGTCTCAAGAGTTGTCTCAATACCTTCACCAGTGTCCATTCTGGAAATATCTATTTTCATGGGTAAGCAATTGAGATTGTGGAACTGATACAGGTTTTCAGCAATACATTTATAGCCACAGTCCTTATCACTCCCCTTATATATACATAGTCCAGGATCAACTAATCTCTCATCTGTTTCTGTCTTGCAGAGAACACAAAGCTACCAGTCTGTTACATTTGATGAGTCCAGACTTTCTAAACACTGAGAGGTACTTTCACTAGGATCTACAATCTTACACGTTTTAGACATTGTGTATGCTGACAAAGACTCACAAACTATCATACACTACAAAGCATAAGACTGTTAAATATGGCTAGGGCAGGTGCTGACGATGTGCAGTGCAAGGGGCGAATTATTTGAAAATGGCAATGAGTTGATTGTCTTGTAGAGTATAATTAGTAGTTGTTGCGCTAAATCTGCAATATATCTTAGATACATATTTATTTAGACGTTTAAAGACTCTTGAATCAATTATCTGTGTATAATTGAAGCCTAGAAATTTTCGTTTCCAATTTTCAAATTCAAATTTACTTCAAATGAGACTTTATGATATTACCCCGGGCACTTTATTACAAGATTGCAAGATGATGGCTCCTGATGGGCCTAATCGTGTATTTTCTGCTTTTATATGAGAGTATACCTAAACCTTATTACATGCCAAATTTGGTAATTGTTTCACAATTTGAACGATTTTTACGTAATCTACTAGACTACAAAGGCCTTGAGGCTCAGCTGCCTAAGAGCAATGCTCTATAGACCATAAGACCAATGGCATAGATCTGCCACGAGAGAAATTAAGTTTGACATGTGTTACAATGGATGTCACATAATACACAGATTCTCAAGACTGAGGGAAAATGTGCCATGGCCAAATTTGTCAGCAAATTTGGCCTCCCCCGGGGAGGTCAACCAGACCACTCTCCTGCGATTACTACACATATTCACATGGAATAACTTTACCTTTAATGATAAACACTACCTCCAAGTTGGTGGGACAGCCATGGGCAAGAAAGTGATTCCCAGCTATGCCATAATCTTCATGGCACAATTAGAGGAATATCTACTACAAGGTTGCACGAGAAAACCATATTTATACCGCAGATATATTGATGACATCTTCATCATCTGGTCACAAGGACAGGAATCGTTAAATGAGTTCATCACCTATATGAACTCGCAGACATGCCAACCCCTGTACAAGCAGTTAGTAAAAAACCATGATTTTCAGTAGTTTCATACACCCTTTCAGTAGTTGGTTTTCAGTAGTTTGAGGAAGCCTTCAGTAGTTCAGCAGTGATTAAAATGGCAACAAAATGCATGATATTAAGCAAAAAAACTCTGGTCAAATTCTCTTGGCGCAAGGCAGATGCTGTCACCACACCCTGCAACAGCTGGGAAACACACGAGTGTGCCGCTATAGACGCTCTCGAGCTCTCCTCTGCATCGTGCAATGCGGTGTTTGTGTCAGAACAGGAGCCTGGTCATGTATACTCACCCAGCGCTGCGAGATCGTCAGCACTCGGCTTTGGCACTGTACCAGTAACGATATGCCACCGCCTCGCCACCTCGCGGGGGCCTTCGCAAGCCATCCATTAGGTTTAATGGACGTCTCTGCTGCCGTGAACATATCAACTATATGTTCTGCTAACAGTCGAGATGGCATAGTGGCGTTGAGCCCGCTGGCTTGCCGACTGATCCACATTGAGCTTTGGTCTGCTGCTTACCAGCCATTGGCATGCCTCAGACCAGCCCTCCTCTGTGGCCACCTGTGAGTGCCAGACAAGGTGCGGGCCTTCGTCATCCTCTTAAGCACTCGCAGGTGTAAACATGGTTGGAGCCGTGAATACACCTGGCAAGCCAGGGAAAGTATGTGGGCCCGCAAGAGCAGGCATGTCTTGTGCCGTGGCTAAGCCAGGAGCCGGCACCATGGAAGTGCGTGGGGTGTAATTCACCACACCATGGCCCAGACCAGCCGCCGTCATATCCTCAGCAAGCCGTATGCAGTACTGGCGGTCATCCGCTCTATCCCTTGAGCCATGAAGCCTACCCCTGTGGGAGTAGAGCCATGGAAAAGTTCGCCCGTGCTCCCCACGAGGGGTGCACATTCGTCCATTTCCATGGCCACAGATTCAACGGGTGAACCCAGCAGAAAATCCTCTTCCTCCTGGCCATGATAGATTGCCTCTGGACTAGCAAACAACGCTAACCCGGGCTGGCCAAGCAAAGTACTGTAAGAGGAAGCGGTACCTTTAGGGCGCGGACACTCCAGGCGTGAACCTGTGTCCAACGGCCCTGGTCCAAGATCAACCGACGAGGCAAGCCTCCAGCCGGGATCATTTAGGCCTGCTCCAGGATCCATTGGCAAGGCGGCGGCCTCCCAAGATCTACTGAAGCCATCACTGATTTTTTAATATTTTCGGACCACGACGGACACCAGAATCAGTGGTGGGGATTTTCTGCTCAGGGGCAGATGAAGAAGACAATAAAGCACCCGGCCCAGGGAGCATTCTGCGAAGCACCTCTCGAACCAGATCTTTTATTGTCTTTTTCATATCTCCCCCATCATCTCTAACCTGAGATTCCATTTCCGAGGAAACAGAGGCCTTTCTCTTACCCTTGCCACTTAAATCTTCTTTACACACTTCTCCTGCTTTGCCTGTAACAACAAGAATTCAGAGAATAAGTCACCCCCCCCCCACCCCATTGTTTACAGACATCACATTTTAATAATGGACCGCCAGGTGAACACTTTACACAACGATGATGAGCAAACTTAGGCTTAATGGAGCGGTTACAACCGACACAAGAAGGCTTCTGAAAGAAAGCATAAGACGAAGACAATGGGTTTATAGTTAATTAATCTAAATAAACTAACCCATTAAAAAGGAGAATAACAACAGGTTTATTAAAGGGGTGGTTGTAAGGAAGACGAACAGCCTACACTTAAGGTAGTTATTAATAATAACTGACGGAAAAAACATCCTGCATGTGCAAAGACGAATTATATTCAAAATATAAGAGCATAAACAACAGTACATGAACATGGCAATAGCCTATGATAATGATACAGATAAACACCATAGACACAAAAATTGTCAGCAAATAGTCAAATATTTTTTAATATTTTAAAGTGCCATAAAGCATAATGACTAGAGTACCTGTGTCTTTAGCAAAGGCATACTACCATGTCCTGCTCTCGGAAACTCCACCAGACGAACCACGCCTATTCACCACTCACTTACTTATAAAGGGATGGGCGGGACCAGAGGGCAGAATGACAAGCTCTCTCTTATTGAAGCTTATATCACCCTGGGCAGTCTTTTTTTTCCCCTAACCTTTTAAAGGGAAAAGGTGGAGATAAACCCTCTTAGATGTGTACAAACCTCCTGACAGGAACCTGTGGACACAAACATAAAGCGAGATTAGTATTTCATGATGCCAGATAATACACCATTTTTCCGGGCGCCTATCACGTCTATACTGTGTCACAGAAATATGTAACACCGCGCAATTAAGATGTAATTAAGACGAAATTGTAATAGAATTCACCTGATAACTTGGTCCTGCAGAAGCCTCAGATGAATTATGATGGTCAGACATGTCTAACAACACTCTAGAACAATTTCACAAAGATAATTGAGCAAAAACCTAGCAAGCACAAAAAGTAAACAAGCATGTGGTTTAGGCCACTAGTCAAGAATGAGGCAGTGTCAGTCTACGCATGCGCGAAGTTAGGGCTGGCATCCGGCAGACTGTCACCTGAAGAGAGGACTTGGATAATGCGAAACTGTATGTCGTTTCTGCAGTGTTAAAATGCCTGGAAACAGGAGTGTCATATGATGCCTTTCTGTATAAGTAGGTGATACTTCTTAAATGTTCTTTTATTCTTACACCAAAAACTCGCAGTCTCCAACATATTGTTTTCCACAAAGTTTGCAGGAGAGTAGATAGATGGCGTTGCACGTTTTGCAATTGCCTATGATCTTACATCTGTACGTGTATCCAATATGGTTGCTGGTGAAGAAAGGTTTTTTCCCCATACTCTTGCAGATGCTACAGTTTTGTGTGTTGCAGGCCTCAAATGGGTTACGAAATGCGGGTTTGTCTTTCTCTTGATTAACCAGGCGAGCTCTGACTATTTTGTCACCTATTGTGAGATTCCTGCGGTAGCCGAATTTGGGTGGGTTTGGGAAGGCTAAGCGACATCTAGCGATTGATTCCAGTAGAGGTCAGTAGCGTAAGATTATTCTTTTTGCGAAGACACTGGTGTCCGTATAGTCGCTTATAAAGAACCAGGAAGCTGACGCTCTTCTATCTGTAGGTAGTGGTCACCATAAAATTCAAAGTTATTGCATTCCAGGATGAGTTTGAGGAGGTTGAGTAGTCCTCTGATAGGTTTTCCTGTAGATCTGCGTGAGAACGAAATGGCCTACCGCTGCAAGGCCCTCCTTGTTGGGTATATTGGTGTATAGGGACGTGACATCCATGGTGACTAGAAGGTATTGTTTGTGACTTTTCTGTAGGATTCAACTTTTTTAATGAACTCTGTAGTGTCCTTTACATACAAGCTATCTTGGTGACATGTTGTTTAATGTATTTGTCCACAAAGCTGCTAATCAGTTCTGTGGGACACCCATTTCCACTATTAATGGTTCTGCCTTGTATCACTGTTTTGAGCGCTTTGCAAATTTTTGGCAGGAGGTAGAATCTTGCTGTTCTGACAGGTTTAGGAATTAGCTGTGTGGCGATTTCTGGTTCTAATTCACCACTGGCTACCAATTGGTCTAGTCGTTTATTGACCAAATTAGAGTGGTCTTCGGTTCTGTCAGACTCTAATTTCATGTAGAAAGTAAGAGTCTGAGAGCTGTCTAAGAACCCCAGATATGTAGTCGTCTTTTGACATGACCGCAGTAGCTTGACCCTTGTCCGCTTTATTGATGACCAGACTTAGATTATCGAGTATTTGAATAATGGCCTATTTTTCTGGGGCAGTTGTGTTCCCTGTTGTACGCCTGTAATGGATGTGTTGTGATACCTCATTTTTGACAGTTCTAATGAAACTGTTATCTAGTTGGAAATCAGCACCAGGGTTGGGGTGAAGGTCTTAGGTGCCCGGAATTTCTTTTTAATTAGGGCATTAAAACCTTTCTCCACAGAGACCTGTGTGGGTGGTTGCACAGTGCCTGGCTCTTCTTCAGCTGGTGGCACCAGGCAATCATGGAGGACACAGGGATGAGGAGTAAAATGTAGGCGTAGCCTATGGTTCCTGAAGAACCTGCTTAGGTCAGACATAAGGTTTCCCATGTCTGGTTTGTCTACACTAAAACTAAACCCTAGTCCTTTTCCAGGGTTTTGATTGTTACATCATCAAGTTCGTAATCTGAGGTGTTGACTACAAACTTAGAAGAGTACGGTTGTGAAACTTTATTCGAGTCATTACTGTTATTGTTATAGTTGACAATAGGCTTAATAGTGGATTGAAGAGTTTGATGCAGAAATGATTGAGTCAGAAACAGGACTTCCTGCGCCCCTCGATATTCCGGACAAGCTCCAGCAGTTCGTCAAAGGAGCTGTGGCGTTGTCTGTCAGGACGAGATCTTGGTGTTCTGCGCTGGCCTGCTTGGTCCTGCATCCTAGGTTTTGCACCATGGTTGTTCCGGGTGGTGCCCTGCTGTGGCGGGCATACACGGTTCCCCCTGCTGCATGATGTACTCCTGGGTCAACTGGCGGTGCGACGTAAAGCAGCCGGGATGGCGTTTCTGGCCTCTTTAGTGAATTCTTTGCCCGTAGCCTCTAGGAAGGTTGTTTCTAGGGCTTTAGTCTCTGCCTTGGCTGCTTCTAAATTTTGGCAGAGATGTTCATAGACCGTAAGTGTTAGGTCTAGACCCATAGCCTTCAGTTTCTTGTTCCAATTGTTTAAGAAACCAGTATCGTGCTTGGGTACCTGTTAGGCAATGCGTGGTAGAAAATATACTGGCGGTTCCTCGCTGTCTAGGCTCGGGATTAGTTTATCTTTTCTGGTCCTAATTCATGCTGCTTTGAATGAAGCATTTCTCCATAGGTGGTAGGTACCCATGAATTCGGGTGGAATTCTAGAGGCCCCATACACGCTTACACTGGTGGTGCCCCTCTCTGTGTTCATGTAGTCCTGGCTAGCGATCCGTCTTTTCTTGGACATTGCTCTAATGGGTGCTGAGTGACCTGGCCCACCACTGAGTGTGGGTGGCTGCTGCTTGCTTGCAAGGCAGCATGGTTGCTGGCCGATGCCCCTGTACTTGAATCTCTGCCAAATATAATTGAAATCGCCACGGTAGTTCTCCAGAAGAAAACATTTTAAATTTCCCATTGCTTTAGTATGAGAGCTTTTGGTGGGAAAAAGATCCAAGATGGCCGCCAAACCATTTATCCGACAGTTTCGAAAATTTCAAATCTGAGCTCAGAAAACACATAAAAAAACAATTTCGGCCTCAAAATCCATCAAATAAAAAATCCAATATGGCTACCAAACACGCTACATTTTGATTGTACCACAGCGGCCATGTTTTTTGATGGATCAACTTCTCTTGAACAAACTCTAATGTCCCTTAGGCCCTAATCATATCTGCCAAATTTCGGCCCAATCCCTTCAGCGGTTCTGGAGAAGTCATTTTCGCTTCAACTAGGTCAACCAAGATGGCCGCCGAACCATTTGACTAATCAAAGTTCCCTTGAACAAACTTAGCTCAGCTCTTGCCCTAGATCATATTTCATGATATTTGCATCAATCCCCTAAGCGGTTTTGGAGATTTTTTTAAGATGTTTCCTAAAATCGGCCTAAATCTAAGATGGCTGCCGGCCAAATTGGCCGATCGGGTTCATTTGAACAAACTTGGATCCCGATGCCGTAAGGATGCTTCATGCCAAATATAATTGAAATTGGCCCAGTGGTTCTTGAGAAGTCGTTTAAAGGAAAGGTTGACGGACGGTTGCCAGGGCATAAGCTCACTTGGCCTGTCAGGCCAGGTGAGCTAAAAATGGAGAGCATGGGCACCGCGTGTCCATTTTGGACAGGGCATCATTTGTGTTAGGTGTCCTTTGCCCACCACCTTGTCTCCTGCAATAGCTTGTGTTGCTTTGTGGTGGTGATTCAGACTTATAGCGTTTCGTTCCAATATATCTTGGATACTCATCAGAGGTCGTTTGTTGGTGGTTCTATAAGTTTTTTGCAATATATATTAAGGATCATTTAATTTTCCTGAGGGATCTACAAAGCATTGAGAAGTTTCTACGGTTTCTTGTTCCGATTTGTGTTCTTTGTGCAAGTGCTTGTGTGTTGGCACGTTGTTGGCAAGTCTCATGTGGCCAGTATTTTTCTGACATGATCCCAGTAGACCAAATATAGAGCCAAGAGAGAGACGGTGGATGTACGAGGTGGAACACCCCATTTCTGTATTTGACTATTTTTTATGACGTAATGCTCTGGTGGGAAGTCCCTTTGGCGGCTCCGTGGGTCGTGTGGGTGGGGGGACGAGAATGGGTTTGTTCATTGAGTAAATGAGAATTTTGAAAGAAACAGCAGTTATTTTCAGGAATATGATAGTGTTCTGTAGAAAATTTAAAATTCTTATGTAGAAATGATGTGGTGAAATAATTAAATCGATGGCGCAAGCGCCTCAGTGACCCAATGTGGAACATGCGTGCTCCAGAAGCTGGAGGAATTCAGAAGACTAAAGTACCCCTCCATCTTCCAGGATTTGAAACGTGGGTCCAAGAGGAGCTCCATGTGGCAATGGAGGCACGACCGATTAAATTCGGCCATGTCCTCTATCTGCCCCCATAGTGCCCTCGACTCTCAGATAAAAAATTCCAAGGTGATCCTGTCCTTTTGGATAGGCATTCGCACGAGATCTTCCTCCAATTCCGCCTCAATTTTAGCTGCTGCAGCGGTGAGAGAGTCTTCACTTGCTGTTGGAGCTGGTAAGACACCTACACTCGGGATACTTGTTGCGCCAAATGTTTCTAGGGCAGCCTGGCTAAGAATGTCACTGTTCACAGTTTGTGTTTCTGTATCCATCGGGACCGGAATGTGTTCATTGTTGTCCTCTGATGTGCCAGTCTGGAGGGTTGCGTTGTCATCCACTCCATCATCGCTATCTGATGAAATGTTAATCGGCTCTACACTCACCCTATTGATTGCTCTGTGCAACCGTTGCCCGTTTTTATTGGAAATTCGTGGGACAGTATCGTTCGCTCTGCTAAGTTTTGGGATCACGAAATTCTTCAAGTTTTTTGTTGAACCTGTATAATGAAAGTATACATGCCTACCTGTTTGGCAATCCCACACTCTACAGGAATTATCAGCGGCACCTGTTACTACACGACTTGTGTCCCCTGAGCATAACATTAAGGAATGAGCAATTTCATACAAACAAATAATAAGCTATTAACATTAATCATTTAATAGTCAAATTTGGTCAAGAAGATTAAATTGAATGTCAGTTTGCAGGCCAAAAGAAGACTAGTTTTGTAAATTTACGACTGGAATGACTCCAGTGGAAGAGGAGCCGGGTTTCTGACAGCTTGTAAATAGTTGAGAGCCTCAACTCGATGTACTGATCGAGTCTATTGTACTCTCTATAAATAAAGATATTATTATTATGATATTATTATTAACTATTAATCCTTTAACACTCATATCAGCCAAAAACAACTTCTGCAGTGCCCTTAAGAAATGTCTATTTGCAGACCAAGAGAAGACTATTTTTGAAAATTTATCACTGGAATGACTGGCTCGATAACCGAGCCAGTCATTCCAGTGGTAAATTTTCAAAAATAGTCTTCTCTTGGTCTGCAAATGGACATTTTCTATGTTGAGAAAATTTAAATTTTCTTTAACAAATTCGAGGGTTCAAGGGTTAATGCCCTAATACAGCTTTTACAATATTCTTACTAAATCTGTCATGAAATCTGTTTTGAAGTGACAATATGCAACAGCAGCTTCTAGTTAGATTAATTTTCAAATTTTGAACAGCATATTTATTATACAATATACATTATAAACAAATTTATGAATCAAGCAGTGGTTCTGGTAGCATCTAAATTTTGGTGGTTCACACCTAGAACTCTGGGGACCAAACTGAAATCTGGGGGAGAATGATGGGGGGTACAAAACAGAAATTTGGGATCATTCCCATGCAATTTTTCTCATCCATGCTAAGATTAGAGAGTATATGTACCATGCATGCCATGGGCTCAAAGCTATGCATTATGCCAATGAGGGTTCCATGCTAGATTTTGTGGGTATGTTTGTGCAAAAAACCTCAGTCTACAACTAATTTGTATTTAACAATCATACAAGATTTTCATGGGGCCCACGGGACCCACTGCCACAACTTATGGGGTCCTAAGTTGCATTTTGTTGTATACCGTATATACCCTCAAAGGGACCTTATGAGAAACCCTGGCATTAAGAAAAGCAAAAATTAAAACACTTAGGCTTTGCAACAATTTTCAAGGATGTTTTAGGATCCCTCCAGATGTTAAACCATTTTCTCAGGCTTGTTTAAACACTTAATGGACAAGCGTGCTAAAAGTGGCGTTTTGAGTGATCATTCACAAATAACAAAATACGCCACAATAAAAAAATAATTTTAACAGGCATCAATCGCTTAGCATGTCTATCATGTATATGCTATTCATTTATTCATTCATGGTTATATCACAAACTCTTTATAGATATTGACCAAATTAACATGTATCTGAAATTTTTGATTTTAATCTGTCAACATACATTGGCAAAACTGTTGACAGCGGACAGACCTGACAGTATTTTTATTTTTTAAGTACACCCATGTCAGCTAAGCATGGAGCCTAGTCGAATGTGAAAATCAACAATTTCGTCTGAAAATTAGGTATATATATTTTTAATAGGTATAGGTAGATATGTATATTTCACATTTTCAACCAGATGATAAAAGGATACAGTTAGGATCAACACACCAGACCGCGCCATTGTGGCCATTCAATGTTCCGAGTCTTTCACCATTTAGCGAAAACCATATATTAGGCTTTGCATCTTTTGAGCATGAAAAGATTAAGTCACCCTCACGATTGTATTTAATCTGTGTGATAGCTCTCTCATGTCCCTGTAGCATTATAGGCTTCTGTGTAAGAAAATAAAACACAAAATAATCAGACATCGCTATGCAACTCCTCGAAACCGTGGGACAGAATTCAACAAAATTTGGTATGTCTATTACCCATATGATTGTGAAACTCAATAGCACATTTACATTTTGTTTTACCCCAGGCGGGTGGGGGAGGGACCAAAAGGTCAAAATGATTGCAAAGCTACTTCTCTGAAACTGTTGGGTGGAATTCAGATATGGTATGTGAGTTACCCATCCGATTGCAGAGTGCAAGAGGATATGTACATTTGGCTCCTCCACCCAGGGGTGCGGGAAAGGTTAAAATTGAACATGTGGAAATTGATTGTACTGCCTCTGAAACCATTGGGCCGGGATTCAACAGAATTTGGTATGCGAGTTACCCATATCAGTGTGACACACCTTTCTGTCATACTTAAAAAAAGCCTTGTTTTGATAAGCTGTTCAGTGCTCCAGATAACTTTCTTCAGTTGGGAGTACGGTACTCCTTAATCTTTCAACTGATGTGTACAACAAATTCAGGAGGAGTACAAGACTTGTTGTTACTGATTACTGAACAATTATCCTTCTCCCCTCCCCCAACAATATATATATATATATATATATATATATATATATATATATCATAATAAACGGTGTGGGTATCCTTACCATATGAAGGTGTAACAATCAGTGCATTGTAATTGTACCATCAGATCATCACGCTACAGCATGTATGAATAATTACTGTATTCTGCACCTGTAACTTAGTAGAAATATCCTACAGCTGCAATATGTCCTTTTTCACTTTTAACCCTCAAATTTGCTCAAGAATATTTCTACTTTCTCAGAGAAAATATCCAGTTTCAAACCAAGAGAAAATTATTTTTGAAAATTTATCATTGGAGTGACTGACTTGACTATCGAGCCAGTCATTCCAGTGGTAAATTTCCAAAAAAATAGTCTTCTCTTGGTCTGCAAATGGACATTTCCCAAGACCACCGTTTTTGGCCGGCTTTAGCATTAAAGGGACAAACTAGTCGCCCCCACCCACCCTCCATGTTATTTCCTAAGGCCAGCAAACTTTCGAAACTAGCCATTACAGTTACATGTCCTGGTTAGGGCAGGGTGTTTGGCACTCATTGCTTTTGATCAACTAACTAGTCAGTCATGCCAACCAGACTAATTCTGAATGAAAATATATTTTTATATCAAGTGTGTTTATTTTAAATCTAGCCACATTATGGACACAATTATTAGCCTATAGAGATGCACTAGCATTCTAAAGACTATCTCTGTGGCATACTGGCAAGTGGCAAATCAATAAATATTATTGCTATAATAATACTTGTCATTAAGATTCCTGAAATTTGTTTTAAAGGAGGGAAATTTAGAAGCTAGTTTGACTGAAAGAAATTACAGACAGCAATTAATCACTTAAAGAAGTTACAGTTAAATTATTTTCAAAATAATTAGCAGAGCTTCAACTATAATAATACATGTATCATTGATATACATAAAATAGAAGGAAAAGTGTTATGCACTCCACATTTTCAGAGTATTTCTTTATTTAGAAGGGCAGTTCCAGTTTTTTGATTCCTATTTGATGAAGATGGGACAAATTAAGGTATAGAAGTGCTGAAGACAGGTTATTGCAATTAGAGTATTGTTCATTTAATTTTGGCAAGTGTCTTACTAAAAATAGAATCCCAGGTTAGAAGCGCTAATATATTGTTTACCGTAATAAGAGAACAGATAATTTAATATCCGCCGGTAAACTAAATCAGGTGAAGAGAACTTGCAGTTATTGGCAAATTAATGCTTTAGTCTACCGACGGAAATTGCTGTAAATTTCATATTAAAAGTTATTGCTATAATTACCTCTCCAATTAAAATAAGTGTGAAAGAACACATTTTTTACAAATATTTCTGTATATTTTGCCATATCTAATGCAATATTCACAATTGAAAAATCTTCCATCTCCACTCATGTGTTATTCTTAATTACAAATGCCATATAAGATATGCCTTCCTGGAGATTCAGTTTGTGAAAGACAAACTCGGATTATATTGTTGCGGTTGATTACGGTCTGGGTCGAACTCATCACTATTCACGGTTACTCTAAAGGTTATGCCTGTACTCCTATTTCCAACTAAAATATGTCTTGAACAACTAAGTTCTGGTGATATTTTAGTTCATTTGGCAATGTGTATGAAAATAATATCCATTGAATCTTTTTCATTGACACTCCTATAGGCGCGCAGATGTAATGCAAAAGTCTTGTAATAAAGAAAAAAATACCCTCTTGCGGAGATGGAGATCATACCGTTTAGTGACGGTAGTAGAGGTACTGTTTTTACGAGGTCGGTATGTCATAGTATGCGACTAGTGTGTTGATTCCCCTTCGTGTAATTGAGTAGGCTATATTTGACAAGAGGCCCAAGGTCGTGGGTTTAGAGTTTGCCCGAGCTATACAGGAGAGGACAGGAGTCGACGTCAGATGAAGTCCGTGAGTTCACCCGCGATCTCTCTTGAAGATCTCTATTACCGTCCCGGCGGCTATTATCGCGAGCCTCAACAGCTGCACGTCACAAGGGTCATAGATTCCCCTTGGAGATGGTTAGCCAGTGGCTTACTAGGCAGGCGATGTGGCAGATCTACAGACCTCGTCCACGGCACATTCGGTATGCACACTTCGATGAACCTGTCCCGAACAGAGTCCATCAGGCTGATGTGCTGTTCCTTCCGCATGATCGAGTCTGTTCCAGAGGAACAGGCAAGACCTACAAGTACGCCCTCACCATCGTCGATGTTGCCAGTAAATACAAGGTGGCAGTGCCTCTCATGGATAAGTCCGCGGGTCAGACGGCTGCCGGGCTCCAGAATATCTATGAGGACCCGCAAAATCCCCTCCAGTGGCCAGAGTTGCTGCAAGTGGATGAGGGTAAAGAGTTTAGAGGTGAAACTGCGGCCCTCATGCGGAAACATGGTGTGGCAACTAGGCGAGGCGGGACATCACCGTGCCCAGGCTATCGTTGAGCGGTGGAACCGGACACTGGCTGAGGCTGTTCCCACATCAGTATGCTCAGGAGATGGCTGTCGTCGTCCCGACTGGCGGTCGTTCCAGGGTATGGGCGAGAGGGTTGCCCATTGTGGTGGAGAGATCCAATGCTGAAGTTACTAGGCTGCGCACACCCTTTGAGAAGGCTTGATTTCCTGTTCATCCAACCGCTTGATACAGTACATCTTCGGGCGCAGACCAACAAACTCTTGGATTGGCACACCGGCACACTCATCCTTCATCTTGCCCAGAACCTTCTTGTTGGCAGTACTGTGTAGCGGGTGTGTTACTGGGTAGTCGCTTGTGTCATAGAGGTTGCCAGTGTTTCTCATTGCATCTAAATCTTGGGAGGTCCCAAGGACCTCACACCTAGAAATCTAGGGGTCCCAACCTGAAATTTGGGGGTCTCAATCTGAAATCTGTGTTTCCCATGCAGTTTTTCTCATCCATGCTAAAATTAGAGAGTACCATAGGCTCACAGCTATGAATTATGTTGGTCTCATTCTAGATTGTGTGTGCATGTTTGTGCAAAAACCTATAAAACTAATTAACATATAACACTCATACATAATTTTCAGGGGTCCCATGGGACCCACTACCACAACTTTGGGGGTCCCAAGTTACATTTGGGGGTCTATACGCTCAAAAGGACCCTTATGAGAAACCCTGTAGGTCGCTCCTCGCAGCCATATCAGTGTAGATGTCCTCTATCTGAACCTCCAACAGGAAGCTGTCGGTGTCTGTACAGGAGCTCACAGTTGACACCATATAGTTGCTTCAGCTCATTGTAGTAAAAGTCATACATCTGGTGCTTTGAGAGATCCAGGATGGACATTCCCACATAGACAGGGCAGTTCAGCAGCAGGCTCGTCTTGTACATGTGGAAAGCAGCTAGATCATCATCGAACACCTTTGCCCGGGAGAAGTTAGGCTTGGCTATTAGGCGGCGCAGCTTGTCCTCCTCGGATGACCGCACTAGCTTGACATCCACTCGCTTGCGCAAGTTCTCCACGAAGACAGCGTTATTCATCAGCTTGTAGAGATCCTTCTCAAAGTCATTGCTGGCCTTTTTACGGAGCTCTGTGTTGAGTCGGATGTAAGGCTCCATCCACGGTGACTGATTGAAGCGTAGAACCCTGTGTACCTTCTTCAACCTCATACCTAGGCTGAGGTAGAGCTTTAGGTTGCGGTAGTGTAGGACATAGCGCTCTTTGTCTCTCAGGTTTGGCATCAGTTTTTCTGCTGTTGTCTCTGCTATCAACTCGCCCAATGCACACTGATACTCTGAGAGCCACTCTCCCTTCACCTTCATTCATTCAGGCGACAGCGGGTAGGCATTGTGCATGTCATGCAGTTCTTGTGGGTACTCAAGGTCAACCTCTAGGATGTAGCCCTTTTCATCATCATCATCGGGATACTGAGTAATCTCTTTGCCATCAATGTCCTGTTCTGTAGGAACGACCCACTCAACCCCACCCCCACCCCCAGTCGGCTCATTGCCCAGCCATAGAGATTGTTAGCATCCAGATACATGATGTGGCTTGTCGGCTGTTGTGTATTATAGCCACGCACACTGTGCATGCCAATGGGTTGTTTGCCTTAGCATAGCATTTGCTGACCATTGATACACCACCCCTGAGTCCTTTCTCTATGAAAAGATGCATGTAATAGTCAGTGAGGAGCTCCAGCTCAACACCTGTCTTCCTTAGATGTGTATCCCAGCTCAACCCTAGGCTTGTGCAATAGTGTGCTGGGTCCAGCCGATACTGCTGGAGGCACGTGATGCGGAAGTTCTCAAAGACATCTGCAAGGAGCAGTGTCAGATCGCAGATAGAGGTCATGATAGTCTCCAATGGTCTGGCAGCCGAACTGGGCCCAGACTCCCTCGCCAGAGAGTTTACTGTAGAGAGCAGCTTGAGATTGGAGAGAGGTCTCATTGAAACGGTGCCACCCATCCATGTACTCATAGGGGTATACACCTTTGCGGAGCAGGAGCTCATGCTTGGCAGTACTAGGTTCATACTGTTTTGTAAGTGGGAACATTGTGGAACTAGCTACCAGCTTGTCAAGTGATGCTGAGAGGAACTGGGCCGAGTCGATGAACCGCAGCCGACGGAGGCTGAAGATGTACTTCTCCACATTGTTGGGGATGCAGTTGATCTGTCCCTCTGTTTGGGAGATGACCTGCATGATGAGGTGAGAATCATACCCATGCAGGTTGTGGAAGAGGACTGGGATGGTGGTGGTCTTAAAACAAGCCAGAAAAAAAAAAAAAAAATGACGTCAACACTGCTCGTTGTTAATAAATTAGCACGTGATCAAAACGGCGCGAGCAAATACTACGTTTTAGTAAATTTTCATTGATAAATTCAGCATAGTAATGTATTTTCCCACGGTCTAGTTCATGAACAACCAATCAGATACGTCTTTGCGAGATTGCCGTTGTGTTTGAATAGCACGCAGTTGTATGTTATTTTGTTATTCTAGCGTGTTGTTCGGTGACAAACTGCTTGGAGTAATAAATTACAAATAATAGAAACGGGAATAGGGAATATAATATAGTATAATTACTACCGGCGGACGGCCAGAGAATGAGTTTAGATGTTTTATATAAAGCAAATTTACCGTGAGACTTTCAAGACTTACGTTTGACATACAATTCTGCCTGTCATTATTTTGTAATTGACGTCTTGATGTTTGTTTTTACCACGACCCTTTCACCTTAACTCGGCTAATAGTTAGGGATGTCTGTATTTTTGGCACTATTAGCACCTATTCACCCTTGGTCAAGGGAGATTTTATGAATATATTTCTCAAATATTATGGACAGTATTCACGGTATTTGGAAATGTCAACAGTCACGGTATAGGTTCACGGTATACCGCGGTCGTCACGGTACTACCGTCAGACCGCCCAGCTCTACTCTGTAGGCATTCTTATACGCATTGGTCTGTCACTGATACCACAGCAGGGTTGCACGATTATTCATTTTTCATAATCGCGATCATTTAAAAAAAATAATCGCGATCATACGATTAATCATGAACTATATTAACTACGTCAATGCTGCTTAGAGGACGTTATTATGCTACTGCAGATTGTAAGATTATGGGTTAGGCACATGGGTATACATACATGGACAGAATACGCCAGTTGCTGATTGCAAACAAAGGAATGTACCAAGATTTTTCTAGATGGAAAACGGAAGGTACCGTATTTCGTTTAATTGTAGCCTATGCTCTAATAGAAGTCCACCCCCTAACTTTGACATATGAGCTCCAATGATTTCTTAGCAGTTTCAAAACGGCAAAACTCTGTATTAGAAGCCCACACCCCTAACTCAGCAGATAATTTGTAAGAATAGCGTGTATAATAACAACAATCATGTCACAGGGTGTGTCTACTTCAGACAGATCTCTGCCCTGATACATTTCCGGCCCCTCTAGAAGTCAATACAGGACTCGGATTTGTAAATCTCGACCACCTAGTAGATTAATGCTAATAGTAGGCCACGTATGTTCAAGATATAATAAAGTTTATTCCACACTTTTGTAGTTAAAATGTGCTTAAAACAGTCTTGGCGTGATTAAATAGCTTCCTTATAGATATATTTTAAGACCAAATTTATGTACGAAACAAGTATGGGAGAAAATGCGCATCAATTGCATCAAAATGATCCAAATTGAATTATTACGAACGACAATATAGCCGGCTTCTTAAGTTGGCGAGCCAGCGGTTCTTTTGCGATGGGAGGCGCCGTGTTCTCGTGAGATATTATACGCTAACGGGAGTTTATCAAACGGGTACCCGTTATTCAGATCAGTATAATACTCAGTTCTTATCGCGCAATGATAATATATAGAAATTCCCGAGTTCCGATTCCCCGATTCCAGAATATTTATATCCGAGTACTCGCTCTAAAATAAACTCTTCAATTGGAGGCGAATCACGTGATTTGTATTTTTTTCGCGACGCCATTTTATATCAAATTATTGATTCATTTTGACGTAAAAATGACCTTTATTAAAGAATACGCAATATTTAGGCGCTCAAATCAAATTTCACTTCCCCGGTGATGTTTTGAGGTATACATTAAACATAGGCGTAGGCGGTGAGAATTTTTACCTGAGAAAATGCGTTGAATTTCCGTGGTATCAGGTCTAGAACCTTTTTTGGGAAAACCGTTAGCGCATAACTATTCAGAGAATGGAGAACGCGGGATAAGCGTGTGTGATTACAACAACAACAATGACAAATAGTGACCATGTGAACAATCTTTATTCATCTAAAACTAATCATGAGTCAATACAAACAAATCAGTTATTTATTTATTTAGTTTATTTAATCATTCACACATTCGGCTGATAGTCGGATATTTGTTTCCATGATTGGTAACGCGAGCAGAGTTTCACAAGCGTAAAAGTGTCTTGACAAAAATTTCAACATGGCGATTATACGATTATTTCATTTTATAATCGTCCACGATCATTTTGAATTATATAATCGCGATTAATCGAATAATCGTGCAACCCTGTACCACAGCACTTGATGAGGTCTTCGGTCGTCCATCTGCACAAAAAATATTCAACGTAGCGTGGCACAGAAAATTGTTGCCTCCATGACCATAGTGCTGATGGCAAGCTGTAGCTGCGTGCCTCAAGTAGGACAGCGTCATATGGCTCATGTTTGAGTACATATATTGATTCGATTGACACTTCCTAGGCATCTGACAAAATTTCTGCTGAATTACGAATGTAGTAATTAAAACTCATCAATTTCTTAATACACTTTCTGAGCCCATTTTCAAACATTTATTTACCGTGTGAAATTTCTAAATTGACAGGCTCAAGGCCATCACGTGATTTGTTTGTACTCTATTGTCACTTTCCATGTATGAAGGTTTTGATTTGTAACTCCACATTTTACTGGTGTCTCTTTGTACAGTACTCCCTGCATAGTCATTCCATTACTAAAAAAGCTTGTCATTACAAAAATAAGTTTTGCCAAAACATGCAATTTCCACAATATTATAGTATTTAATTAGCAATAGCATTCTGCTACGATAAATAGTAAGCGTAGCATTTTTGGGTAAACTTGACGTGGGCGCATCACGTCATTCACATGCGCTCACTGCCAGGCAATGCAGGAAATGTCAATTTCCCTTTCTCCGAGATCTAACAATACTCACCATTCTGTTACTTCGGATATACAGCTGGCCTTGACAGCGGCTCTAGGATTATAGACTTAGAAAGCTTTACCGACTCCTGGGAACCGGGTACCCGGCTCCCCACTGCCGAGTACCCGTTTACCATAGAGCTCATATTGTTTGCATAGCCACCAAACAAGAGAAAACTATGGCTTGCCTCCGTGGGGCTGGGAGGCTGGGTCCGTAACAGAATGGTGAGTATTGTTAGATCTCGGAGAAAGGGAAATTGACATTTCCTGCATTCTCCTTCGATCAATACTCACCATTCTGTTACTTCTGATATACACCAGATTTGATCAGTAACCTGGTGGGAAGGGGCAAGCCATACATGCTAATTTTGCCCCTTGGAGAAAGATTTTAGACTTCAAACTTGACTAACGGAGACCTAAAAGGACCGTCAAGTTCACGGAACTGAATCACATTCGCGTCACAGCCCCCCCCCCTTTTTCCTCCTAAGAAAAGGGAGAGAACTAACGAACATGTATCTCGCCTGAAACACCAATATGCCAAGAGGGTTAACTACTCCCTGCATATCGCTTGTATTAGCCTGGGAATGAGCATGAATATATAAGATGAATGAACATGATACATATACATAATACAAAAAACTCTCACTTGTTGAATTACCTTATGATAACAGGACTTCAGACGTACCGCCTACAACCATACACCGGTTCGGCCATCAGTGACACAATCTGGTTGACATCCTCTCGCTTGACCATGCCTGCTTTAGGTTCTTTTCTTACCAAAGTGAAAAAAGGGGGAAAAGCAGTGTGGTCACTAACTATCGTTTCAAAACAGCTAAAGCGAGTGGATTGGCTGAGTCTGACACATCCCTCATATAGTAATCCGTAAATGAGGACTCACAGTGCCATTGTGCAACGGCCATGATGTCCTCTAACGGAACACCATTGTAAAGGGCGGTCGAGGCGGCTATTCCTCTAACATCGTGTGCCCTTACGCCCTGCACCTGGTGCCCAGTCGCCATCTCATGAGTAGTCTGAATGCATTCGACCACCCAACGAGAGATAGTATCCATGGATGCGGCGCCATAAGGCTTTTTATGGCAGATCCACAGATGTCTATCGTTCGACCGTAATGAGTCAGTCCGTTTCTTGTACTTAGTCAAAGCACGGACCGGGCATCAGACACTGGCATCACGATCAAACCTGGTTAACTTCGGTATAATGATCGGTTTGCCGGGATATCTCAAAGATTGGTTCTTTGACATAAATTCTGCTCTTGGCAGAAGACGCAGACCTTCTCCAGAAACAATAAATCGGTTCCTCTCTGCCGAAAGCGCATGGATCTCACTGCGCCTTCTAGCTGAGGAAGCTGCCAATAGAAAGACCGCCTTTAGAGTCAAATGCTTTAGACTAGCCGAACGCAACGGTTCGAATGGGTGCTTGGCCAGTACATTAAGCACTAAAGATAGACTCCAGGCCGGAATGACTACCGGTTGTCTCGGGCGGAGATTGCTCATTCCCTTCAACATCACGTTTAACTGGGCCACCTCTGGACTATCCCTGTTGGCTAGACAAGGGATAACTGATGCCAAAGCTGACTTGTATCCAGCAATTGTGACGGGAGCTAGTCCTGTAAAGAACAGCTCACAGAGAAAATCTGCTATTTGCTGAATAGTGGATTGAAAGGTATCAATACCCTTTTCTTCACACCAGTCTGCAAATCTGTTAACCTTGTTGTTATATGACTTGAAGGTTGACCTCCTTCTCGCAGCCGCGATGAAATCAGCAGCCTGTCGAGAAAAGCCTTCCGACGTGGAACGTTGTTTGACAACATCCACGCAGTCAATTTGAACATTTCGGGACGCTCGTGTAGGAAGCGTCCCTTGGCCTGGGAGATTATGTTCGGAATCTCGGGCAACTGCACAGGACTTTCCACCAGCAGATCTAGAAGATCCGTGAACCACGCCCTGCTCGGCCAATACGGCGCTATTAGCAGGACCAGACACGGTTCCTCCCTGACCTTCACCAATACCTTCGGTAGAAGAATGGTGGGTGGATACGCGTAAGCGTGCATCCCTCTCCAGCTTATCGCCAGAGCGTCTGTATCGACGGCATTTGGATCTGGAATCGGCGAGACATATGTCATGATTTGAGCATTTTCCTTTGTGGCGAACAAGTCCACGTTGGGTTTGCCCCAATGCTCGAAGATCCGTCGTAGAACTGGAGGGTTGAGGGACCATTCTGTTGGCAGGATTCTCTGTCTGCGAGACAAAGCATCCGCCAGAATGTTCAATCGGCCAGGAATATGAGCTGCTTTCAAAACAACCGAGTAATTCCTGCACCATTGAATCAAGTGCCACACCCTGATGCACAGGGTGGGCGACCTGGTCCCTCCTTGGCGATTTATATATGATACTACTGTCGAATTGTCCGACCGTATCAATATCACCTTGCCCCTGATCATCGGAAGGAACTCTTCCAACGCCAGTTCCACTGCCATCATTTCCAACAGATTGATATGCAGCTGACTCTCCGGGAGAGTCCATGTGCCCGAGACCTGGTGTT
The DNA here is from genome assembly GCA_034401795.1 of Chaetoderma sp. LZ-2023a. Taxonomy (NCBI): domain Eukaryota; kingdom Metazoa; phylum Mollusca; class Caudofoveata; order Chaetodermatida; family Chaetodermatidae; genus Chaetoderma; species Chaetoderma sp. LZ-2023a. The sequence goes on from CM067369.1 coordinate 85,462,836, forward strand.
CTCCCAGGCAGGCACCCCACCCTTCCAGCGATGCATCCGTGTAAACGGACAGCTGGGGGTGGGGTAGGTGCAGCGAAACCCCTATTAGGAGATTCTGACGCTGTTTCCACCATAGAAGATGCGATATTATCGGCTCCAAAACTGGCACCAGTTTTGACAGGGGTTCTGTTCTCTGTTTCCACAGAGACATCAGATACAACTGGATAGGTCTTCGCATTAGAGCAGCGTACGGGATAACCTGCTCCATGGAGACCATCATGCCCAGCATCTGAAGGAACCGCCTCGCCTGAATGTGGTTTCCCACTCGAAAACTCCCGAGGATGGCTAACAGAGACACCACTCTGGGCTCTGACGGGTAAACCCTGCCCTCCTCTAGGTCGAATCGCATCCCCAAATAAACGAAATGTTGAGTGGGTGTCAACTCGGATTTCTCCTCGTTGACTATCCAGCCTAGATCTGAAAGTAACTTCAGAGTCAGAGCAGTATCCACGTTCAACCTGGCTGCCGAGTCTGCCTTGAGCAGCCAGTCGTCTATGTAGGTGTGTAGCGCCACGTTCTCTTTTCTGAGAAACGCTGTCACCGCAAGGACCACTCTTGTGAAAACCCTCGGAGCTGTCGACAGGCCAAACGGGAGAACTGTAAACTCCCATACTTGATTCTGAAACGCAAATCTCAGAAACCTGTGCCAACTCCGATTGATCGGAATGTGGAAATATGCATCTTTCAGATCGATCGATACACACCACATTCCTTTCCTCAATCCCGCCATTACCGACCTCGGTGTTTCCATCTGGAACCGAGGCGTATGGATAAACCAATTTAATGGCCTGAGATTGAGTATGGGTCTCCATCCCCCCGTGCTCTTGGGGACAAGGAACATGTTTGAATAGAAGCCTGGAGTGTTCCGGTTTGCTGGTTTTATTGCTCCCTTCAGAAGCAAACCCGACACTTCCTTTTGAACGGCTTCTAACTTGTCTGGCTCCCTTGGTACGGGTGTCCAGACTGGTGCCAAAGACAGATTTTGTGGTGGAAAGTCCCACCACTCCGGCATGTAACCCTGGGATAACCATCCCAGGACCAGACTGTCTGACGTCACACCTCGCCAAACCTCGACGAAACGCATGAGCCTTCCACCCACCATAGACGCCTCGACGTCTAACGGGGTTGTCCGGCTCGCAGTCCGCCCCCCCCCCCCCTTTCTTAACGAGAGAGAGTGAGAACCATTTCGTTCTAGGTACGACGGGTATAACTGGCACCGCTGTTCCTGTCGCACAGGTGCGGTCCAGGCGGATATGAAGGGAGCTTGCGTACCCTCAGGTACGCTTCGGCCCCTTCTGTCCGCCCTTTGAGGCCTTACCCTTACCATTCCCCTTGCCCTTACCACCTCTAGGGCGGTCAGGAGCAACATTGGGGAGGGTAGGCGCCTCTACAGCCTTCCTGGGTTTCTTCGCCGGCGGCGGCTCCGAGAACCCAGCCGAAACAGACGTCGCAATAGGCCTGGCTTTCGCCTTGCCCTTATGCTTTTTCTGTTTCTTTGAAGGCTGTCCGGTTAGCGGCTTGCCCACAGCCCCTAGTGCGTGCGCTTGCCGCACCAGCTCTAGCTGGAGATTTACCGCTAACCGATTCTGCGCAATACTGGCGGTGTCCTCTAAGATGGCCCGCGCTTGGCCACCAAAGATGCTAGGCCCTGTCAGGGGCGTCCCAAGAAGACGCTCCCTGACTGCCGTAGCCGGACGCATATGGTCAATGACCATTTGCCTCCTGGACTTCGTCACACGCGCTTGCACCCTTGCCAATGCGTCCATTGACAGCACCAAGCCGTCATTAACGCACGATAGCGCCACAGGTGGCACAGGGTGGCCTGCCCCCGCTTCAGCCCACACCGACTGAAGTAGACGATAGGAGTGATTGACAGCGCTCATGGCTGCCCTCACACCCTCATCGCATAGGGCCAGGACTTCTTCCTGGTGTACCTGGGCCTTATCCACTAGTGCCGGACCGGGACCACCCGACCCGGCACTCTGGACGCCCAGTACCCATCGGTCATCCTCCGTGACCGACGGGACTACACCATACCTGTCGTATTCACCCCGCGGAATACGACACCTTGCCCGCACCTCCCTGGAGGCCGCAGGGAGCTGACCCTTGGTCATTAGTTGTTTACTATAAATAGCATCCAACAAATCAATGAACCGTGGATCCAGTCCCACTGACTGGATCCGGGCCGCGGGCAAAATCCCCGTCCTAATCGACGCAACCGACGGACGGGGCGCATCTTCATCGGCCGTGGCCGAAACCACAGACGGGTCAACTCTGGCTAGCCACGCCAGAGCATCAGACCAATCTAACTCCGAAGAAGATACCCCCGCAAACACGTCACCCGTTGACATGCTTACGGGTCTGCCAGCCATGGCCTCCCGGCCAGGAGCCACGGCTGACACGCCAGGCACTCCGCTACCACATGGTTCCGCCGCCACCCCATGAAACACTCCGGTCCATGGGGTAGGTCCGCACGGAAAACCGTACGGACCCGTAACCGTCGCGGAACCATAGCCGGCCACGGGCGCCAACGGCACCCCATGTCCGGCTGCCGGACCAGGCGAGATAGGTGAGTACCACGCCTGGCCCGGCACACCGGTTCCCCTGACGGCTGGTGACAAACCAAGCCGCGCGGAACCGGTGCACGGTAACGGATTGGCCTCAGCCGCAGGCGGAGCCGCTGACCTGGCTTGCGCCAAACCAGACAAATGGAGGCCGGTTCCGTCCAGGACGGAATCAACCTCCATATTCTCCACCTGCGGCTTCACTGGCCGCAGCAACCTCTCCTCCTCGGCCTCATCGTCTTCAGACTCCGAAGAGCCGTCACTAGACGAATAAACCGTGGAGCCGTCCTGGCGGACGGCTCCCACACCTGACGGACCGGCCACCGCTACTGGACCACCCGGAGGTGGCCGCAGAGAGACAGAACCCGTCTGGCCGAAGCCAGACGGACCCGCCAGGGGGCCGTACGAGACGGCCCCCTCGGTAACCAGTCCAGAATCCTGTCCGAAGACAGGATCCGTACCAGGCATGGGGAGAAACTGCCCCCCAACCTTTGGTAGCAGGGACGACACCAGCGTGGGCAGAACGCTATGCAGAAAACCCTGCATAGCCGGACCAAACCACGCCGGCGGTGCCATCTCCGCCACCTCCAGCTGGGGACGTGGAGCACCCCCACCGGCCGAACCGGGCGCTCCACGATTTCCTCTCGGACCGCCTGACCCTGTGTCAGACCCAGCCAAGTCCTTCTGGGCAAGGAACTTAACCATCGTTTCGACGGACCACACTGCACAAACATTACACCTATGATCTATATTACACAGGGCACACCTAAAACAGACATGGTCCTTGAACATTACACGGACAAACTTATGGCAGTCGTCACATGATGGCGGGGCTGGCTTGGCCTATAAAATAAGCACAAACCTACAATAAACAAGCGGAACGAGACACGGATGGAAGGCAGACAATTAATTTTCAAATATTTTGACTCATAAATTAACCGTAACCTCCCGCACCCCACCCCGCCACGTTACAACAACGATCGCATTGATTATGATGACAAGAACGCGGCGGGCACAACACACCCATAATAGATCCTACAGGATGTGTAACGGCTCCAGGAATCATATCGCATAGCATTCAGGGTATATTTACTAATCAATATAAATTATACTCCTAACGAACGCAGCACGATATGTGAAGAAAACAACAAAATGTATAACAACTGCTGTCTCACACGGTAAAACCGCAGACCACACATCTACTCAAGAATTTTGAAACCGCCGATCATTGCAAACCGATCGTGATCGCACGTAAACTTGATCATTCTAAAGTTTCCGGTACCATTTTTTAGTACGCAGCACCCAGAACAAGATGCGTGAATTAATGAAAAAAATTTTCTTCACATAAACATCCGAGCGACCGGGTGTGACGTCACCCGCTCGGATTCTACGGAGAACGACGTCAGCCGATATTCGTGTTAGAAATACCGTAGCAAACACCTATTTTCATATCTGCCGATCGCCTGTTGGGGTTTAAAGAAGGCGATCGTCTGGCATATATCGTTGCTAGCACACGTCCCAGATTCTATGGGGTTAGAAATTGGAACATGCGACACAACGAAATTTAGAGACCTAAGTCTTTTAACTATGGATATAAAGAACAATACAACCTGGCTGTCTTGGGCGGTATTCTCCATAGTCCTTAGTTATCCTTTCAGAACACACAAACTATCACTGATTAAAGACTTAGATTCTTTTCAAAAACACTAAAATCCTTAATGCGAAAAGCATGTATTGCACTTGTTGCTATGCAAACAAGAATGAGCTCTATGGTAAACGGGTACTCGGCAGTGGGGAGCCGGGTACCCGGTTTCCAGGAGTCGGTAAAGCTTTCTAAGTCTATAATCCTAGAGCCGCTGTCAAGGCCAGCTGTATATCCGAAGTAACAGAATGGTGAGTATTGATCGAAGGAGAATGATGTAGTGCTGTACCATATTCAGGGTTCATACAGTACATACACCTTCAGCTGAATTAAATTCCATACCTTTTCCAGACTCATTTTCAAATTTTCCAGACCTCATTTTGGGACTTTCAATCAGACAGAAAACAAACACAGATACTAAGTTCATCATATATAAACTTTATTAAACTTTATAAAACAAAAGTTTCCAGTCAAATTATTTTCAAAATATTCAACAGCTATCATGCAAAGTTGAGCTTGAGACACCCACATTTATTTCTTGAGGGCCACCCCCACCCCACCACCTTTAGATAACAAGTCAAACCATGCACATATACTCATACACTAATTTAATTTAAATTTACCATAGCTGATCATATCGCCATAGCAACAGGAGGAATCCTCATTATTTTCACTTGATAATGCGGCAACATAAGAGGCCTCGCGATATAAAAGAGCTGTCGGACAGTCAATAATATTTTACCGTGACTCAGCGCAAAGTTGGGATCATCTAACACTGGGCGATATAAAATTGCCACACTTCTAAATGATCACCATAGCAACAGGAATTCATTATTTTCACTCGATGAAGAACCAACACAAGAGGCCTCACAATACGAGGGCAAAGTTGGGATCATCTAACGTTGGGCGATATAAAATTGCTACGCTTCTAAATGATTCTGGTACTATTAATGTGAAAATGTAAAATATTCTTACCGTGAACCAAAGAAATCTGTAACTTTCGGCGCTGTCTTTAGATGAACTTCTGTCAGTGTCTCATGTTTTTTTCCCCGGCATGTGGCTAACAAGAGCCGCTTTGCCCATATTCCCGATGTCAAACGACTTATTACAAACACTACATTTGGCACGCGAGTTTGATAAACTCCGGTAAAATCCAATCCTTATATTTATCATTAGTTTCCCAATGACTAGCATACTTGCACTTTCCCATCTTTACTGTATCACAAAAAACGGCAATCTCGCAAATTATTTCATTGTTTCGGCTTCTAACACTCTGTACTATTTGACAGACGACTGCCGATTCACTCATTTTTATTGAGTTGTACTTGAACATGTTCAGAACCCTTATTGCTCAACAACCGCGAGATGTTCCCGGTAATAGGCGGTTTTCTATTGCAAGACGAGACCGGGACCCAATCGAATTAGATTCTGGCAAGATTGGCGGAAACGCGAGATTTCGTTCGTAAACAAAAAGATTGCGGTCGGAAAAATTAGGATTGCCAATATTTTAATTTTCCATACCAGTTGGCCCAAAATTGGAATTTCCATACTTTTTCCAGCCCTGGAAAAGGCTTTCCCAATTTTCCAGACATGCGTACGAACCCTGCATATTTAGCAAGTTATTTCAGCTTGACAAGAGCACATCATGGATACTTTAAATATAGAAATAGCAACAACATATCACTCAAATATTAAAACATCGGCGGTTATGGCTTCCCATTCAATAAAATTGTATTATTCACGAAATTGTTTGTCCGTATCATTTATATTTCTGAAATTCGACTAACTATGTCGACAAAATTCGAGACCATGTCAAATACATAAAGGCCATGTATGAGGGGGTCGTCAAAATGCTAATTTCGAGCTCAATTTTTTTTGCTTTACATAGATACGTAGATGTCTTCTGCTGGTTAGGCTAGACAGTCTGTAGCAGATCTTCACTCTCATTCTTGTTGTCGCTAACTTCTTGCACCTGTTTACTTGGATGTGGGTGCGGATGAGCTCAATTTGGAAGTCAGTTTCAAAAGTTTTACTGCAGTAGCACTTGTCTAAAATCCCTTAAAAGTGTTCAGTGTCGGGGCAGATACAATTGACTCCAGGGTTGGAAAAAAATCGATTTTTTTCAAAAAAATCAAATCAATCGATTTTTTTGATTTAAATCGATTTCAATGATTTAAATCGATTTTTATTCGCGACATCCCAGGAAATTACGTAAAACTTATACAGTGAAACCTGTATTAAGACACTGGCTGTGGGAGTCGCAGAAGGTGGTCTCTTAAGACAGGTGGTCTCTTAATACAGGTCCAGATGCATTGCTAAACTGTATTTTGGAACTGAATAAAGTGGTATTTTTATGACTTATTTTTAACTGAATTTTAAGCTTGCTGGTTTCTTAATACAAAAAAACTTTGTTCGCTTAAGCAGTTTTAACAGTATTATTATTGCATCATTTTTTATTGCATCATTTTTTTATTGCATCATTTTTCTATTGCATCATTTTTTTATTGCATCATTTTTTTTAAATGATGCAATAGAAAAGCATTTTTTCATTCTTGAAAAATACAGTCAAAACTGCTTAAGTGACAAAGGCTATGAAATATTTTCAATTCCATAATTAGCAAAATGTCTAACTCCGGCCGAAAACAAGATCCAATATGGATTCATTATGAGAAAGTGAAGACCCCAGATAAGGCCGGTGTCCGGGCTGTCTGCAAGGTCTGCCGACACGAACTCCAAGGTATCCCAGAGCGGTTAAAAAAACATGCAGCCAATTGCACAGGTCCACCAACACCAGCACTTCAAGGTCTAGCTGTAGCCGCAACAGAAACGGGGACTTCATCTCAATCTGAGCAGCAGCAGCGCGTTGAAACTGTTGTTGATCAAAACGATGTGGTGGTGATGGAAGTTGAACCTCTGTCAACTTCAAGTTCTGCTTCAGCGGCAGTGAAGCGCCCAGTGCACGGTCAATTAGCTGCTGGTACATTGGCCGCTAAGATACCCAAGCTGAATTATGGTCTACAGAATTATGTCATCAGAACTTCAGCAGAAAAACGTGGTGAATTAGATCGTGATGTAGCTAGGATGGTGTATGCTACGAACTCCCCATTTCGCTTAGTAGAAAATAGACATTTTATAAACCTTGTAAAAGATTTACGACCAGGCTATCAACCACCATCCAGAAAGGACATAGGGGGGAAATATTTGGATGTTATCTACACAGAAGAGCGGGAGAAGGCGAGAAAAAATTTGGAAGGTGAACTTGTCTGTCTAGCATTAGACGGTTGGAGCAATATTCATAACGAGCCTATCGTATGTGCTACAGTGACGACCTGCTTAGGTGATATTTACTTAGTGGATACTACGGACACCTCTGGACATCCTCACACAGCGGAATATCTTTATGACATTGCGAAGCAGACAATTGAAAACACGCACAATGATTTTGGGTGCATTATATGTAGTATCGTCACAGACAATGCTGCTAATGTAGCAAAGATGCGAGAGTTCTTGAAAGAACGACTGGGTTTCAACATGATTGCGTATGGATGCACGCCTCATCTTCTAAATCTGACTTCAAAGGACTTAGAAATGGGTAATGTTAAGGAGCATGTCACACAAGTTGTGAAGTATTTCCGAAATAACCACTTTGCTAGTGCCCAAATACGCCAATCATCGTGCAGAAAGTTAGTGATGCCAGCAGATACAAGGTGGAACACAATGTACGATTGTTTAAACTCGTATTGTGAGGCATGGCCGACACTTGTGACAATCTGTGATGGACATACTGACCGCATAGATGTTGCCATTGCCAATAAAGTTCGTAATGTAGTAGGTCATATGTCGCGAGGTCGCAGAATTTGAACCTTGCCATTTTTAAGTGGATAATAAGCATAGACCTTTTGGTGCCAAGAGGTCATGTGATATACCATTTAAAAGAGGAGATTCTGCTCTATGAGATTGTGTTAAAATAGTTTTATTTTGCACCTGAAGACAAAAGATATACCCATTTATATTGTGAAATAATGTGTATTTTCAGATGTCCCCTGTCTCAACGAATTTCAAAATCTCTTCTATTTTCTTTGATTACAGGCCTAATACTGGATGTATTTTTATTTGGTTTTCTTTGCATAAATGCTGCATATCCAGATGAAAGTATACAGCCAACAAAGGTTGCAGGAAACATATTATTATGATTTTGTACCCATTAATGTTTACCAAGGTTAAGCTGTTCCCTCTGTCTGAATATTTGGACACGGCAACTTGAAAAGTCTGTCATGCAGTCAGAAAACATCACATAGAAACATTTATTGGTCTATTTCTAATGCTCATGAGCTATAGTTTAAGGAATTAGTGTAGCATTTTTAATGGTTTGCATATAGAATTGGTAGCAGCTTGAATAGCCACACTGACTGTTTTGTAACACCTATGAAAATGCACAAATTTTAATACAGGCAAATTTTTCAAATTTCGATAGAAACTTTATCTTTAGGAATAGACTATTTCTTTCTGGACCAACAGAATGCTCATAAGCTGTCCTTTGCAATGGTATATAAATATATACATATATATTTAGAGTGGATGATTTCCGACTTGAAATTTCAGACTGAACTTTTTGAAACACATCAATATTTAGGCAACCGGATAGGTGCATACCTCTTGACCTTAGTGAAACGTGGTAGATTAATTAGTCTAATATTCTTTATTTCAGAATCAATCAATCATGAGTGAAAGAAAGTCTAGAATACAGAAATGGAGAGAGAAGATGATTGAAAAGAAAAAGACAGGAAATAAGAAGTATTATGACATTCATAAAACTGAGATCGCAGTTGTGCGAAAGAAAATCTGCACATGTTCGAAATCAAATGAGAGATCTATGAGAAGCGTATCGAGCTCTAAAAGCACAGACAGAGTGAGAAGACACAGAGAGCATGCTGAGAATAAGAGAGAAAAAGAAAGAATAAAAAAGCAGAGACAGAGAGACAAAAAACCTTCCCTTTCTCAACATGCAGAACTTCAAACTCCTCGTACCGTCTCATATCCTTCAGTTCCCTCAAGTACAAATAGTAGATCATCAGTGTATAGAAACATACAAAACATTAAGATGCAGATGCCTGATAGTACACCAATTAAAGTTAAAACAGTGAAAAGTTTAATAAATACGCCAACAGGTAAAACTAGAAAGTTCCTAGAATATAGTGGATTCTTGATGACAGAAGAAAATACTCATGACTTAGAAATATACCGAGCTTCTATGGATGATGCCTCTGAAACTTTGCAGGCTATAAGCAAGAAACGGTCAACTGGTGCTCTCAATATTAAACAGAAAGTTTCAGCTATGTTCACTGCTGGTTGCAAAGTAAAAAAGTGCAAAGGGAAAACTAAAATAGCTAGAAGATTGTTTGTGGCACATACCAGGTCTAAAAATGCTTCGAAAATCAGGGAAAAAATCATAAGTGGCGATAGCGCAGTATTGTTAGATGTATGCAGAAAAGCACGAGGAATGAAACTTTCTCCAGAAGACAGAGAATCAATTGCGACTTACTGGAAATATGAGGCTAGTCATCCTACTACGGATTCTACTAGAGCAACGGTACGAAAACGTGTAGGGGTAAAGGAGTACATATCATACTTTAGGCACGTTGCTACTAAAAGTTATCGTGATGCGTATGTACATTTTCGCAAGAATCACCCTAATATCTACATCAGTGAAAGGGAATTCAGCCGACTTAAGCCTTTCTATGTAAAGATAGCTACTCAGCGGGACTTGGAACTCTGTTGTTGTCAGGCATGTGTTACTGTGAAAAAATCATTTCGTGCTCTTATGAATTTTCGTAAAAAGAACAAAATAATGCCTGTCTATGAGAATGTACATGACATGCTGAAGGATACCTTGTGTCTAAAAGAAGATCAATTTCATAAAATATCCTGCTTAAAACGTGACTGTAAAGATTGTGGGTTATCAAACTTGTACTTTGATTCTAAAGAAACTGATTCAGAGAGTATGGAACGTGTCAGTTGGTGGACATTTGAGTATCAAGAATATAATGGTAAGCGTCATTTACAGTATGTTCAGAAACACACTGCTCCTTATGAGCTTGTACAGTCTTTGAAATCAGCTCTTGAGTCATTTTCCTGGCATACTTTCATAGCCAAGTGGCAGCGCGTACAGTGGACAGATCTTTCCACAAATTTACCAGACAAACACTGTGCCATTGAACTTGATTTTTCTGAAAATCTAACTTGTACTATGCAAGAGGAGGCTCAAAGTCTCCACTGGTCTACCAAACAGATTGCTATTCATTCTTGTGTTGTCTTACGCCCAATAACAACACGTGATGAGCTCAGAGAAACTGAAAGTCACCTGAAGGAACATTGGATGATATTCAGCAATGATCTGAATCACAGTAATGCTTTTGTTCAGCACAACATGATGACAATCATTCTACCAGAGCTCAGAAAGCTAGGTTGTAATATAGAGGTACTCCATGTTCGGTCGGATGGATGTGCTTCTCAGTATAAGAGTAAACATAGTTTCGGAGACATTTCAAGGGCTGAGCAGGAGCTTTTGGTTAAGTTAATCTGGAATTATTCAGAGTCCGGACACGGGAAAGGGGAGGTTGATTCAGATGCCGGTGTAATCAAAACAGCTGTTAGGAAAGCAGTTGTCTCATCTGTAGGTGACCAAGTTGTTTTACAGTCAGCTGAGGATTTGTTCAACTTTTGTTGTAATAAATTTGGAAATGGCACACCAACACCTGGTAAATCCTCGTTACATTGCAGACGATTTTTTATTGCTAAGGATATTCAAACTAAGTCCAGGGGTGATTACAAGACATTAGTTGGTACAAGAAAACTACACTGTGTTACTTCTACTGGATCAAATGGTTGTCTTCTGGTCTGTGAATTAACATGTTACTGTGCTTCATGTCTCATTGGTGAATTCCAGACCTGTGAGAATACATCTATTGTACAACCATTTAAACTGGTGAATGATCTCTTAATAGGTTTGCCTTCTGGAAGAAGTATTCCAGCACCATCAGAACTAACTACTAGCGGAGAAGACTTGGAGGATAGAGATTCTGTAAACACAACGAGCATTTCTGTGTCAGACGTTAATACTAGTTCTTCTCTTGCAGATCTGGCTACCAATGAAACGATATGTGCTATCAGACCATTTACCAATTCTTTGTATGATTTTTTTATATTTGAAGTCAGTTCAGATGGTCCTTTTACATTAGAAACCGATGAAGATGATGATTATGGAAATGTGTTTAGAAAAAACGATTCAGTCCTGGTTGGTTATGTTTATGACTTTCAAAAAGAACGGAAGAATGGCTCAATTTATAAAAGAAATCTTAAAAAAGCATATGTAAATAGAGATAATGTATTGTTTGTTGGATTAGAACTTGTAAAACAGAAATCCAAAAATCTTTTCATGCTGAAACCTCAAGACCACACAGAAATAATGTGTTCTCTCTATTAAAACGTATAGTATTGTAGCACATATTTAGATCTGTTACTGTATAGCAATATTTTTTACTTGTTCAACTGTTTATCAGATAATTAACTTTAGTTAAGGGGAAGACAGTCTATTGATGTTAGCTGTGCTACATAATATGACTGTTGGAACAGTACAATGGTTTCAAAATGACTTGGTATGATACATATATAATAATTGTTCATTTTTGTTACCAAAATAATTAGTAAAAGTTTGGTATTAATTTTCACCACATTGCTTGATAGTATTTTATTATTTGTTCATATAGCCTGAAAGAGCATTGTTTCCTGTATACTCACTGAAAATTTGAAGCTGATACTTGGAATATTTTCATTTTTATGCATATTTTTCTATGGTAAGGTAGATTTTGAGAAAAACGCATTTAAAGTTTTTAATTTACATTGATTTATGTATAAAATAATTAGCAAAATATGATAATTAACAGGTAACTAATAAGCATACAGTTTAAAAAACACTTGTAATTGATAAAGTATAACCATGCATATAAAATACAGGCCAAAAAATTTTTTGCCCAAAATTAGCCCAGAGACACAAATTCTGCCACCTCATGACATACGACCAGTAATCAAACGTTCTGCAGATGAATACCGACTTTGTTTGAAACCAGTAGCTTGCGCTCTCGATAAAGCTCAATCGGACAATTGCACAATAGCAGAAGCAGTTGAATTATGGAAAGATGTAAAAACGGCCCTGCATAATGACACTAATAATTCAACAAAGCGTGCGGCCGATAAGCGTTATCAACAAGCTGTGACACCTCACCACATGCTGGCCAATCTACTCCACCCTAAATACCGTGGTCGAAACTTGACTCAGCAAGAACGTGAAACTGCACTCACCGTAGCATCCGAAATCCCTGGTTTGATGACTTTGGTAATCAAATTCGAGGCCATGGCACCACCATTTCACATTCTTAAATTTAACGACGAAGTTGTTAATGGAGTAACCTCTCTTCATTGGTGGAAGTCGCACAGACGTGACTTCGAGGATGATCTGCTGGAAGCATTTGAATTCACTCAGCGTCTGATGTCAGCTGTGGCGGCGTCAGCTGGTGTCGAGCGCGTGTTCTCCAGCTATGGGCTCGTGCAGAGTAAGTTGAGAAACAAACTTGGAACTTTAAAAGCGGCTAAACTAGTATTTCTTTTTCGGCCCCTAAACTGTGACAAAGAAAATGACTTCCGGTTTCAGTTGAATGATGATTGTTGACTAGACTAGTGAAGTACAATTGCAGCATTATTGAAAACTGAAAGTGAAAAGTGATGACAGACACATCTATCTGTGACTCAGTTAGGTTTGCGCGATATTGCTTGAGAGAATATCGATATCGTTATTATAAAAAAATTGCGGTATCTCAATAGTCAATATATCGAGTGTTCTGGTTAATCACTTAATTGTGAATAATTAAAGAATATGCATCCCATCATTCATAACATATTGAATATTTTGAAAGCAATTTCACTGGAAGCCGTTGCTGCCTAAGTCAGCAACGGTTTTCAGTGAAATTGCTTTCAAAATATTCAATATGTTTATTATGTTACGAATGATGGGATTCTTTAATTATCACTGTTTGAACTAATAATATATAGAGTTCAAAATTTATATATTACGTCATATTAGCAAAGATTTTTCAATTTTGTTCACAATTGCATCACAGATACAGTGAGTAGCAATAGGACAGAAATGATGCAATGCATAAATCTAACGAATTAGCCCTAATTAGATGCACAAAATCTATGAAGGTATGCAAAAGTCATCATTGTCTAAGTCTATCAACCTTGTTAACTTCTGTCTTTAAAAATATGCTCAAATTAAAATTGATAAACTGGTGTACATTTTTCAACAATTTTGGTGGACGATGTTGCTGTCTGCGACAGCTCTATCATCCACCAAATTTGTTGAAAAATGTACACCAGTTTATCTTTAACCCTTAGCACACTGATGTCGAAATTTTTAAATTTCAAATTAAATTTAAAGATAAACTGGTGTACGTTTTTCAACAAATTTTGTGGAAGATGGTGCTGTCACAGACAGCAGCATCGTCCACAAAAATTGTTGCAAATTGTACACCAGTTTATCTTTAAATTTAATTTGAAAATTTAAATTATCATGCTCCAGAGTGCTAGGGGTTATGTTTATTTTGAAAAATTAAAACTCCTACATCAGTGTGCTAAGGGTTAATGTAATGTAATGATGTGTTTACGTGTTACAATGTATATAGTTTCTTGCCAGTTTCAGCAATTACTGATTTTTATTTTTGAAGTTGTAGTAAACTACTTAATTTAATAACATTTCAATCTTTATTGTTTTAGTGTTAAATAAAATGGAGCCCAAAAGTCCAACTTGATAAGCACTAGCCAATAGTAATCGAGACACTCAATGACACTCCAGACGCATGTCATAGCTGAAAAAAGAGACAGTGTCTTGCTTTAAAAGAGTGTGCTTTTGGAATTAGACTAATAGTAATAGCCATACTGGCCCATACATGACTTTTCATGTACACTATTGCTTTAATGGTCATGTAGTGACATGTACGCACATGGAATTCTCCTCTTCTTTACAGCTTACACATACTTAATGATTGCAGGAAATGTCAATTTCCCTTTCTCCGAGATCTAACAATACTCACCATTCTGTTACTTCTGATATACAGCTGGCCTTGACAGCGGCTCTAGGATTATAGACTTAGAAAGCTTTACCGACTCCTGGGAACCGGGTACCCGGCTCCCCACTGCCGAGTACCCGTTTACCATAGAGCTCATATTGTTTGCATAGCCACCAAACAAGAGAAAACTATGGCTTGCCTCCGTGGGGCTGGGAGGCTGGGTCCGTAACAGAATGGTGAGTATTGTTAGATCTCGGAGAAAGGGAAATTGACATTTCCTGCATTCTCCTTCGATCAATACTCACCATTCTGTTACTTCTGATATACACCAGATTTGATCAGTAACCTGGTGGGAAGGGGCAAGCCATACATGCTAATTTTGCCCCTTGGAGAAAGATTTTAGACTTCAAACTTGACTAACGGAGACCTAAAAGGACCGTCAAGTTTACGGAACCGAATCACATTCGCGTCACAGCCCCCCCCCCCTTCTTCCTCCTAAGAAAAGGGAGAGAACTAACGAACATGTATCTCGCCTGAAAACACCAATATGCCAAGAGGGCTAACTACTCCCTGCATATCGCTTGTATTAGCCTGAGAATGAGCATGAATATATAAGATGAATGAACATGATACATATACATAATACAAAAAACTCTCACTTGTTGAATTACCTTATGATAACAGGACTTCAGACGTACCGCCTACAACCATACACCGGTTCGGCCATCAGTGACACAATCTGGTTGACATCCTCTCGCTTGACCATGTCTGCTTTAGGTTCTTTTCTTACCAAAGTGAAAAAAGGGGAAAAGCAGTGTGGTCACTAACTATCGTTTCAAAACAGCTAAAGCGAGTGGATTGGCTGAGTCTGACACATCCCTCATATAGTAATCCGTAAATGAGGACTCACAGTGCCATTGTGCAACGGCCATGATGTCCTCTAACGGAACACCATTGTAAAGGGCGGTCGAGGCGGCTATTCCTCTAACATCGTGTGCCCTTACGCCCTGCACCTGGTGCCCAGTCGCCATCTCATGAGTAGTCTGAATGCATTCGACCACCCAACGAGAGATAGTATCCATGGATGCGGCGCCATAAGGCTTTTTATGGCAGATCCACAAATGTCTATCGTTCGACCGTAACGAGTCAGTCCGTTTCTTGTACTTAGTCAAAGCACGGACCGGGCACCAGACACTGGCATCACGATCAAACCTGGTTAACTTCGGTATAATGATCGGTTTGCCGGGATATCTCAAAGATTGGTTCTTTGACATAAATTCTGCTCTTGGCAGAAGACGCAGACCTTCTCCAGAAACAATAAATCGGTTCCTCTCTGCCGAAAGCGCATGGATCTCACTGCGCCTTCTAGCTGAGGAAGCTGCCAATAGAAAGACCGCCTTTAGAGTCAAATGCTTTAGACTAGCCGAACGCAACGGTTCGAATGGGTGCTTGGCCAGTACATTAAGCACTAAAGATAGACTCCAGGCTGGAATGACTACCGGTTGTCTCGGTCGGAGATTGCTCATTCCCTTCAGCATCACGTTTAACTGGGCCACCTCTGGACTATCCCTGTTGGCTAGACAAGGGATAACTGATGCCAGAGCTGACTTGTATCCAGCAATTGTGACGGGAGCTAGTCCTGTAAAGAACAGCTCACAGAGAAAATCTGCTATTTGCTGAATAGTGGATTGAAAGGTATCAATACCCTTTTCTTCACACCAGTCTGCAAATCTGTTAACCTTGTTGTTATATGACTTGAAGGTTGACCTCCTTCTCGCAGCTGCGATGAAATCAGCAGCCTGTCGAGAAAAGCCTTCCGATGTGGAACGTTGTTTGACAACATCCACGCAGTCAATTTGAACATTTCGGGACGCTCGTGTAGGAAGCGTCCCTTCGCCTGGGAGATTATGTTCGGAATCTCGGGCAACTGCACAGGATTTTCCACCAGCAGATCTAGAAGATCCGTGAACCACGCCCTGCTTGGCCAATACGGCGCTATTAACAGGACCAGACACGGTTCCTCCCTGACCTTCACCAATACCTTCGGTAGAAGAATGGTGGGTGGATACGCGTAAGCGTGCATCCCTCTCCAGCTTATCGCCAGAGCGTCTGTATCGACGGCATTTGGATCTGGAATCGGCGAGACATATGTCATGATTTGAGCATTTTCCTTTGTGGCGAACAAGTCCACGTTGGGTTTGCCCCAATGCTCGAAGATCCGTCGTAGAACTGGAGGGTTGAGGGACCATTCTGTTGGCAGAATTCTCTGTCTGCGAGACAAAGCATCCGCCAGAATGTTCAATCGGCCAGGAATATGAGCTGCTTTCAAAACAACCGAGTAATTCCTGCACCATTGAATCAAGTGCCACACCCTGATGCACAGGGTGGGCGACCTGGTCCCTCCTTGGCGATTTATATATGATACTACTGTCGAATTGTCCGACCGTATCAATATCACCTTGCCCCTGATCATCGGAAGGAATTCTTCCAACGCCAGTTCCACTGCCATCATTTCCAACAGATTGATATGCAGCTGACTCTCCGGGAGAGTCCATGTGCCCGAGACTTGGTGTTCTCCCAAGCAGGCACCCCACCCTTCCAGCGATGCGTCCGTGTAGACGGACAGCTGGGGGTGGGGTAGGTGCAGCGAAACCCCTATTAGGAGATTCTGACGCTGTTTCCACCATAGAAGATGCGATATTATCGGCTCCAAAACTGGCACCAGTTTTGACAGGGGTTCTGTTCTCTGTTTCCACAGAGACATCAGATACAACTGGATAGGTCTTCGCATTAGAGCAGCGTACGGGATAACCTGCTCCATGGAGACCATCATGCCCAGCATCTGAAGGAACCGCCTCGCCTGAATGTGGTTTCCCACTCGAAAACTCCCGAGGATGGCTAACAGAGACACCACTCTGGGCTCTGACGGGTAAACCCTGCCCTCCTCGAGGTCGAATCGCATTCCCAAATAAACGAAATGTTGAGTGGGTGTCAACTCGGATTTCTCCTTGTTGACTATCCAGCCTAGATCTGAAAGTAACTTCAGAGTCAGAGCAGTATCCACGTTCAACCTGGCTGCCGAGTCTGCCTTGAGCAGCCAGTCGTCTATGTAGGTGTGTAGCGCCACGTTCTCTTTTCTGAGAAACGCTGTCACCGCAAGGACCACTCTTGTGAAAACCCTCGGAGCTGTCGACAGGCCAAACGGGAGAACTGTAAACTCCCATACTTGATTCTGAAACGCAAATCTCAGAAACCTGTGCCAACTCCGATTGATCGGAATGTGGAAATATGCATCTTTCAGATCGATCGATACACACCACATTCCTTTCCTCAATCCCGCCATTACCGACCTCGGTGTTTCCATCTGGAACCGAGGCGTATGGATAAACCAATTTAATGGCCTGAGATTGAGTATGGGTCTCCATCCCCCCGTGCTCTTGGGGACAAGGAACATGTTTGAATAGAAGCCTGGAGTGTTCCGGTTTGCTGGTTTTATTGCTCCCTTCAGAAGCAAACCCGACACTTCCTTTTGAACGGCTTCTAACTTGTCTGGCTCCCTTGGTACGGGTGTCCAGACTGGTGCCAAAGACAGATTTTGTGGCGGAAAGTCCCACCACTCCGGCATGTAACCCTGGGATAACCATCCCAGGACCAGACTGTCTGACGTCACACCTCGCCAAACCTCGACGAAACGCATGAGCCTTCCACCCACCATAGACGCCTCGACGTCTAACGGGGTTGTCCGGCTCGCAGTCCGCCCCCCCCCCTTTCTTAACGAGAGAGAGTGAGAACCATTTCGTTCTAGGTACGACGGGTATAACTGGCACCGCTGTTCCTGTCGCACAGGTGCGGTCCAGGCGGATATGAAGGGAGCTTGCGTACCCTCAGGTACGCTTCGGCCCCTTCTGTCCGCCCTTTGAGGCCTTACCCTTACCCTTCCCCTTACCACCTCTAGGGCGGTCAGGAGCAACATTGGGGAGGGTAGGCGCCTCTACAGCCTTCCTGGGTTTCTTTGCTGGCGGCGGCTCAGAAAACCCAGCCGAAACAGAAGTCGCAATAGGCCTGGCTTTCGCCTTGCCCTTATGCTTCTTCTGTTTCTTCGAAGGCTGTCCGGTTAGCGGCTTGCCCACAGCCCCTAGTGCGTGCGCTTGCCGCACCAGCTCTAGCTGGAGATTCACCGCTAACCGATTCTGCGCAATACTGGCGGTGTCCTCTAAGATGGCCCGCGCCTGGCCACCAAAGATGCTAGGCCCTGTCAGGGGCGTCCCAAGAAGACGCTCCCTGACTGCCGTAGCCGGACGCATATGGTCAATGACCATTTGCCTCCTGGACTTCGTCACACGCGCTTGCACCCTTGCCAATGCGTCCATTGACAGCACCAAGCCGTCATTAACGCACGATAGCGCCACAGGTGGCACAGGGTGGCCTGCCCCCGCTTCAGCCCACACCGACTGAAGTAGACGATAGGAGTGATTGACAGCGCTCATGGCTGCCCTCACACCCTCATCGCATAGGGCCAGGACTTCTTCCTGGTGTACCTGGGCTTTATCCACTAGTGCCGGACCGGGACCACCCGACCCCGCACTCTGGACGCCCAGTACCCATCGGTCATCCTCAGTGACCGACGGGACTACACCATACCTGTCGTATTCACCCCTCGGAATACGGCACCTTGCCCGCACCTCCCTGGAGGCCGCAGGGAGCTGACCCTTGGTCATCAGTTGTTTACTATAAATAGCATCCAACAAATCAATGAACCGTGGATCCAGTCCCACTGACTGGATCCGGGCCGCGGGCAAAATCCCCGTCCTAATCGACGCAACCGACGGACGGGGCGCATCTTCATCGGCCGTGGCCGAAACCACAGACGGGTCAACTCTGGCTAGCCACGCCAGAGCATCAGACCAGTCTATCTCCGAAGAAGATACCCCCGCAAACACGTCACCCGTTGACATGCTTACGGGTCTGCCAGCCATGGCCTCCCGGCCAGGAGCCACGGCTGACACGCCAGGCACTCCGCTACCACATGGTTCCGCCGCCACCCCATGAAACACTCCGGTCCATGGGGTAGGTCCGCACGGAAAACCGTACGGACCCGTAACCGTCGCGGAACCATAGCCAGCCACGGGCGCCAACGGCACCCCATGTCCGGCTGCCAGACCAGGCGAGATAGGTGAGTACCACGCCTGGCCCGGCACACCGGTTCCCCTGACGGCTGGTGACAAACCAAGCCGCGTGGAACCGGTGCACGGTAACGGATTGGCCTCAGCCGCAGGCGGAGCCGCTGACCTGGCTTGCGCCAAACCAGACAAATGGAGGCCGGTTCCGTCCAGGACGGAATCAACCTCCATATTCTCCACCTGCGGCTTCACGGGCCGCAGCAACTTCTCCTCCTCGGCCTCATCGTCTTCAGACTCCGAAGAGCCGTCACTAGACGAATAAACCGTGGAGCCGTCCTGGCGGACGGCTCCCACACCTGACGGACCGGCCACCGCTACTGGACCACCCGGAGGTGGCCGCAGAGAGACAGAACCCGTCTGGCCGAAGCCAGACGGACCCGCCAGGGGGCCGTACGAGACGGCCCCCTCGGTAACCAGTCCAGAATCCTGTCCGAAGACAGGATCCGTACCAGGCATGGGGAGAAACTGCCCCCCAACCTTTGGTAGCAGGGACGACACCAGCGTGGGCAGAACGCTATGCAGAAAACCCTGCATAGCCGGACCAAACCACGCCGGCGGTGCCATCTCCGCCACCTCCAGCTGGGGACGTGGAGCACCCCCACCGGCCGAACCGGGCGCTCCACGATTTCCTCTCGGACCGCCTGACCCCGCGTCAGACCCAGCCAAGTCCTTCTGGGCAAGGAACTTAACCATCGTTTCGACGGACCACACTGCACAAACATTACACCTATGATCTATATTACACAGGGCACACCTAAAACAGACATGGTCCTTGAACATAACACGGACAAACTTATGGCAGTCGTCACATGATGGCGGGGCTGGCTTGGCCTATAAAATAAGCACAAACCTACAATAAACAAGCGGAACGAGACACGGATGGAAGGCAGACAATTAATTTTCAAATATTTTGACTCATAAATTAACCGTAACCTCCCGCACCCCACCCCGCCACGTTACAACAACGATCGCATTGATTATGACGACAAGAACGCGGCGGGCACAACACACCCATAATAGATCCTACAGGATGTGTAACGGCTCCAGGAATCATATCGCATAGCATTCAGGGTATATTTACTAATCAATATAAATTATACTCCTAACGAACGCAGCACGATATGTGAAGAAAACAACAAAATGTATAACAACTGCTGTCTCACACGGTAAAACCGCAGACCACGCATCTACTCAAGAATTTTGAAACCACCGATCATTGCAAACCGATCGTGATCACACGAAAAACTTGATCATTCTAAAGTTTCCGGTACCATTTTTTAGTACGCAGCACCCAGAACAAGATGCGCGAATTAATGAAAAAATTTTTCTTCACATAAACATCCGAGCGACCGGGTGTGACGTCACCCGCTCGGATTCTACGGAGAACGACGTCAGCCGATATTCGTGTTAGAAATACCGTAGCAAACACCTATTTTCATATCTGCCGATCGCCTGTTGGGGTTTAAAGAAGGCGATCGTCTGGCATATATCGTTGCTAGCACACGTCCCAGATTCTATGGGGTTAGAAATTGGAACATGCGACACAACGAAATTTAGAGACCTAAGTCTTTTAACTATGGATATAAAGAACAATACAACCTGGTTATCTTGGGCGGTATTCTCCATAGTCCTTAGTTATTCCTTTAGCGCACAAACTATCACCGATTAAAGACTTAGAATCTTTTTTAAAAAACACTAAAATCCCTAATGCGAAAAGCATGTATTGCACTTGTTGCTATGCAAACAAGAATGAGCTCTATGGTAAACGGGTACTCGGCAGTGGGGAGCCGGGTACCCGGTTCCCAGGAGTCGGTAAAGCTTTCTAAGTCTATAATCCTAGAGCCGCTGTCAAGGCCAGCTGTATATCAGAAGTAACAGAATGGTGAGTATTGATCGAAGGAGAACATACTTTGTACACATGTGTGATGTACTGTGTACATGAACCTCAAGTATGTAGATTGTAGATGTGGACTCGTGCACTGGGTCTAGTCTTGCTGATGACAAATATGAGCAATTAAGTGTATAATTCTATTTTGTGTTGATGTTCAAGTGCCATGGAAAAATAATTGTGTTACTTTAATTTAACAAAATTACTGTTAATTGTATTAATTACTTGAAAATTCCTCTATTTTTGCAAAACTGATTTAAATCACGATTTTTTCGATAAAAATCAAGTGATTTAAATCATGATTTAAATCATGATATAAATCAATTGATTTAAATCAAGCCAAACCTGATTGACTCTGGTAAGTTGTTCCAGTAGTTGATCACACAGATTCTGAAAAACCTTTTTCTTGTGTCACTGTTAAAACATTGTTTTAGAAGCTTGTAACTGTGGCCTTTGGTACGTTTGCTATCGTCAGGTGGCAGTAGCTTTTTTTGATCCACATTGTAGGTGTTATGTACGTACTTGTATGCTTCGATTAGATCTTCACCGAGGCGTTAATATATGATCAGGCTTGGCAGCTTTAACTCCTCGAGCTGCTCTTCATATGCTTTGTGCTTCAATGCAGGTACCAGTTTTTCTTATACAATGGGGACCATACAACCTTCCCGTATTCAAGATGGGGGCTGGACTAATTCTTTTATACAGTAAGGCAGCAAGAGTATTGGCCTCTAGACAATTAAGACCTTTGAGATTTATGGATATGATTTTTTATATGCACACAGTTTTAAAAAAAATGATCTACTTTGTCGGTTGTCTATCTATTGTCTCATTGAAGTCATTCGTGGTTATTAAACGATTAGATCGACGAAATTTGAGACCTGCTATGATTTATAAGGCGAAATGTTCACTTTATGATTCCTAGTATTTGGCTGGCCTTGGACACCATAGTATTAATGTGTGTCAAATGTTAAGACTTTCGTCGATAGTCTTACTTATCAATATAACACAGTGGCGGGTGCCAGCCACGCTGCCATGCACATATATAGTAATATATACGTTTTGTCATGTACATACTTTCTGTCATTTCATGTTTGGCCATGTCTATATGTTCGTAGATTTCATGCCAATAAAATATTCTATACTCTATTCCGAATACGGTATTCCTCGAGTGTACCACGAAAACATAAACAATTGGCTAAGGGACAAAATCAACAAAATATTTAAACCCATATTATCATACCATCTTGGTGCGGCGTTATGTCTATACTAGTTCGATATGAATGTAATGTTCTTTCATAAAATGTGTCACAATATTGCGATCAAAAGAAAAAATATCCATGCGGATTTCGTGACGACAGATTTTCACACTTCTTCTTGCTTATGATTTCCCGTCTATCAGTGGGATGCACAAGAAAAGCTGGCATTGGCAGGTATCTGAATCTGAATCTGTACTGTTACTAACCAAAGTTCTTAAAGAACATCATGCCTAGGTGTGCGTTTGGAAGAAAGGCTGCCATTCAAGTAGATTAAAAACAGTATATGTATAAATAAGAAATTAGCAATGAAGGAGTTTGAAATTTAGAAATGAAAGCGTTCGAAAAAAAGAATAGCGAAAGAAGCCAAACTCAACCCAAAAGCCTGCCATAAATATATAAAAAGCAAACTGAAGACAAGAGCTGGTACCTCTGGTCTAGACCACGATGGAGGAACAGCAACATCTGACAGTGATAAGGCCGTAGTGCTCAATGACTTCTTCGTTAGTGTTTTCACCAAAGAAGACGACGCAAATAGACAATGTAGCCAATGCCCAGTGCAGGCACCCATGCGTGAATTAACTCTGATAGTAGCTAATGTTCGAGACAACCTATGTAAACTCAACACAAATAAATCAGCAGGACCAGACAATATACACCCAAGGGTATACTAAAAGAACTTAGTGACACACCATGTAGCACAGACTGACATGTACTGACCATCCCAGCAAAGCTGGGTACGGAATGGCCACTTGAGATTCGCTCCAAGCACAGCCCCCTGGGTAGGATAGTATGCGTGCATAGGCCCTATGAGAGAGGTTTTCTTTAAAATCGGCTACGTCAAATAAAACGTGTGGTGCTCATGCGCACGCGTCAGAGCTTCCCTGACAACACATCATGGAATTGGAAGTGAGTGCATTCACATAGTGTACAGAGTGGGTACCCGTAAAAAAAACTTTAATTATTGCGTTCTCGTTGTTCTTGGTACGGATCAGGACCAGAATAAAGCGAGCTTTCTAGAACTGTTAACCATTTTTAAATCGGTCCAGAAATGACTAAGTTATCCGCGAAAATCCCCTTAAATTATCTTCAAAATATTGCTTTTGACGTTGTAATCATGTGTATGCATAGATAGATCTAGAATGTTCTAGAACGTGGTAAATACATCACTGATCTAGCTGCTGGCCCGCGCAGGACCTCTGGACCATCAGGGCGGATGTAACTGCTGACCTACAAGTGATTCTCACATCTACCGGCGTCTTACAGATCCCAGCACATCCAGGGTGGTAGGATGTCCTCGGCTTCCACAAGTTTTTGGACACACCCGGACAGCCATCCGGGGGTAATAAACTAAATTTAAAGTTATACTTTCTGCACCCAGACTTTCGTAAGGGAGCTTTTCCGAGAGCGGGCCGTGCAGGCCCGGGATGTAATTCTATGGAATGTAGAGCCGATGGTGATTCTTGGCAGATGATCCACCGGATCTGCCAACCAGGCTGAAAAGTGGACTTCAATCTCTACACTGCATGCCGTGTGTGTTTAATTAACCTTTTGACCACAGTCTGGTGGAACTTTGCTAGGTGCGCCGCAAGAGCTATGCGACGCATCCCACACTGTGTGCCAAGTTATGTAACTGCCTAATATTATATACAGCCCTCTCTGTCAATGGTCAAACTTCAACTTTACCACTTCCGTCGCCGGACGGATAACTTTCTCATTTCCATCTAAACTGTTACTAGTTACCAAGACTATCTAATAGACATTTCTTCACTGCTTTGTTTCACTGTCCTGAGTGTGTATCGTATCTACCCTGTCTGGAGGAGTGAGCTTACAGACACCAGCCTGCAGAAATCAGCTGTGGAAATCACCTGGGGAAATCTCTCCAGCTTCAGAGAACGTGTCGACTCGCGCTATGAATATGTTAGTACCTCAATTTCAGTAACATAGTAGCCTGTTCCGTCCCTATGACTATTAGGTACTCAAGTAACTATACTATTGTAGATTTCAATAATCATTTCAGCATATGGTACTGATGACTAATAGGTACCTTACCAGTTACCAGACTGCAATTTATAATTTCCATTTTAGTGTGAATAATATCCTTGTTTACTGTAGGTGCTTTCAACTAGCCGCACCACTTAAGTTTATCAATCTCTGATAATTAACTACCTCATTTATTCATAATCTATGTATTGCAATGGTTAGTTGTATATGGCAGTTAGCCATCCAGTTAATATGTTTTGTTTAAATGTAGAAAACTTTGGGCCGCAGTACGCTAGGAAATACCATACAGCAACAGATATGTTCGCATCACTTATTCCTACCATCATCAATTTTACACTGAGGTCGCTGACCATGCTCTAATTGTTTGAGCCCTGCATGTTACCGAGTAAACCTTACTATTCAGCTCGATAGGATAGGTTAAAGTGGTAAGGGACAATTTCTTCGTTTGGAGACATATGGTGTACGCCTCTTTTCCGGTTGTTGCGGTAATGTAGCCCCGCACTCCGGCAAGGTTGTGTAAAATTGGCCAGTTATCTATAGGGCCTCATATATATTAAGTTATTGTCTCTTTCCATGATCCACTAGCTGCATGGCTTATTAATTGTTTGGACTTCCCAACAGCACGTTGATCAGATCCGACCCTGAGAAAATATCAGAGGTTTCCAAGCGGTGATGGTTAAAGTGCTGATTTATATACATCTCCCCCATATCTTCGGATACTTGTTAGCTTGATAACCCTGCCAATGGAAGAAGCACTGCGGAAACATATAGTTATAAATGTGAATTAGTTAGTTTATTTATGGCAGTGCATATCGGGGCATATTGGAACTTAACCCTAATGACAGGTCAACTGTTAGATCCATAGCACGCAGTGATGGGCGAGATGCAGATCTCCATCCAATTCATTGCGTTGAAGCTCGTCACGCCCTTACGGGAAGGATGCTCGTGATGGATATCCGCCCCCACCATAAAGACATGTCAGGAATCAAAACTTGCTTGTGTGAAACGTAGCCATTGTCCAGGTGATGTTTTATGTGGTTGCAGGACAATGTAGGTGGATTTTCATCGAATTTGGATACCTTGTGTTGTAACATGTACGCATGCTGTCCTTGGAGGTAGATGCTAATCCGGGTGACCTACTGGAAGTGAGGCATCTGCGCCCATTTGACACTGTCTAAAGTTAGGTAGGAGTTCCTGCCACTTGCGGCCAAAACTAGTTTCTGTTACTAACAACTAAATGGTAGCTTAGACGGTAGCAGAAGGCCCGCATAAATAAAGCGGCAACTACCAATACAGTATCTTTGGAACTGCATAAGACGGTGACTTGGGAATTCTTCGTAACTCATTCATCCCATCTTCACGTAAACCAGTATGCATCACATTAATTATGGCTTCACGAGGATCTTCACTTAGCATTTTACTGTTGAACAAAAGTGTGCCCCTTTTTGCCAGCTCTTTTCCTCTGCTTTGGCATTGAAGGCATTTTCCTGTGTTGGAGGCCCATGCGAGGCACTTTCCTCTAGCAACAACAATATTTTCTTTGTGTGTGTTAGGTGTATATTAGTTTATATTAAACTACCTAGTGACTTCGTTGCAGATGCTTCTCTTGTGGGGATACCTCTGCGGATTCAAGAACCTGTGTGGTACCTCCAGCGACACCACGTGGAAAGAACACCAGATAGCTCTATGTTGTGAATTATTGTGTGCTTATTTACTGTCAAACGATTCATCTTGTTTGTATAGTATATTAATATTTCTACTGTTTTGATTACAAATTGTTCCATATCTCTAAATTAGTATGGATAGACACACCAGTGACACAAATAGTTGGGACAACACCGTGTGGTTCAATATTGGCGGCAATGGTCACATGGACCCACTGGAACATTAGTGTTCCACCGGCTCTAGAGGTCTGTCTTTGTATTTCTCGGAGAGATGTCACACGGGATCCACAACCCCGAGATCCAGAGCCAACTAGCCACCCCATTCATCGTGCATTTGTAGTGCAATGGGTGGAAACGCCATAGCGGACCAGTACGTACCCCCGTGAGCTACAAGTAGCACCTGATGTGGGGCTCGAACCAGAGGCGAGCCCACACCAATGCTCAACAACCATATGTCTCTCAACGAAGAACTGCTCGCGTGCTCACTGACAATGTCGCTAATTTCCCTGGTGCAGAACGAACAGCACCGCCTCGACACAAGTTCTCACCAATCAGCGAGAGGACATTCAGCGATGCCTCGCAGGTAGGAACTCAATACATCACTTTATTGGATCTCCGCGATAGGCTACCACCATCTACGCCTGATCGCTGACGACCATGTCAAAGACCCCCACGGGGGCAACCACAACCTTCACGACTACTATGTTTGCCAACATCATCAATGGGTGACCAGTGGCCGGACACTCATATACCATATCCTATATCTCCCCCTTTTCATGCATCTTCACCATTCTACGTGACACCGCGTTACGAACCGGTGGAAACGGCAACACCGTTTCAGCAATACATCAGAAGACGTCCACATCCCACACATCTTCTGCGTCAGTCACCTGCACTGCCTCCATACGAGGAATATATATCCCAGCATCAGGAACGTCCGCGTCATCTACATACGTGCCATGCAACACCTAATCGCCGGAAATCACCTTCACGGACGTGACAGCATCAACAGGGGCATCGATGGGAAACACCACCACCACCACCACCACCACGACCACCTACACACCGACCAGCATCCGCATTCTCCTCAGTTTCGCCAGCGCCACCACCAGGTTTTGCGCCAATCACTTCTCCACGAGGTCATGGCCGGATCATTCTCCACCCCCACCCCCACACACCCCCGAATTTGGCGGGGAGACTGATTGGGCCAATTATAAAGTTCAATTTGAAATAATAAGTAGGACAAACTGGTGGAGCAATCGTCAAATGGGAGAGTACTTAGCCACACTTAGCTGTCTGGAAAAGCTCTGCAAGTTCTGGCAGACTTTGGAACAGACTACACCCCATCGTACACCGAACTGGAGAACGCGTTGTCGGAAAGATTCAGCGGCATGGCCCTCGGAGAAACAAGTCGACTTCAACTCAAGAATCTACGTTGATGCTCAGAGGAAACACTGCTGGAGTTAACAAGCTGCATCCATCTGTTAGTTACCCATGCCTACCACAGCACAAACATCAAGGGCGTCACACACTTACATTTAGACACCTTTATCGACGAGTTGAGCAGAGAACCCGCCTTAAAAGAAAAACTCGGCCACTGTGGTTTGGATAGAAAATTTCTTGGAACGGGAGAAAAATAATCGCCACCAACTACACCCAATCAATGAGGTAAATCATGTAAATGTCGCCACTACCACCGAATCAACCACCACACCAGCAAACAAACAACACGAGCAGCAAGAACAAAACAGTCAGAATCACATGTCTAGAGGAAGAGGGCGTGGCCAATCCCATCGCGGGGGGGGGGGGGGGGGGTTGCACAACAATGCCCAAGGATGCGGGAACCAGCACAACAACAACAATAGGCAAAACATGCATGAAAGACTAGAAGAGATCACTAAGCAGATCTCCGCGCTCACCAATCTCATAACAACACTTAGCACCACTGTAGCAACACAGTCCACAACGAGAGCGCAATCCACCACAGCTTCAGCTCCGCTACCAAACACATGCTTTGGATGTGGCCAGCCAGCCAACTGGAAGGATCGATGTCCAAACCGCCCTCCATCTACAACCCCAACCGCTGACTGACATACTCCACAGCCTGAAAATCTGTCAAAACTAGCACAGGCACCGATTACAGTCACTTCGGTGCCCATTTCCACAACCCGGCTCAACTGCGGCCCCTGAACCCCAACATCAGGCGGCCATTTATACTCGTCAACACATTCCTATTACACCATGCACTCACCCGCACCCGGTTTCTTCCATGACGGTGCCTACGATGAACACCGCATCCGCAGCACTGCCATCTTCCCACTGCGGAAAAAGTGACCCCGCACCATCCGCATCTACTCAACCTTCTTTCCTATGTAAACTGCAGTGGTAGGTTGTAGCACCTCCACTGAAACAACATTTCTGCAAGCACCACGTCCCACCACCAAGGTACTTAACACCCAGTGTCCTTTGGTGGTATGCAATTCACAACCCCTTACAGCTTCACCAACAACTTCCAAACCAGCAGTTATTCCGAAGGAAGTGCTCGTTCAGCAAGAAGAAACATCGTACAAAGAACGGAAAATCTACACGCCGTCATCGTTTCTTCTGCGCATCAACTAAACATCCCATGATGCATTGTGAAAAGTGGCTTGTACAGGTATCCCTCACCCACGAACGTGAGAATCCTATCCGCACTGCAGTATACACCAACACAGCTTACACGGAATCCACAACAACGCCACCACCATTGCTACCCCGACTCCATCATTGCCTAAGCAATCACATCAGCAGCGGCAACGAGTTGGTCCTTTCTACACTTAGCCACCAATAGCAATCACGGAAGCTATTCGGAAACAAGCCGACTATATACAGAATGATACCACACCACCATCACTTCCGCAAATGGTATCATTGGAGACTCTTCCGGAGGCTCACCACAAGATGATATATAAGTGTGCCTGTCTGTTTAGCGGAATTTCCACCAGTGCCACTGTGGACACTGGAGCTTCCATCACCGTTTTTAACAAGCGCTTGTATGAGAGCATCCCACCTCATAAGAAGCCACCCCTTAAGCCTACAAACATAATTTTGCAAACAGCTGCAGGAGCCGATGTTCCCATAGCTGGAGTGGTAAACCTCATAATACAGATAGAGGAGATGCAATTCATTCAGCGCCTCTATTCAAAACGATGCACTGCGTGGTTCTGATTTCCTCAGTACCAGCCGTCATGCACTGCAGACAACAGGAACATGACATACACGGCCGACGGATACCCCTTTGACTAGAATCATCACTATATGATACGTGTGCGGTAATATTAGCAACAACCGCCACAGCTGAGCCAGGTCAAGAAAGGATCTTGTGGGCCACCGCACCACAATTAGGAAACAACACTCACACAGCCATGCTGGAACCTGACCCTGAATACATGATCGCCTCACAATGTGCCAGTCCCCGCATTATCGTGGACACCACCAACAAAGAACGTATACAGTTCCGCATATTTAATGGCACTGCGGACCCAATAACACTTGAATCAGGAGTCTGTTGTGGCCATTTGGTGGATGTGATGTCACTGGAAACTGCCCCACCTGCAATCACACCAGCAACAACTTCTGATGATTTGCCCGAACTCTTACATGACTTATATTTGCATGCCACAGTTGGATTGATGCAATCTCAAAAACAACAAGTACAGAAATTACTTCATAAGTATATCATGATAGTTTCTCGGCAGGAAACATGTACCTCAGAGAGACTCATCTTGTACGACACTCCATCGACACTGGAAACAGCAGACCTGTCTGACAGCCCATTCGACGTCTCCCTATTCATAAGGAAGCGGAGGCACACCAACAAGTAGAGGACATGTTGCGGACCGGAATAATTGAGCCATCAGCATCCCCCCTGGGCCAGTCCCATATTACTAGCAGGCAAAAAGGATGTATCTCTGCGGTTTTGTATAGTCTACCGCCACCTTAATGATCTTAGCGTCAACGACACCTACCCACTACCACGGATACTCGAGAGGGACAGGCTCCTCAAAGGATGTGCGCAACAGGCAGAAGTGGGCTCGCAAGAGTCCAGGGGCATGTGAAATCAGTAGTGCAGATATTGAATGCCTCTGTGTCTAATGAAGGATGAATTGCCATCCTCCTGTGGTACCATCTCGTCGGCGTACTGTTCGGACTACTGAGATTTTTGGTTCATCCTATCTCAGCAAGTGGACATGCATGGTACGTGGATGACAATCCACACCCATGACATAAAAATATCTCTAGATTTTTAGGCGTCCTTGCTAGATGGTAGTCCTGCAGGCAAGGCCGGGGAAAACGGTCAAAGTTTGTATACTGTTGGCAGATATATATGGATCAGACCGTTGGTTGCCCCTGGGCATGAGCTCAGATGGTGATCGCTATCGACTGGGTTGCCGGCCGGTCATCTTGATCATGTCAGTTCATCTGTGTGGTCAAGATGGCTCAATGTACAGTTAGGCCATGGCAAGCATTCATATTGCGAGTTATGCCTCCTGTGATCAGAGAACATGAAAAGTGCTTCCTTGGGAAGCAGGAGGGTATGTGTGAGAGGGCGTGACCTGTTGCTTGCTGAACTGGAGACAGTGTTCAGTCATGATCCCAGTACGCCGAAAGGTGGATGACCTCATAGAACGGTCTATGTCAGGCTGCAGCCTTTTGCTAAAATGACGTCTCGTAGGCATCACCTTCATATTATGGTCTACGCTGGGCTTCGAGCCCTCACTAAGATGACCATTAATGGGTATCCGTTACTGTACCTGCTCATTTGGAAGTCAACTTGGTTATCATCCCATGGGCCCTGGTCCTTAATCTCAGGCATATATGGAAGGGTACCTAGCCTAGGCTGCGTCCTGTGTAGAAATACACTGGGAAGGCCAAAGGGTACAAGTCAGATCAGGCCCTAGATTCCTTGTCCGGAGCCAAGTGGTTTTGCACCCTTGATTTAGCTAGTGGGTACTGGCAGGTAGCCATGGATGAGGCTGACATGGAGAAGACCACATTCGTGTGCAGAGACGGTCTTTTCCAGTTCCGCAAGATGCCCTATGGCTTGTGCAATGCTCCTGGAACTTTCGAGCATCTCATTGAGCAGGTATTAACTACCCTGCAATGGTAAATCTGTCTGTGTTACATTGACGACGTACTCGTCTTTGGTCCCTCATTTGAGCAAACGTTATCCAATTTAGACACCATGCTATCTAGATTCCACATGGCTAACTTAAAGCTCAAATGTCATCTCTTCAGACAGAGGGTCGAGTTCCTGGGACACATCATATCCGGTGACGGAGTGGCCACCCAACCATCTAAACAAAAGGCGTGGCGGACTACTTTGTCAAGTATTACAAACACTTTCTGTATGGTCACCCATTAAGCCTCCATACAGATCATGCCTCTCTACGCTGGCTCAGAAACCTAAAAAAATCTGGAGGGCCAGGTGGCGAGGTGGCAGGAATCCCTGCAGGCTTTTAACGTCAATGTGGTTCATAGACCCGGCAAACGGCATGGAAATGACAATGCCTTGAGCAGAATCGGGCTTGAGGATGAACCCGAAGTAGCCACCACCATGACACATACAACACAGCCATCTCCGGTGATCCCCGAATTGCGGTGTGCAGAGTGAAACACAGAGACAGTCACGAACAAGCAACAGATGCGCAGACACGAAATATATATGCGTGGATCCAGGAGGGGGTACATCCTCCCCGGGAATCTGTTACCCCATTATCCACAGCAGCAAAATACTACTACCAGCGGTTCCAGGAATGCCACATGCAGAATGGCGTTCCCTACATCAATAACCACATAGTAATTCCTGAACGTTATTTGAAAACAATTCTAGAACAACTACATGATAATGCAGGACATCTAGCTGTTGAGCAGACATTAACTCAGATAAAACAGAGATTCTGCTGGATCGGAATTCGCGATAGTGTAAAGGCATGGGTCGCCAAATGTGTCACATGTCAAAGACGCGCTGTTGGCTAGCACCATTCCGCACCTCTACAAGTTAAAATTGTTGGTGCACCGTGGGAGCGAGTGGCTATTGATGTGCTCGGACCATTGAACATGACGGATGAAGGAAATAAGTACATCCTCGTATTACAAGATTATTTTACAAAGTGGGTGGAGGCATTTGCTTTGTGGACCAAGAGGCATCCACAGTAGTGGAGGTCTTGGCAAGCAATGTGTTCTGCTGGTTCGGAATGCCCTATGAACTGCACTCCGATCAAGGAAGTAATTTTGAGAGCCGGCTGATCTCCGAGCTCTGCAAATTGTGCCATATCGTCAAAACAAGAACTACTCCGTACCATCCCCGCAGTGATGGGATGGTGGAGCGATTAACCGCACAATGGCAGAAATGTTGACAAAGGAAACATGCCTTGATTGTCGAGATTGGGATCTACGACTCCCATATGTGCTCATGGCATACCGCACTTCAGTACCTTCCAGCACAGGTTATACCACTGCAAGGTTAATGTTAGGCCGTGAATTAGCCTTGCCACTGGATATAGCCATGCCATATGGCCATGCCCAGGATTCTGGGGAAGAAAAATTCACCATCTCTCTACGTAGAGCTCATGCGGCAGCGGATAGAACAGACCCATGAGCTAGTGAGAGCAACTTTATCCACTGCACACCAGCGTCAGAAAACATGGCATGACCAGCGGGTGCATGGAGACCTGTATGAAGCGGGAAAATGGTTTGGGTACACAATTCGCGGTGTTCTGAGTTACCAGTGGAAAGGCCCCTATGTAGTAGTAGGTAAGACGTCGTCGGATGTGACCTATCGTATCTGCGCTTCAGATGGCCTGACCTCAGTCATCCACTTCGATCGACTTAAACCTTGTGTTGGTAACGACCCATTGCCGGACTGGGCGTTCCGCATGACACCGGTACCCAGACAAATGTCTCTGCGGAAACAAGTATTCCCAACATTAGTCAAGAGCACCGCAGAGCCAGTTCGACCTCTCTCCTACCGACCCAGGAGTCCGGTGAACAATCGACTAACGCTGAGGATGATGATGAGATACGTACTCGTCCTCTCCCTCCTCAGTGCGGGTCTACTAGATCTGGGAAGTCATATCTGAAGACTTTCTCGTCTGTGTTGTCCAAGGGGAAGGACGGAAAAGTTGTTCCGCGACCTTTTCCCACTCCCACCCACTTCATGCTATACCCCCCCCCCATTATAGAGTTACCACAAGTGGAAGCTGAGGCTGGCCCGGGCCATGCTTCTTGTAGGGTGGAGCATGTAGTGAATAGCATGGAAGTGAAGAGGCCGGATGAGGCCTTGGCTCGTTTTGAAGAACAGCAGCTCAATACAACTCGGTGTACCCATCCATGCCCCCAAATCGCGTGACCACTCCCCACCCATGGTGCTCCCTGTCCGAATGCACCGCCACCGCCCCCATCTCTAACGCGCATCACTTGTCTATACACCAAGTTCGGAAAACACAGTCCAGCTTGGCGGAATTAGTATACTTAATTTCCGCAAGACGTGGAGCTGTTTAAACCAAACAATAGTTATAGACAGCTATATTGTCCTGATTTTGACTAAGAGCACCATCATTCTACCGTGTATACAGATCGTTAACCCACGGGCCGATGCAGCAGCATCAAAACTTCGACAGTATAATATCAGGGAGAATTCCACTTCACACTCCACTCGTCGTCTGTAGACTGTCACTCTTCAGATATGAGAGAGTCTGCTGTTACAGAGGAGGTGGCATCCCGTACCGCTGCAACCAACCCCCACCCCCAATCCCCCCCCCCACCTGCAGGTGGTGGGCAGGAAGCAGCCTGATCAGCGGACTCTTGGCTCCAATTTTCCAGGTACTATGACAGAGTACCAACCGTCGTGTAATGGGAGATGACCAATTCTCCATTCCAACGGCCAACTCTAACCACACACGCCCGACCAAGCACCCCGCCCCACCCCCTCTCAACCCCCAACCCCCCGGGAACGGTCAGAACATCACACCAGACACAGAAATCCAGGAGCACACAGAACACACTTTCCCACAAAGCTGGATACGTCAATTCACCGTTGTGCGAACCTCACATACATATCCGGTTATAAGTAAGATATAACGGAGACATTCAACATCAGCGACAACCAAGAATAGCCATCACCTAATATTTTAAAATCGAAAAAGTTAGAGACATATTTTTCTGAAACATTTCCTCTCGCACAGATGCGCGAAGTGCATCGCTTTCCGCGATCCCGACTTTTCCGCAACTCCAACAGACTCGGCATTCACCAGCGTGGAAACCTGGATATGTCCAATACGCAGTACACCCGCACCACACAGCAGACCGGACCTCCCTACAGCAGTACACTACCGCCATCAACGCCAGTCACCATTTTCTGCAATCACCTTCTTATCCAGTTTATGGAAAACTGATCAAACGGAAAGGAACAACACCGCAGCCACTACAGTGCACGCTACAGGGGACCCCCCCCCCCATTCCCCCTCATGGAACAGCCGTACGGAAATAGCTAAAATATTATACATCATTCACATGTAATAACAATCAATATTATTAAGAGAGCAGGATGCCCGCAGTCTGTCATCCATCACGAGTAGGATTTTGCTACCGAAAAGTTGAATTCGATAATGGATTGATTCAAGTTATGACAGCACCTTCTTCATCATCCGTGCTCTAACGTAACTCTGTCCCGCCTATGGGCTCGGCCATTACAGAGTGAAATACGTCCTGTCCGAAAAAGTTGACACCACACTTCAATTACCTGCCCCGCCCTCAGGTAATAAAAACATCACACTTCACAACAGCACAAGAATCATCCGCAGATGAACAGCCACGATATCAATGAAAATCATCAACACGAAAGAAACATATACACTCAGGTTGACTGTATTCAAAATCTACATACGATGGTATTGTAATTGTAAACTGAGGCACGCATTTTCCGAGCTGTATTATAATAAATTAAGCTTGGTCTAGGTAGGGATGGAACTAGTCCTACCCACAGGGGAGGATGCTTGGCAGTCCGTCCACCCGGAAAACACAGTCCAGCTTGGTGGAATAAGTATACTTAATTTCCGCAAGACGTGGAGCTGTTTAAACCAAACAATAGTTATAGACAGCTATATTGTCCTAATTTTGATTAAGAGCACCATTATTCTACCGTGTATACAGATCATAAACCCACGGGCCGATGAAGCAGCATCAAAACTTTGACAGTATAATATCAGGGAGAATTTCAAATATTCTCTTGCCTACATATTCCCACACAAGATCAACACGGGCTGGAATACACCTTGTAGATATGGGATTGTCTTGTGGGAAGTCATGACCCCGCTGGACATCTTATATGTACAAGTAAGTCCCGAGTAAAAATTCAAAATTCAGGTGTGAATACCAGGCGAGCTAATAGACTATGTCACCATGTATATTAAGATGTACCGATCAGCGGTTACTAGCAATGATCATCATCATCTATACTTAGATGCATCTTATTATTTGGATATATATTTATTATTTGGATATATATTATTAGCACTGGATAACTGGTACCGTCCATAGCGTCCTTGTAAGAGGAATACGTACATTATCAGCGTGGGATATGCATACATTGTCAGATGGTGTACATACATTATCAAAAGTGGCAAGATGATTAGCGTCTAGCCGGAATCAGATGAAATATGACATACGGAAGCAGTTAGTTACAATGGCAATCTATATTCTCACGAAAGCGTGAGAAAATGAACCGAGAAGTAAACAATCAGGATAAGGAGAATGGTAACTTGTTTACCGATCATTCGTCATTTGGACAGATTCATAAGCAGTAGCCGAAAAGTAATCACTCAAGACTAAGAAGAATGGTAACTTGTTTACCGGTCATTCGTCATTCTGACAGATTCATAGATGTTAGGTACACAAATTGAAACTTGTCATCAAACCCATCATTCGTCACTCTGACAGATTCATGGATGTTGGGTACACAAATCGAAACTTGTCATCAAACCCATCATTCGTCATTCTGACAGATTCATGGATGTTGGGTACACAAATCGATACTTGGTATCAAACCGACCATTCGTCATTCGGACAGATTCATAGGCGTAGATACACAAATCGAGACTTGTCGTCAAACAAGATAAGTCATTCTGTCATAAAAGGCAGCTGGAATTTTAGAGAACAACAAGATATAAAAAACTAAGATTGTATATAAGCGGGACTTTAACTTTCAGTCGGGGTTCGGTCCGGTCTCTAACGTTGAAGGTTCAGAAAAAGATTGGTCTGAAGAAAGCCTAGCCTCGAGTCCGCATAGTTCCGTGGAACTGATTTTGTCGAGATTCAAATGAATTCTTGGTGAATGGCTTTAAGTAGCCAAGAACAGTATTTGACGAAACTGCCTAGCGAATCGTGAAACGCAACTTTTAAATGATAGAATAACCAGTATTCGTATCGCGTAGATATCGGTTGTTTCTGTAGTCATTGGTGGAAGTATAAGTCACCCAAAGTAGTCGGGCTAGTATAAGTACAATATTAATTATTTAACATCGCTGGTGGCAGTATAAGCCACTTATATTTACTTAGAGTTTTATTTTAACTTCTATCGTGACAGCATAAGTCACACATATTCATGGTCATATCAGACAGTCAAACTTCAGAGAATATATTATCACTTCGATATCCTCGAAGCAAGAGTTTGGGTTATTTATTGTCCAGTCTGGAAGCGACGGAAGACCAGCGTCCCGAGCCACCATCTTTTACCCGAGTCAGATCAGGCCCAGATTATCGAGTATAAATATCGTCACCATCACCGTCGACGAGGCGAGCAGATAATCGTGCTACTGCATCTTTGATAAGAGGTTGTCGCAGCAACCGTTACATCATATTCTTATCAGAGGTGTGGTAGATATATTTCTAAATTAGACCCGAAGATCAAAAATCTTCAACCTGTTACAGACAAACCACAGACACATGTATAAGATCACGCGCATACAGGGACGCTGTTTCAAGGAACAGATTTTAAAACATATATTTCTATCTTTCGCATCAACAAAAAATAATCAACAGTATCAATACTCCACCATTACGTAAATATTGCATAAGTTTCCGGTCAATCACGTGCTTTCACAACAAGAAACCACGTGATTTTCACTTCTATTTCCAGTAAATTGGATCAAAGGCTTTAAACACAAGAGCCGCCCAAAGCGTGCATCTACCATAGCGTGATGGAAGAAGCAAGAGGGGTGGTTTGGGGCAATTGCCGCCGACGTCATCGTACGCTCCCACACCCCATCGGGCGCTCAAGCCTGAAATTAAAACAGGCAAGTTTACAAGCATCCAATCTGAAAAACCGCTTCACACTAATTAAAAGGTGAGCTTCCACTGGAATAAGTAGAGACTTGTTTTTCCTTTGAGTGGAGACGAAAGCGACTCTCTTTTGTTGTTGTATTTATAATTACTTTCTTTACACGGGAGGAATGTGTCATCTGACTCCAGTTTTAAATAAATCCAAACTATCCTTATAGGGCGTGGCCGAATCACCTTAGAACTTTTGGGTGTGATCATCTGCCCTCCTGTGACATCACCAAAAAGTATAAAAGGAGGAGATCGCGCACTGAAACTCCGTCTTCTGGTCAAACTCGACACAAGGGAAGAACAAGCATTAGGCTACTTTCGTGTCGCAAACCAAATTCTGCTGTTTTCTTATTATTTTTTTATTACTACTATTAATATCATTTTGGCCAGGAAAAGTATGAAGAGTTAGGAAAAATAGATTATGTTAGGTAGTCCGCACCGTTATCAATATACGGAAATAAGATGTCACTTGCCGAGGATCTTGCCTTGTCAGACAGCTCGGAAGAGTCACCACCAGTTCATTCCGGAAAGAAGTATCCATGTACAGCATTACAGCTCAACGGACAGCTGTGTAAGTGCACGTTTTCCGGCAATTCGAACTTGATGCTACACATCAATTGTGATCATGTTTTTCAATGCGCATTCTGTTCGGACTGCAAATACCTATATACAGCTACCCATTACGGTGTGACACACACGTTGACAGAAAAACATCGTGTGTTAGTAGTAACATTACAGCCTGGTGAACAAAGTGAGAACATTGACGTTCTAGCCGCTCGTTTTGAAAATAGACTTCCGCTTAATGTACTTCCTAACGGAAAGATGGTCAAGACCAAGCGTACGAAATGGCGACAACCAGATTTTCCGCATTACAGACCAGCAACAGCCACCGCATCCACGACGCAACATGCACTAAGTCATTATGTAGCATCAGCCAACATCACGACAGAATTACCAGTACGACCAGCACCAGCAGCACCTGCAGTAATGGTACCAGCATCGCCTGCAGTTTCCACTCCGGCGGCACCCACAGCAACTCCACCATCCGCATTACACACAACATCAGCATCCACATCCACATCCATAGTCGGCTGACCAATTTCTGTGGTTATTTCAACACCGGTGACCATATCTGAACAGGGGTTACAGGATGTTTCAGACAGATCAATATCTCCTTGTAGTCTAATAATCGATGAGGCGATCCGCCTTACTGAAGCCACAGCAATCATCACCGCATCTCAGAGCAGGACCGCATCACACCTACACAGCAGCACTCCCACGGATCCAGCAGTTCGAAAAGTAACAACACCGGATCGTCCCTCCACTGAAATCTGTGCTGTACCAAGGACGACCGCTAGTAAACTACTGAAGGTGACGAAAATCCGAAAGTTATCCACTAGCGCAACATTCGCATCCGCAGCAGTGTCAGCATCAACACTACGGAAGTCACTCATCCAGTTTACAGCTCTCAGTCCACCAGCAGCATGGACAACAACCACGACGTCAACAACAACAGTAATGTCCGCAATATCCACACCGCCACCAGTTTGCACATCACCGGTCATCATCTCCGCCACCACCAGTGCTTCAACGGATACGTCCGCACCATCTTCCAGCTATAGTATTACCGACCTGGGCCTGCTAAGTAGTGATATATCGGCAGCAGAGGACCATCTGCTGCGTCCATCCTATATGAATCGGGGTACCCAGACACACTGGGGAAACTTCACAGCCAATGTTTGTGGACACTATTGCCGAGGTTGCCGCAGGATTTATCAGTAGCTGTGCTGAACACAGAACTTTATTATTATTATGTTTATTTTTTAAATCCTTTTCTTATTATTATATATGCTTTAGCAATTGACACCCAGTCCCTAGGCTGACTACGGTCATCCTACACAGCTGCGCAATATTCTTGCGTAGCTGTGTCTCACATAAAATAATCGCTGCAGATTCCTGTGTTGTAAACATGTCGTGTGCGACGTAAGTACAGAACACACCATAGCGAACATGTCATAATCCTGTCATGCAGTCTCAGCTACGCTGTGGCTGCCTGATGAACTAGTCTTTTTACCTTATTATTATTTGATATTTTTCTTATTATTTTAGTTCCCGCATCAGTACGACGGGATGGATTGTGGGTTAGTGGAAGCTACCCATGCGGATCCGCACTAACGGGTCGCATTATATTGATCAGTATGCACCTAGTGCATCCCTTTATTTACCCGGGATGCACATGTAATTATCATAATCTGTGATACTCTTCTCGGGTATAGTTATGTGATTATATATTCATATTATATTTTATAAAAACCGTATTGTAATTGCGGTACATTGGAGCTTGGGTGTTCTCTGCGGAAAAATAATTATTCGCATCCAAGAGAACACCCATGCGAGCTATTGTTTAGGCAATTAAGAGATCTAAATAAAAGTATGCATGCACCGTGAAATGAAAACAAAAACAAAGAAAAAGAAAAGACCTGGAAAAATAATTCCAGGTCAAAAATCAAAATCAATGGTATGCCTCGCTCCAAAACACTTTTGCACCCTATGTACTCTTTCTTATGAACACGCGTCTGTTACGTCACTCTCCTCTCGGCTACGGGCCTACTCGGGAAGTCTATAATTCCCACCTAGCACGCTCCCGTGTGTTCGATCCGCCATGCGTGATCATTTGCCACGGGTGTCAAACTAGGAGGGGGTGGTGTAGCACGGACCGACCGGACGGGTACTGACCATCACAGAAAAGCTGGGTACGGAACGGCCACTCCGGATTCGCTCCATGCACACACTCCCCCTGGGTAGGATAGTACACGTACATAGGCCCTATAAGAGAGGCTTTCGTTAAAATTGGCTAAGTCTGATAAAATGTGTGGTGTGCATGCGCGCGTGTCAGAGTTTCCCTGACCACACCTCACGGAATTGGAAGTGAGTGCATGCCTATAGTGTACAGAATGGGTACCCGTAAAAACCTTTAATTATTTCTTTCTCGTTGTTCCTGGTACCGACCAGGACTAGAATAAAACGCGCTTTCTAGAACTGTTAACCATTTTAAAATCGGCCCAGAAATGGTTGAGTTCTCCGCAAAAATCCCCTTAAATTATCTTCAAAATATTGCTTTTGACGTCGTAATCGCGTGTATGCATAAATAGATCTAGAATGTTCTAGAACGTGGTAAATACGTCACTGATCTACCTGCACGCTTATTGGCTACTGCTCGTCCGCTGATTGGCTGAGGCATCTGGCTGAGGCATCTGTCTCTGACGTCACGAGTAGTATAAAAGGGGTGAAAAATCGAGAATCAGGAGCATCACCTGTGTGGAAGCCGGCCTGCGCAGGACCTCTGGACCTTCAGGAGGACGGATGTAACTGCTGACCTACATAGTGATTCT
Organism: Chaetoderma sp. LZ-2023a; assembly: GCA_034401795.1. Classification (NCBI taxonomy): domain Eukaryota; kingdom Metazoa; phylum Mollusca; class Caudofoveata; order Chaetodermatida; family Chaetodermatidae; genus Chaetoderma; species Chaetoderma sp. LZ-2023a. The sequence continues at coordinate 85,503,950 of CM067369.1, forward strand.
CACATCTACCAGTATCTTACAAATCCCAGTACATCCGTGGTGGTAGGACGTCCTCGGCTTCCACAAGTTTTTTGGGTAATAAACTAAATTTAAAGTTATAGCTTCCGCATCCAGACTTTCCTAAGCGAGCTTTTCCGAGAGCGGGCCGTGCCGGCCTGGGATGTAATTCTATGGAATGGAGAGCTGACGGTGATTCTTAGTGGATGACTCGCCGGATTTGCCAACCATGCTGAAAAGTGGACTTCAATCTCCGCACTGCATGTCGTATGTGTTTAATTAACTTTCTGACCACAGCCTGGTGGAACTTTGCTAGGTGCGCCGCAAGAGCTATGCGATGCATCCCGCCCCATGTGCCAAGTTATGTAACTGCCCAATATTATATACAGCCCTCTCTGTTAATAGGCAACCGTCAACGTTACCACTTCCGTCGCCAGACGGATAACTTTCTCATTTCCATATAAATTGTTACTGGTTACCAAGACTATCTAATAGACATTTCTTCACTGCATTGTGTTACTGTCCTGAGTGTGTACCGTATCTACCCTGTCTGGAGGAGTCAGTTTGTGTAGACCATCCTGTGGAAATCAGCTGCGGAAATCGCATGTTGAAATCTCTCCAGCTTCAGAGAACATGCCGACTCACGCTATGAATATGTTAGCACCTCAATTTCAGCAACATAGTAGCCTGTTCCATCCCGATGACTATTAGGTACTCAAGTAACTATACTATTGTACATTTCAATTATCATTTCCGCATATGGTACTGATGACTAATAGGTACCTTACCAGTTTTAAGACCGCAATTTATAATTTCCATTTTACTGTGAATAATATCCTTGTTTACTGTAGGTGCTTTCAACTAGCCGCACCACTTAAGTTTACCAATCTCTGATACTTAACTACCTCATTTAATTATAATCTATTTATTGCAATGGTTAGTTGTATATGGCAGTTAGCCATCCAGTTAATATGTTTTGTTTATATGTAGAAACTTTGTAGTACGCTAGGAAATACTATACAGCAACAGATATATCTACATCACTTATTCCCGCCATCATCAATTTTACACTGAGGTCGCTGACCGTGCTCTAATTGTTTAAGCTCAGCATGTTACCGACTAAACCTTACTATTCAGCTTGATAGGATAGGTTAAAGTGATTAGGAACAATTTCTTCATTTAGAGATATATAGTGTATGCCTCTTTTCCAGTTGTTGCCGTAAATTAGCCCCGCACTCCGGCAAGGTTGTGTAAAATTGGCCAGTTACCTATAGGGCCTCATATATATTAAGTTATTGTCTCTTTCGACGATCCACCAGCTGCATGGCTTATTAATTGTTTGGACTTCCCATCAGCACGTTGATCGGATCCAACCCTGGGAAACTATCGGAGGTTTCAGAGTGGTGATGGGTAAAGTGCTGATTTACATACATCTCCCCCGTATCTTCTGATACTTGTTAGCTAGATAACTCTACCAATGAAGGAAGCACTGTGAAAACAGTTAGTTTATTTACCAGCCTGCAGTGCATATCTGGGCATATTGGAACTTAACCCTAACGACAGGTCAACTGTTAGATGCGTAGCACGCGGTGATGGACGAGATGTGGATCTCCGTCCAATTCATTGCAGTGTCTGGATGAAGTGTTGGAGCTCATCACGCACTTATGGGAAGGATGCTCGCGATGGATATCTGTCTCTCCACCTCCACCATAAAGACATGTCAGGAATCAAAACTTGCTTGTGTGAAACGTAGCCATTGTCCAGGTGATGTTTTATGTTGTTGCGGAATAAGGTAGCCGGATTTTCATCGAATTTGGATGCCTTGTGTTGTAACATGTACGTCATAGCGGACCAGTATGTACCCCCGCGAGTTACAGCTATCACTGCCACTCCATATAATGTTTTCAAAGAGTCGAGAGGAAGGCAATGTACCAGATATCTGGCAGCAAAGCAATTTAACACCTATTTTCAAAAAGGGCAGCAAGAGATCAGCCGGCAACTATAGGCCTATCAATCTAACTTCAATTTGTTGTAAAGTGTTAGAATCCTTAGTCAGAGATAGCATAGTCAATTACATGACCCTCAACAACCTGTTCGCAGACCAGCAGCATGGATTTATGGCAGGACGTTCCTGCACGATGCAGCTATTGACGGTAATAGAAACGTGGACAGAACTGATGGGCACACAGTTTTGCATTAGATTCAATCTATTTTGATTTGTTTTAAACTTTCGACACTGTGCCTCATTCAAGACTCCTCACCGAGCTACGGAGATACGGAATTGGAGGCCAGGTCTCTACCTGGATCCTAGCCTTCCTATCGTCCAGACACCAGAGAGTCTGCGAAAATGGATCTTATTCACCATGGGCTGATGTCATTAGTGGAGTCCCACAGGGCAATGTCCTAGGACCCATCTTGTTTCTGATCTATATCAATGATCAGTCAGATGTTGTCCACAGCTACATAAAATTGTTTGACGATGACACAAAACTCTTCCGGGAAATTTCAACAGTAGAGGATTGCCATATAATACAAAAAGATATTGACAATCTTCAACTCTGGTCAGAACGATGTCTAATGAAATTTCATCCGCAGAAATGCAAGGTAATGAGGATTGGTAAAGACCACCCTGATTATACATATGTAATGTCTGAATCTGGAGGCAAAGTGACTCAACTGGAAGTGACGATGTGTAAAAGGATCTTGGAATCCATTTCGGTGACAAGTTAACCTTCCACCAACATGTCGAGATGATGGTCAACAAGGCCAACCAGGTAGCTGGGCTAATCAGGTGATCACTGTGTTATCTAGATAGAGAAATGTTCCGACTCCTGTTTAAATCTTGGGTGAGGTCGCTACTGGAATATGCTAATACAATATCGAGCCCGCCCTTCAAGACAAACATATCCAAGATAGAAAAAGTCCAGAGGCGGGCAATCAAACTACTACCGGGACTGTTCGATATGGCATATGAAGAAAGACTCAAACAACTAAAGCTTCCGACTCTTGCCTACCGAAGAATTAGAAGTGACATGATCAAGACCTACAAATTCCTCAACAATAAATACACCATAGAGCTCCATGGATTGGTTCTGGAAACGTCGACCACAACATGTGGACACAGCTACAAGCTTAGGAAGCACCACTCAAATCAATCACTGCACGCATACACCATCAGCACCAGAGTTATCAACAACTGGAACTCTCTTGCTGAGGAAGTAGTGGTGGCATGGCACCCTCCCTCAACTGCTTCAAGCACCAGCTAGATAAATACTGGTCCCAATATCTCTATACAGTCAACCTCCCTCAAGTTCCCAGAAGCCAGCACCAACCAGAATGTGATTGAGAGAAATTTGGTACTATTTAATACATTCAAGCGAACTTTATTCCGGGTGCACTGATAAACATAAGTGCCTAACTTCCCAAGTATATCGACAAGGTGGGTCAGTCCTACCAATCATGAAAGAATACACCGAACTGGAAATCCTAAATGCCACAGTCCTCCAAGTAAATTGATACGGTGGATTGGTCCTACCAATCACGAAATGTATTAATGAGGCGGGTCCACCACACCAGCTAAAACTGCTATGCTGTTCCTGGTCCACGTCCTATTACTAGTCTACAGCCAACCTATAATGTAATACTCTCATCCACAGTTGAGCCGGGCCGAGGGGAACTTCTCCGGGCTACTGTACCACACCTCTGCAACAACATACACATGGCTCTGCTGGAGCCAGATCCAGAATACATGACAGCTCCACAATGTGTTAGCCCACGCATACTAGTTTCAACCACCAATAAAGATCAGATACCTTTCCAGGTATCCAATGGCATAGCCGATGCTATTACACCCGTCCCTGGCGTTCGCTGTGGCCACTTGGTGGAGGTGATCTCGGTGGCAAAAAAATAGATGCACGCACGCGCACGCACGCACGCACGCACGCAAGCACGCACGCACGCACGCACGCACGCACGCACGCAAGCACGCACACATATGGAACTATCTCACGACAACATACCCGAACACATACACGATCTTTACTTACGCGCCACCATGGGCCTAAGTAAGGAACACAAGCGTGATGTATGCCATTTACTATACAAATACAGGGAAAGTTTCTTGTCAGGCGATCTAGACCTGGCAGAAATGCACCTAGTATGCCACTCCATCGACACCGGACACAATCGGCCAGTCCGTCAACCCGTCCGACGTCTTCCCATACACAAAGAAGCAGAAGTAGAGCAACAAGTAACAGACATATTATGAACAGGCATAATCGAACCCTCTGCCTCTCCCTGGGCCAGCCCCATAATCCTTGCAGGTAAAAAGGATGGGTCATTATGATTTTGCACTGACTATCATCGCTTTAATAACCTCGGTACCAAAGATGTGTATCTGTTATCGCGGATTGATCAAGCCTTGGATTCGTTGGTTGGAGCCAAATGGTTCTGCACCCAGGACCTGGCGAGTGGTTATTGGCAGGTGGCCATGCAGGGTGCCAATCTCGATAAGATGACTTTTATGTGCGGAGATGAGCTGTTCCAATTCCGTAAAATGCCTTATGGCCTGTGCAACGCTCCTGGAATGTTTGAGAGCCTAATGGAACAGGTGTTCACCAAACTCCAGTGGCAAATCTGATTGTGTTAGCTTGACGACGTTATTGTATTTGGCACAACATTTTAGCAAACCTTAGCAAGCATGGCCAAGGTATTAAAGCGTTTCAAGAATGTGAATCTAAATCTCGTTCTGAAAAAATGCAATTTTTTTCGACAACAGATTGAATTCATGGGCCATGTCATATCTGCAGATTGTGTGGCTACCCAGCCCAAGAAGAGTCGCGTGTAGCCGAGTGGAAAACTCCCGCTACAGTAACTGATACTAACAGCTTCCTCGGTCTTTGTCAGTATTATCGCCGATACAGCCGCTATTTTAGCAAAATCGCAGCAATGTTATTCCAAATCAGGGAAAGTGACTGACCCTTCAAACGGATGAGTGAATGTAAGGTAGCTTTCAAGACGCTGAAAGCACAACTAATATCCGCACCTATTCTCGCTCACCCTAACCATAAGGTCGATTTCAACATCGACATGGATGCCTCTCCATTTGACATAGGCGCCGCTTTATCCCAAGTCGCAGAAGATGGGACAGAGCAGGTAATGGCTTATGGATTGCATACCCTGAATAAAACTGAGAAACGGTATGCTTCAACGAAGCGAGAATTACTAGCCACAGTGTACTTTACTATAAGCGCTTTCTGTATGGGTGACACTTTACATTACGTACAGACCACGCCTCCCTACGGTGGCTCAGGAATCTGATACATCCTGACGGCCAAATAACGAGATGGTGAGAATCCCTGCAGGCCTATAACTTTACAGTCGTACATCGACCGGCAAACTGCATGGAAACGTGGATGCCCTGAGACGTAGAAGTGACCACCACCATTACACACGATGCACAGCCACACCCCACCTTTCCAGAACTCTGGTGTGAGGCCTGGATGGCAACTGACTCGCTCACGAACAGGCAACAGATGTGCGCACACATACGCACGCATACAGGTAGGCAGGCAGGCAGGCAGGCAGGCAGGCAGGCAGGCAGGCACGCACGCACGCACGCACGCACGCACGCACGCACGCACGCACGCACGCACGCACGCACGCACGCACGCACGCACGCACGCACGCACACACACGACATATACGTGTGGATCCATGAAGGGGTATGCCCTCCACGGGAAATCGTTAGTCCATTATCAACATCGGCCAAATATTATTACCAATGATATACCGAATGCCATGTGCACAATGACATTCTCTATATCAATGACGACCTCATTGACCACAAACACTTTCCAGTTCCGATACTCAAACAATTACATGACAATGCAGGACATCTAGCCATTGAACGAAAGACAGAGAGGATCAAAGCTTGGTGAAGACATGGGTGGCCGAATGCATGCCCTGCCAACGTCGTACTGTTGGCCAACAAAACTTTGTGGCATTACAAACCAAAATAGTAGGCAAACCATGGAAGCGAGTGGCTATCGATGTACTCGGACCATTAAACAGGACGGATGAGGGTAATAAATACATCCTCATACTCCAGGACTATTTTACGAAGTGGGTAGAAGCATTTGCTTTGCCAGACCAAGAGGCAACCACTGTGGCTGATGTCATGGCTAGCAATGCGGTCTGCCATTTTGGTATGCCTTATGAGATACATTCTGACCAAGGTCTAAATTTTGACGTTTGATCGCCGAACTCAACAAATTACTCCACATTGTTAAAACGTGAACTACGATTTAACATCAGCACGGTGACGGGATGGTAGAACAGTTCAACCGAACATTAGTGGTAATGTTAATGAAGGAAACAGACCTTGATTGTCATGATTGGGACCTTCAGCTCCTGTATGTCCTCTTAGCGTACCATGCTTCGGTCCACACTAGCACAGGTTTCACCATCGCAAAACTCATGCTAGGCCACGAGTTAGCCTTGCCCATAGATCTAGTCATGTCTAGGATTCCAGGCGAAATCAACTCACTGTTTCTCTACGTAGAGCCCATGCGCCAAAGGATAGAACAGGCCCATGAGCTCGTAAGAGACATCCTTACATCTGTACATTGGCGGCAAAAGATGTGGCATGATCATTGAGTACATGGTAAGCCCTATGAGGCTGAAAAAATGGTTTGGGTTCACTCCAACGTGAGCTACCTGATCCGTTCCCCGGATGGCCTGACCTCAGTCATCCAATTCGATCGGCTTAAGCCATCCATTGGCGCCAACCCAGAGCCTCAGCTTGGTCCTGGAACGCTGCTAGATGCAGGCACCCAGACCGATGTCTCTACAGAGGCAAGTACTCCTGACATTAACCTTCTGCACGACGGTGCATGTTCAGCCCCTCTCTGATCAAGCCAGGAGTTGGCCCAACATTTGGTTAATGTTGACGACGACGAGATTCATTCAAGCCCTCTCCCTCCTCCTCAGATCGGGTCTACTAGGTCAGGAAAGTCGTATCCGAAGTCCTTCTCATTAGTACCATACAAGGAGAAGTGTGGGAAAGATTTTCCACCTTCCTATTCCAACCCACTTCACGCTATTACACCGATTATCGAGCTACCCCAAGCCAAAGGCAAAGGACATTCTGCTTCGCCGGCTGCGATATGTGTAATAAGAAGTGTAGAAGTGAAGGGGTCTGATGAACTCTCAGCCTGTTAAAATGAACAGGTAAAAAACTAAGCTCGGCACCTCCCTTTCCTGTCCACGCCTCTCGTCCACCATCTCCAAACCACACTCCCCCTCAAGCTGTCCAACATTCCATCCAACTATTCGCAGCCACTTTTCCAATGGCACCAATAACATTGTCGCCAAGCTTGCACAGCGCACTTCATCCTTCCCTCACATTCTACTCGTTGTCAGCGGCTAACCACGCCACTGGTATGAGAGAGCTTAATACCCTGTGCAGATCAGTCCATGGTGCACCAGCCGCTACCCCAGCGACTGGCAGCAGCCGACTAAGTGGCCTGACTTATAAGTTCTTGAACCGATTGTTTTCTACTCACAAATAGAGTATGAATATGTGTCGGCTTTTGTGTGACTGAAGATTTAAAGTTCACCTTCCTTGTCGGAAAATCCAATCCCACTTCCTCGCGCCAACACCCTCTTGAGTGATCAAAACCACACCTGTACACATAATGTCATGTGCACAAACACCACTTGCTCTCAAGGCTTCGATATCTAACTGTACTTAATGCGTGAGAATCACCACTTCACACATCAGAAACAGAACCATCCGGCAGTACATTAGCAAGCACTTACAAACCCATTGCACCATAGTGGTCACCACCCTATGCCACCCCACAACAGACCATCAACACATACACATATCCAATCAACAAGCCTTGATACGACATTATAAACTAAAATCGGCGATGATAATATCATCATCGGTACCAAACATGTATATACCCATCAACAAAAGACGCATTTAAAACTTGATTAAATTGCACCATTGCATTAAATAACCAACTTCGCTTACACCTCAATCTTCCACTGCACCAAGCACTACTCCATACCCATGCATAAACATTCAACTACACCTACTGCACACTTGGTATCGAACCAGAAACGGTGCCATCAGGAGCAACACATTGAAACCGTCAATACACACTAAAGAGGATCATCCCTTCCCTGGGACGTGCCACCACCACTTTTTCATTAATTAAAAATAACAACACCGTAGCACACGTAACCACAGATGATTTCACTAAGAGAACATGATTCCCACAGACTGAAGTAAGTAAGCAAGTAGGATTTTGCTACCGAAAGCCGAGGCTTGATTACAGAAGGATTCAAGTACTGCAGTAAACTATAACGGTCTCCACGTTCTAATGTAACTTTGTCCCATGCTAGACTCATTCGTAACAGAGTGAAATCATACATATGCCCTACGGAAACGTCTGACAATCACGTAACGGTACCCTCTCGCCGTTCTACATAAACCCGCACCACAGCATCTATCCTAGCGGTAAACAGATAAGTCTCGCGAACGTTATACAATTACCAAGACCCAATGGAATACTGATACAGAGTAATTGATCATCTCATTGACGCTTCGGACAGAGGCACTATTGTAATATTTTATAATTTTAACCATTTTTCTGAGGTGTACTATACCGTTAGTTTTCATGTCTAGGAACAGCTTGGCTAGACCATCCTACGGGAGATGACTGCTTGGAAGCCAGCCGGAACCAGTAAAAGCAAATCATATTTAACACAAGAGGCCCTAGGGCCTGAAGCGCTCATTTGGACCATTAGCATTCGAACCATTTGCATATAAATAGATATGATTGATAATTTTCGGAAAATCCAAGATGACCACCCAAAGAATTGACAATCAAAATTCTGAATAGAGTTCTATAGGCTACCATGATAGGGTCACTCTAGCCAAATTTAGTTGAAATATATCAAGCCGCATTTTGGCCATTTCCGGTAAATTTTCATAAAATGTAAGTTTTTACGCAAAAATTTGTTCAATCAAAATTCGGAGTAGATGCTCTAGAGCCTACCAATTTCTTCTTCTTCTTCCAAAGTAATGAAGCCTCTTAAGAGAGGGTAAATTACTTAACCAACCCCATGCTGACAATTAGTCATTTTGGTTGAAATATGATAAGCTTCTAAGGAGGAGTAGCAGTTTCACAATTTCTGGTACATTTTTCAGAAAATCTAAGATTTCACCCAAAAAATTGATCACTCAAAATTCTGAATGGAAGTTCTAGAGCCTATGGCCATAGGATACTTCCAGCCAAATTTGTTTAAAACCTGTCAAGATGGTAAGGAGAAGCAATTTGGCAATTTCCAGTACATTTAAAATAAAATCTAAGATTTCACCTCAAAAAATTGACGAATAAAAATTATGTATGGAGGTTCTAGAGCCCATCACCACAGGATCCTTTCAGCCAAATTTGGTTGAAATCACTCAGAATGGTAAGAAGAAGCAATTTGACAATTTCCGCGACATTTTTCATAAAATCTAAGATTTTCACCCAAAAACTTGATTAATCAAAATTCTGAATGGGAGTTCTAGAGCCTATGGCCATAGGATCCTTTCAGCCAAATTTGCTTATAACCGGTTAAGATGGCAAGGAGAAGAAGCAATCTGACAATTTCCGGTACATTTAAAATAAAATCAAGATTTCACCACAAAAAAATTGACGAATCAAAATTCTAAATGGAGGTTTTAGAGCCCCAGCACCACAGGATCCTATAAGTCAAATTTGGTTGAAATCGCTCAGAATTGTAAGGAGACGCAATTTGAGAATTTCTGGTACATTTTTCATAAAATCTCAGATTTTCACCCAAAAAACTGATGAATCAAAATTCTGAATAGAAGTTCTGGAGCCTATGACCATAGGATCCTATAAGTAAATTTTGGTTGAAACCGCTCAGAATTGTAAGGAGAAGCAATTTGACAACTTCTGTTACATTTTTCATAAAATCCCAGATTTTCATTCAAAAAATTGATGAATCCAAATTCTGAATGGAAGTTCTGGAGCCCACCATAGGGTCTTTCCAGCCAAATTTGGTTGAAATTGGCTAAGTGGCTAATGAGAAGTAGTGTTTTAAAGCAAAAGTTGATGGACGATGGATGGACGATGGACGGTCGCCACAGCATAAGCTCACTTGGCCCTTTGGACCAGGTGAGCTAAAGATGGTGCGGTACCCTTGACCATTAAACTATGATTATCCCTAAACTTAAATATGACATTAAGTACAAACCATGACTGTTACAATTCCAATTTGAAAACAGGCATGCTTACAGATCATTATCCCACGGGCCGATCACAGCGGGACTGAAATCTAAAGCAGTCCTTGCATCATAAGAATTTCAAAATTCTCTTACACATGTCCCGAATGACCGTTTCTGAGGAATCTTGTCAGTGAACATAAACCACACACCTGCGCTTTTCAGATAATCAACCACCTGCTGACAGCGCCATTGGCAGAAGCGCCTGGAATAAACAAACAGCACATGCGCGCTCCGATATCGTTCCAATACTGCTGTCCTTATTCAGTTAAAAAGTTACAGTAGCGCATCTCTAAAGAGAGTACCTATTTACTAACCAGCCCTGTGCTGACAAGCAGCACGTAGAAACAACTGACTTTTATCCAAGTATAATTTCCGATAAACTTTCTCGCATAGCTATAGACTCGCTGTCCCCAAACTCGCCTGCCTACCACGTGAGCGAGATGGGAGGGGGGGGAGGGAACTGAGAGAAGAGGATGCGACATTGGCTGTATTCGACTGGGCGAAAAGTTAGAATAAATTGGCTCCATAGAGTATACTTTTTATTCGGCTGGTATTTCCCAAACAAAGCTCCCTGCCCTAAGAAACCCGGGCCAAAAATTCAAAAGTATGCCTCCTCAACCCCATCTTTTCGCACGGCTATGTGCCTATCTCCTATAACTACACACCTGATGCGTTTCTCCATCCTCTCAGCTGTATGCCAAACTGATAAGTCTATAATTCTCACCTAGTAATCCGTCTTCCGGTATCACTTGGCCCATGGTGCCAAGCTAGTATGGGGTGGTGTAGCGCGGATCGCTTAGCGCTGGGTCGAAAAGGCCCTGGCTGAGATGCTCGAAACTCACACACAATACAGTCTGGTGGACCGGCGTACATAGTCCTATGAGAGTCAGAACACGAAAATTACTACGTCTGTAAGAGCACGCATTATGCATGCACGCCATTCAAGATAGCATGCCTATATGCTGCAGAGACAGTGTAGGGTATGGCATTTTTTGTGTATATAATCGTGTGTATTCTGAAATTGTTATTATGAGGCCCATTTCATTCCTCTTGGAATGAATCATAACCAGGATTCGGTCAGAAACACGAATCCGTTTACAGAACTAAAATCGGACAAGAGATGGCTGATATTACCGAATTAAAAACGTGTCAAATTAATGTACAAATTGGCGTAGACCAGTAATACACATGCTCTATGAGCCTGATATGGTGAAGGTCATTGTGACGTCATGTCTACGTACTTTCAGCCTGCTATTCCTCCAATATGATTGACTTTGATTTGCTGAAACATTGCCAGTGGTGCCCTCTGATTGGTCACCATAACGTATAAAAGGATCCGTATCGCCTATGATTCCTCAGTCGGGACGGAGAGGTAGTCCGATAAGGTAGTCATTACCATGCATAAAGCTCTTCCAAGCACTGCGTAGAGCAGATTCGGCAATCTAAACCAACACAATTATTGACAGTACATGAATCTGGGATCAGAGACCTGCACCATTTAAATACCGCGCCAACGTGATTTTTCTGTCCTTCTGAGGACTAAAAGACTAATGAAAAATAAGGTTCCTCCAGCCGACTCTTTTGTGTCCATAGGCACACCAGAGACTACTGATGGAACAGCAACCTAGCGACTGTGAAACCTATAAGTGAAGGCGCCAATTTTGGACTATACCATCCTATACACTGTGAACCGATTCGCCAGATCTGATATCTCGCCAGACTTGTCTGAGTCATGCAGAGTTATTTCAGAGCCATTTTAAGGCTATTTCTGATTGCTAAGGCACCACATTAACCTAAGCCGTTTTCACTGTGAACATTGCTTTCGCCGCCGCTCCTGAGCCGCCGATGTCGATCGTCTTGTGATCATGCAATCTACGAACATTTGTGACATATTAAAACCGTCTTAAACGTGTGTTCTTTTTCCTGCATCTTTTCGGTACCTAAACCTCTTCAGACATTTCTCTGATGCTAGGAACGGTTCTCCACTACAGATAATTACTTACTGTGTTACTAATTCTTCTACCGTTTTCACTTGTGTCAACGACAAAGAGGCGCCAAACTTGACTGCACCAATCTTCGTGAACAGTCATTACGCTGATGACTAATAGGCCCTAAATACAAATAACCTGTAATTGTATTATTTTTCATGCACCGGTGCCTAATAGGTGCCATTCATTTGTATAATATTATATTTTCCGATGATTACAAGTAGGCGCCACAGGTCAGCTAGACCTCATTGTTTTAACTGTATATTTGTACTATGGCCAGTGCCGTTCTTAGACTATTCCTTTCTTGTTAAGTTAATTTAGTTCCAAAACAAAATGCACTCGCTTAACTAATACTACAGACTTTCAATAACGCACCACTTAACTTTCTAAACTGCGGCACTTTTTCACTGTTTCTTGTGTCTGCACCAATAGACACGAGACACAGCACCAAATCACAAAAACAAATATTAGCTCAGGTATTTTGGTTAGGACATTGTATCAAACAGAGGCCGTTGCTCTAATCGGCTATTGTATTGTAAAGCTTGCTTTTCATTGCCACAAATTGTAGCTAGTGGAACACCAACTAAAAGAGTTGATACAGGCCATGAGTCTAGACCCTATTAATTACCATAGCAACTATTATTCTCTGCACCATATCTCCAGCCAAACTGCCCTTACATTGATCTATTAACACCCCTCCCCCAAACACCCCTACCCCCTTCGGTTATGTTAGAGCCGACCCTTGGAATCGCAGAGGTTCTTCGACGACTAGAATCTAAACGCGAACGACTCACACACTCTCACCAGTATCATCACAGCTGTCATCAGGAAGACTTAAACGATCAAGTTTTGTGAAAGAGACAAAAGCACATCAAAGGAAACACCAAGAAATGTTGCCAGCACAAATAGAAGACCCAAACCACACCCTTGATCCTCCACCCTAGGAAAACAAACTAGCTATTCGCACAACAGTACCTCATCTCACAACCAAAGATGAACACAGTGATGTGAGCAAGAATGCCCTGACCCTAGCCATGCTGGAAGAAATGTACCCTCAGGAGACATGGATAAGGATCTACACAGATGGATCAGCCAAAGATGCAATTAGGAGCGGAGGTGCCGGACTGCACATACAGTATCCAAACGGACAACATGAGTCAGCTGCAATACCGACAGGCAAACACTGCACAAACTACAGAGCTGAAGTCGAGGCACTGGTCCATGCAGCTAATACCATCAGCAGAACAGCAGACCCTATTGCACAGATTGTCTTTTTATCTGATGCCCGCTCCGTCCTTGAGGCTATCACCAAAGGTAAGCTGCTACAACTTGAAGAAGCACTACAAACCATCAAATGCTTTCGGATAGCATTGCAGTAGATCCCCTCACACTGTGGAGTCCAAGGAAATGAGGAAGCAGACAAGATGGCAAAGGTGGGTGCAGAAGCGAATCAGACAGAAGACATGGTTACGCATACAGAGATGAAGACTATCATCAAGTCATTCTATAGAACACCTCAATCAGAAGATGCCTACCATCATCTCTCGAGGCCAGAGCAAATGACCATTTTTAGTCTCAGAACTGGACATAACGGACTAAACCAACACATGTACAGGCGGTTCCACCCTACGACATCGGCCGGTTGTCCTTGTGGAGAAGCAGAACAGACAACAGAGCACATACTTCAATGTTGCAGTACGTATCAGCTGCTGAGAGAGGAGATCTGGCCTTTGTCAACCTCTTTTCTTGAAAAGCTGTATGGGCCTGTGGAAGAACTGCAGAAAACCACAGATTTCATCTTGAGAACGGCTCTCCAAGTGTGATACCAGCGATCGAAAAGAAGAAGAAGATCACTGGTACTTTTTTAGGATAGCTTTTAAGCCAAAGTATATATTCACTGCGAAATAATATAAGAGTAGTAACGGCCTAGCAGTGAATATTGGGCATTTAACATAACCCTAATGCAGTTAAACGTTAGCTCCTAGGGACCGAGTCTCATGTGGCTCATTCTCGGCACTCTGACAGCGGCAAAAGACACTGATTGCAGACTAACTCTATGGTGACTGGAAGGGCCTAGTGAGCCCTCCACACCTTCAAACGTCACCATAGTCTGCCATCGGCCTCGTCGTAACTAGATATGGTGCTTATTTAACACGTTTGTGCTGTCCTGTAATTGTCTTGTTATTTGTGGTTGTGCAGACATGTAGTCAGAAGTCGCTCATCAGCTTCAGTACTCATCGGCCTGCCAACATGTACGCGCCGTCGGCTTGAGGGGTCTACTCAATAGGTTAGACCTGAGATGGGTCTTGAGTGAGCTATTCAAGCTGGCAAAACCTTGTTAAAGTTAAGTAGGCATAAGCCGTTTGAGGCCTAACCCTTCTGTCTGGACTCAATAACTAGCTGCTAGTCTAGCTCCACAAGAAGGACCGCTAAAATAACAGGGCACCAACTAAAACCGTAACAAGCTAAGGAGGCGACTGCACCAATTTCTATTGAAATCTGTGCACTGTCTCAACATAAACCAGCGTGCATCCTATAATATAAATAATAACATATACACCTGTGCAAAAGTTAAGCACCAGCAAAAACAATAGAACGTAGAAACATGATGGTACAACTAGGCTGCCATACTTTTTGTCCCCGCGTTAGCTGACATAATTCCAAGTACGAAATGCACATGCATGCATGACTTCACGCCGCTTGATGTCCGTGCGTGGCGGGAAACAGCACACGTGTTCAGTTATGTAAAAGTCCAGTTTGAGGTGTAGAACATTACATACAGATTTAGGCGACAAGATTAGGAATTTTGTGTTCATGACCGTGGTTTATTTGTACAGAGAGAATTAGCTCTTGATTGTGAACCGCTATGGCAAGACGAAGGTTAAGTGATCGTGTGAAATGGCAAATCATAGGCATGCATACCACTGGTATGTCATGCAGAGGGATTGGCAGACAGCAGAACATTAACCATACTGTAATCAGTCGTTTGATTGCAAAACATGGTCAAACTAACGAGGTGAAAGACAGGCCTAGATCTGGAAGACCGAAGAAGACTACTGCCCGTGATGATCGAGCCCTAGTACGCCTTGTTAGGAGATCTCCATTCACCAACAGCAGAGTGCTCAGCCAGCAATGGGAAACGCGCAATAGAGTGTCAATGTCTACCGTCAAAAGGAGACTGTATGCTGCTGGCATGAAAGCTAGGAGACCTGTCAGACGTCCTCTCCTCACTGCACACCACAAAGAGGAGCATCTGATGTGGTGCAACGAAAGAAGACACTGGAACATGAGATCCTGGAGACGGGTACACTGGTCCGATGAAAGTCGGTTCCTGCTTCATGCCACAGATGGTCGAACTCGTGTATGGAGGTCCAGACCCACGGCGTACGACCAACGTAACATCATGGAAGAAGTTCCATTTGGTGGAGGTTCCGTTATGATATGGGGGTGCATCTCGTTTGATTGTAAGCTGGATCTGTTGACTGTACCTGGAACACTAAATGGACAAAGATATCAAGATTCCATACTGGATAGAGTTGTGGTCCCTCATTTTGTAAATCATGCACCTGGAACCCACCCTATATTCATGGATGACAACGCCCGACCACATCGTGCTAGAGCTGTGCATGAATACCTCCGCCAGAATGCCATCGAAACCTTACCATGGCCAGCAAGGAGCCCTGACATGAACCCTATTGAGCATATCTGGGACATTCTGGGAAACATGGTGAGAAGGAGGGATCCTCCTGTGCAGAACCTACAGGAATTAACAGACGCACTCCATCTTGAATGGCAACGAATACCACAATGGCGTATCAGTCGGTTGGTGACCAGCATGAGACGTCGTGTCCAGGCCGTCATCCAGGCACAAGGTGGATATACCCGGTATTAATAATGACAGTCTCAAACCCGTGCACAGATGTTAAACTTCGTTTTCAGACACCATTAATGACAATCTAGCCACGTGTGTCAACTGTAGGGCAATAGTTGTCAGTTGTGTCAACGTAACCATATTCAGGCCTCGTTTTCAAGTTCAAACAAAAACATACAGTGTTTCCCCACCATCATAATCAGCATTCCTCTAGTTGCATTATTACCTCTTGCACTAAGATGGATGGGTACATAAATGTTTATGCTATTGCTTTCTTCATAGCACATGAATATACCCTCGCATGTGCGTAAAAATAGGGTGGTGCACCTGTGCAAAAGTTAAGCACCATGGTAGGGTTTCGATGGCATTCTGGCGGAGGTATTCATGCACAGCTCTAGCACGATGTGGTCGGGCGTTGTCATCCATGAATATAGGGTGGGTTCCAGGTGCATGATTTACAAAATGAGGGACCACAACTCTATCCAGTATGGAATCTTGATATCTTTGTCCATTTAGTGTTCCAGGTACAGTCAACAGATCCAGCTTACAATCAAATGAGATGCACCCCCATATCATAACGGAACCTCCACCAAATGGAACTTCTTCCATGATGTTACGTTGGTCGTACGCCGTGGGTCTGGACCTCCATACACGAGTTCGACCATCTGTGGCATGAAGCAGGAACCGACTTTCATCGGACCAGTGTACCCGTCTCCAGGATCTCATGTTCCAGTGTCTTCTTTCGTTGCACCACATCAGACGCTCCTCTTTGTGGTGTGCAGTGAGGAGAGGACGTCTGACAGGTCTCCTAGCTTTCATGCCAGCAGCATACAGTCTCCTTTTGACGGTAGACATTGACACTCTATTGCGCGTTTCCCATTGCTGGCTGAGCACTCTGCTGTTGGTGAATGGAGATCTCCTAACAAGGCGTACTAGGGCTCGATCATCACGGGCAGTAGTCTTCTTCGGTCTTCCAGATCTAGGCCTGTCTTTCACCTCGTTAGTTTGACCATGTTTTGCAATCAAACGACTGATTACAGTATGGTTAATGTTCAGCTGTCTCCCACTCCCTCTGCATGACATACCAGTGGTATGCATGCCTATGATTTGCCATTTCACACGATCACTTAACCTTCGTCTTGCCATAGCGGTTCACAATCAAGAGCTAATTCTCTCTGTACAAATAAACCACGGTCATGAACACAAAATTCCTAATCTTGTCGCCTAAATCTGTATGTAATGTTCTACACCTCAAACTGGACTTTTACATAACTGAACACGTGTGCTGTTTCCCGCCACGCACGGACATCAAGCGGCGTGAAGTCATGCATGCATGTGCATTTCGTACTTGGAATTATGTCAGCTAACGCGGGGACAAAAAGTATGGCAGCCTAGTTGTAACATCATGTTTCTACGTTCTATTGTTTTTGCTGGTGCTTAACTTTTGCACAGGTGTATATATATATATAATTCAACACATTTGCTTTATTTTAAAATGGGAGATAGGTACTAATCCGCGGAAATAACTATGGGACAACGCAGCACCAGAGCTACAATAATATCAATCCATGACCAGACATCTCTCATATTTAAACGATCATATTTAGCTAGTCCTACATCAAAATCTCAAGTGACTGTCGATTAGCAAATGTGGTCTAGGCCTTAAAAATGTAAACACTACAACGTAGAAAATGGCAGGCCGATCACATGCACATGTAAATATTGCAAAATAATGTAATATATTGTGACTTGCCCAATCATGAACCAAACTGACACCAGTTGCAAACTCAATCGGAATCAGACTCTATTAATGTTGAACCAGATGCCCCTCAAAGGTCAGTACTGGGACAGTCTTCTTTTTTAGATAAATGACATCCCAGTGGGAATAAAGTAAAATATGCTTGTTCGCTGACAACACCATCATCTATCTGGCTGTCATCGGCAACAGATGCATTAATTCCCCAAGATCTGGAGCTGACACTCTGGAAAGAGATAGTTGATTAAGTTCCATCAGGATAACTACAATGCGATGAGTCTCAGCAGAAAACAAATTCAGCACCAGTACAACATTCACACTCATATTTCAAAACAAGTCAACGCAGCCAAGTTGAAGTTGATGTGGTAATCCCTTCATTTCAACTAGCTCCAATTCTTTAACATATACTTCAGTGCTAAATAAACCAGGAAGAAATCCCAGATGCCAGAAGACAGGCAAATAGATAGTCAGTGTTTAGGAAAGGTCGCAGATGTGCACCAGCCACCAATAGGCTGACTTTCTTAACTTGCTCCTGCGAGGTGTTAGAACATATAGTCAATTCCTATATAAGTAACCACCTTTAGATGAACAATGCTCTCTCTTTGACTGTTAGAGTGACTTTCATACACAATATTTGTGTGACGCTCAGTTGCTATTAACCTACCATAATTTAGATGCCCCCATGGACAAGTTGTCATTGATTTTGCTAAATCATTCAATACGTTACATCACCAGTGGTTATTATATAATGTAGCTCATTATGGCAAGGCACTACGCATTCATGGATTACAACTTTCTTAGAGAGTAACGATTGATGATTTTATGATATACAATCCACCCCGCTGCAATCAAATCTGGAGTCCAACATGTGACAGTACTATGCTCATGATAAATAAGTGATCTTGCTTGTTAGGTTAAATCAACTATTGGACTGTTTGTCAATCTGGTAAAGCCAGTGCCTGTGAAGAGCTATAGAAAGACCTCAACCTATTACAAAGCTGGGAATTAGCTGGGCAAATGCACATTAATGCAAGTAAATGCTATGACCTATGAGTTACCATATGATCTACCCACAAGCAGAGCATAATAGATTTCCAGTATAAACTTGACACTACCAGCCCCATCCCACGAATAAGATCTACAGAACAGGATACCTTTAATGTTGAAATCTTTAACAACTTAAAACTGGGCATGCATCAATGGTGGGATCTATTGGGTGTGTGTGTGTGGGGAGGGGGTGGTCGCCAGTGCCTCCCTCTCCGGCAGTGCAAACTCAAAAATATGTTCACCGATATTTTGTTACAATAAAGCTATACATAGCATACAGGTATGCCTATAGTGAAGCACATGTTTCTCTCTCTCCTTAGACCAATTAAAGGCTTACTCGCAAGATGTAGTCCAAGTTCATTTGAGCTAATTGTTTAATATAAACACCTATAAAGTGACTATTCATGGAATGGGGCAGTGGGCCTGGTTCTAATTGGGGACTAATCCTTTTTAACACCTTTAAACGCTAAGCATGCTGAGAAAATCTGGGCTTATTTTAAATCTTAAATGTAGATCTCAATTTTAATAGCATATAATATGTCTATAGACCACATATGTATGCTATGGGGAGTTTATGCTGAGTAAGATGGCGCTATCGGGAAGAGAATTGAACGCATATCAAATAAATTATGCAAATCAAAACATTAACCAGAAAGACCCAAAAAGAAGTAGTTCTAAGCATCTCTTCATATTATTGATCCTCGCCGGTGACATCGAACAAAATCCTGGACACAATAGAGGATGTGGAATGTGCAAGAAACTAGTACAGAAATCAGACAAAGCAATTCAGTGTGACTGTGACAATTGGATACACACATGTTGCGCAAATGTTGACAGCAAAGCATATAAAGTTCTGCAGTTATTGGAGGACAAATGGTATTGCCCAAACTGTTCTGCAGCATGTGGCCTTTGTGCAGGGGTAACAAACTCGGACTTAGCAGTAAAATGTGATTCATGTAAAAAATGGGTTCATACCAAATGCTCACAAATCTCTGATGCAGACTACAAGGTAATACAAACGACAAACTGTGCTTGGATGTGTCCAAACTGTGACACATCAACCTATCTAATCATTCATCCTTGGCAGACTTTGAAATTAGTAACCAATTTGAATCAATTAGTGAATCACGACAGCCAAAATCTGTCAAGAAGGATAAAACAGTAAAAACAAAACAAATCACCATGGTATCAATCAACATAAATAACATCCGGGGAAAAAGTTGAAATAGTCATATCTATCACCATGCGATCCAGGCATTTTAGCCTTTCAAGAAACAAAAATAGACAAATCAGTAGAATCAAATGAGCTATTTCCACAGGAATTAGGTTATGATATATTCAGAAATGATAGACTAATGGGTAGGGGAGGGACTATTTTGTTAGTGAAGCAAAATTTAGAATCATCATAAGTTTACTACTTAGAAAATGGTTCAGAATCAGTATGGGCAAAATTGTCAATAAATGGAAAAGACCACTACATCAACAGTTGGTATATGAAACCAGATGCACCATCAGATCACATTATCCTACTAAGAAATCAGCTACTCATCATCAAGTCAAAACATAAAGCGAACCAGCTTCCAAATATTCATTCTCGGCGACTTTAACAACAGGAAAATTCATTGGAAAACAAAACTCAGCACAGAACTTGGTGCCTCTTTATCAGATTCAGACGGTCAAGCCTTAATTGACATCTTTGATGAATTTAGCATGGAACAGCTAGTATTTTTCCCAACCTGTGAAGCACTCTAGATTTAATCGCAACAACATTACCCGGTCAATTAAGTAACCTTCACTCACCAGACAAATTCAGTGACCACGATGCTGTTATGGCCACCCTGGTCTGCGACATCTCTGACAAAAAGAATCCACATAATCAGTTCTTTCAATATTCTAAAGGCGACTATGACTATTGGAGTTTACAAGAACGAAGTACCTCAATGGTCATGAGAATGGCCGCGATATCGAAACCAATTGGCAGCTAATTAAGAATTTTCTAAACGAAACCACCCGAAAAAACATACCTAGTAAGCTATCTCATTCACAACAATCAGTACCCTGGATAAACAACAAGATAAGGGCATTGATTAGGCGCAGGAACAAAACACACAGTCAGTTTAAAAAGACTGGCAGCCTACGCCTAAAAGATAGTTGGAAAGCTCTGTGAAAGCAAATTAAGAAAGAAGTTCTGGATTCCCCCAACAACTTTGTCAACAATTTGCTCGGTGACATCAAAGCTGACTCGAAACCCTTTTGGAAGTATATTAATAACCAAAAATCTGACAAACAAGGAATCACGCCACTCAAAACAAATGGAATTCTCACAGATACTGACCTCAGCAAAGCCGAACCACTTGACAGCCAATTTACTAGTGTTTTCACCGAAACAACCTTTAGCGAAATACCATACTCAATTCCTAAAACAAGCAAAATGGAAAACATCACCATCAGCCCAAATGGAATTAAGAAATTATTAAATGGTTTGAAAACATCAAAGGCCATGGGGCCAGACGTACTACATCTGCGAATACTCAAAGAACTGTCAACAGAACTGTCAGACATACTATCACATTTTTTCCAACAGTCCATAGATAAAGGATTTATCCTAACTGAATGGAAATCGGCAAACATTTGTCCTTCATATTAAAAAAGCGACTGGTCGATACCAGGTAACTATAGACCGGTTTCCCTCACATGCATTTGCTGTAAGATGCTGGAACATATCATCTGTTCTAAGTTAATGAGCCATTTTGAATAAAATAACATCCTAATTCACGGACAACACGCCTTCCGAAAATTTCACAGTTGTGAAACTCAACTAATTAATGTCATCAATGATTGGGCTTCATCCATCGATAAACGGAAACAAGTGGACATTTTTGTTCTCGACTTTGAAAAAGCTTTTAATACTGTTCCACATGCACTTTTGAAATCTAAATTGCACAAATATCGTGTGTCAAAAACATACTAAATTGGATTGACTCATTCTTAACAGGTCCCAAATAGTGCGTAGTAATCAATGGTGCCAAATCAAACGTTGCTGACATTATTTCTGGAGTACCTCAAGGAACCGTTCTAGGCCCGTTACTGTTTTCAGTCCACATAAATGATATAGTCTAGGACATTTCCTCAGAGATCAGGCTATTCACTGATGATTGCGCATGCTACCGGGAAATTGATGACCCTAAGGACTGTGAAGCACTCCTACAAGACATAAACATGTTAGGTAACTGGGCTACCATTTTGGGAATGCGTTTCCAACTAGTAAAATGCAACATGATGAGCCTAACCAGAAAAAAAACCCCACCAAATTCGAATACACACTAAAAGGAACCAGTCTAGGTTTTGTTTCATCAGTAAAGTACCTGGGCGTCAACATCACCAATGACTTAAGCTGGAACAAACACATCATTGAGATCTGCAGCAAATCATACAGAACCTCACCTATTGCAGAGAAATTTATCATTCTGTTCCCAAGAAATCTGACTTCAAGCATACATGGAACTAATTAGACCGGTTCTGGAATATGCAAGTATAGCTTGGGACCATCATCAGATAACTCTTCAGGACAAACTAGAAAATGTACAAAAACGTGTGTCTAGATTTATCACCTCAAACTATTGCTACGAATCAGGCAGCATGACAAATATAATGGAAACCCTAAAACTCTCACCATTGTCAGACAGAAGGAAACAAAACCGCCTTATTTTGTTCTACAAAGGTCTACAGCAACAAGCAAAGATATCATTAGACAGTCTACAGACCCCAATTCGCAAAACCAAAAACATGCACAACATCCACTTCAACCAAATTTACGCAAGAACTGACGTCTTTAAACTCAGCTTTATTCCCAGTACGTTAAGGGATTGAAACAAACTATCACAGTTCAGAAAACTCTGCAAATCCTACAAATAAATTTACTGAATTAATCAAAGGTAAAAAACATGACGCGTGGGTCTGGTCAAGCATTCCCAACACAGCATGCGGGTTGTAGTTGTCAAGTGGGTCGGTCTCTTCCTCGCCGTCGTTGAAGAGAATGTGCGGTCGGAGGTGGGAGCTGCCATCGTCATGTTGGCGGTGCTGGTGACAATGTTCCTTGTAGTACTAGTGGTGGTGCTTCTGGCTGTACTGTGCACGGATGAGGTCTTCTTCCTTGGTCGGTGAGTCCTTCCAGCGAGAAAAAGGGTGGGAAGGTCGGGTTATCCATGGGGAGAGGGAGGTGTTTGCGGGTGGTTGTGATGCGAAGCATGCCTGGCACATGCCTAAGGTGGAAAGCGCCGCAGATGGCTCTTTTACTGCAGGTGGTTTTCGATCTTTCCTACCTGCGTCTGAGAACTGATTCTCTCTCGGGGCGCTAATGCGACGAAGGAGAGGAAAAGGGGAGAGAGGTCGCAAGCGTGTGCGTGTGTTTCAAACTAGTTTAGTGGGCTCATGTGCAGTATTTTCCATCCGCCGAACACGCAAACATGGTGGCGAGAGGAGCAATACGCATCCTCATCGTCGGTTGGAACATAATTATTACCATGTCTTCACTCGGGAGGCGGTAGGGCCTGTTTGAGCGGTACGTAGCTGTCTCTCAGGGACTAACTTAACAGGGGTCGGGACTAGGCTCTGGAGGGGGAGACAGCGGAAATTTTGCTGGCAGTCGATACATTGCTAGCAGTTGCTATCATCCAGTTCGTCTATAAGGTGTTAATGGGTCGTAAAAAAGTTGTTAGTATTGGTTTCCTAAGTCGGCCAATTTCCGCTAAGGCGGAAATGGGGGTGCTTATCCTACTACTTTAATGTGAGGTCATTGGGGGGGGGGAAGGGGGGGGGGGAGGAGAATCTTCGTCTGGTTGATCCTGTTCTCTGTAATCGTCCTGAGGCAATCCTTCCGTGTGTGCCTAACTTTAATCTTTAGGGGGTGGCTTAGAGCAAAATGTTTTGCGGTTATGGCCCGTAACATCCACAGGACGCTAATGGCTAGATTATGTGAGAAGCTCTACCATTGCTAAATCGTGTGAATCTTCCTCTCAGAGATGAAGACCGCCTTGAGCAGCGTCAAGAAAAGCTTGACAGAATCCAAGGATGACCTCAGCGAGTTTCAGACGCCACAGCTGACTCGTGCAACTAAAAGGAGAGTTTAAGGAGTATGGGCGTCACAGAGGTCTAAGGCGACAGCTGTCTGAGAATGGTGCAGTCCATTTAAAAAGGATTCCGATTGGCCCGATGGTCATCTGTTTCGGTCACAAAACTGAAGGCCGATGACCGCAGAATCAAGTAATTAAGCGAGTTTAGCCTGATCGCCGGCCAAGCCGTCAAAATGAAAAAGGATTCGTTAGTCGACGGAGATCGTGCTGAGGTGAAATTTCTTCAAGGGTGCGCCTAAAGCGCGCTAGTGACTGTTGTGTGGTATTTTTTAGGTGTCTTCTTTGAGAGAAAGGAGGGAGTCACCCGACCCAAAAAAGCTAAACATGTGTGGAGGAGCACAGTACCTCGATAGAATATGTCCATGGGGAGCAGGCTTAATGGCGCGATGGGAGTCACGACATTAAGGTCGTTAGCAACGGGTGCTGAGAAGCGGCACTTGAATAGGAGTGTAAAAAGGTGAGCTGAAGAATGCGGTGAACCGGAGGCTCAGCTATCCTTAACCTACGATTGTTTGCTAACCAAGAAGGCTCTAGGCCTGCAAGAACAGATCAGATCGTGGTGCCTGTGACAGACGGCGGTCGTCACTGTTCTAGATGAGAGCTACGGGGCGAATGGTTACAATGTCCGCCGGTGACTTTCATTTAATGGAAGTTCCAAGTGCGGTGTAGTGGGCCTAACTTTAAGGGAATGTCCTTTGGCGGAAATAAGCGTCTTTGATTGCAGCGCTATTATTTTTCTTCACGAGGATGCCACCTACAAATTTGGTCGCTAAGGTGGACATCCTGCTTCGAGTAAATTCATAGCAGGAGTAAGTTGCAATACAAGAAATTGAGACTTCGCTTGGTGATGAGCAATGGGCAGAAAAATAACTTAAGGCGTTGAATCTGCACAGAATAGAAAGCTGCGGTAGTTAGTGCATTTAAGATTTAACACACAGTTCATGTAGAGGAGGCAAAGGTTCGTCACATTCTTTCCGTGAACACACGGGCCTAGATTTTGCTATGGCGGACGCTGCTGGCTCCGAACCAGCCTTGTAGGTATAATCCCACTGCACAATGCCACGCAGTGAGTTAGTCCTCAGCGGTCAGAGATCATGATGTCATGGAGATGATCATGGAGATAATCGCGGGATTCCTAGTGGAATAGTTCATAGTTCCTCGAAACGGGTGCAGATGAATTGTTGGCGGTCGTTCAGTTTCAGAGGCAGAAGGAAGCGCTGAACAAGTTTCGAATACAGGGCATTATCTTTCATTTCAGTTTGAGCAGTAAGAGTGCAGTTCCACAGGATATTCTGGGACAAGGCATACACGCTGAGCGAGCAAAGGGGCAATGGGAGGCAGAACTCAGTCAGAGGCAAGTACTCTGAGTCCTAAAGCAATGACAACAGTACGTTCGCAGATTCGGACGTAATGATCACTGTTGCTTTTCTTCCATGCACAATGTATTAAGCGGCACAGGGAGAGGCGAAGAGTCCACGGAGGCGGCACAATAATTTGAGATGCTAACTTGACCACTTTCCTGAGCGTCCGTCCAAAAAATGTGGACGATTGAGCACTGCGGCTGTGTAGATGTCAATCAGGGTGAGCAGTAGGTGGTTCTTTTTCAAAATATTCTTATAAATATGATCCTTAGAAAGTGGAAATCCCGGGCTTTCTAATGGTATCAAACACTCCTGGTGGCATTGTGATCATTGGCCGCTACACGAGGATGAAGTCGTGCAATGATAGTATATACATCGCGAAAAGGGTCCACCCAGTCACTGAACGTGGCTATGCCTTGCCTTATGAGAAAACCTGTATACTACGGGCCAGTGGTCTGGCAGATGCGCATCTGCGCAGAAGTAAATCGTCCTGTTAACCTTTCTTCACTTGCATTACTGCCATCTATCAGGGTAACTATAGTACGGTCCGATAGATGGCATCCACTGGTTCCGGGTCGGCTAGTCGTTCCCGTTCCTCGAATACATGCCTCGTCAACCCATCCCCTAGCCATCAATATCTCTATTGAGGGCGATACCCTGAAGGGTAATGGGGGAGGTGGTACGTCGCATGGATTTTAAAAGGTTTGATAGGGTGGTATACTTTTTGCATGAGCTGGTGTACTCGGGATTTTATATATATATATATATATATATAGATCGTAGATTCGAAGTGATCTCATAACATGTTAACTGACAACAGGAAGGCGCAGCGCTATCATGGTGCATTCATGTCACCTATTTACAAGGGTCCGGTTACTAAAACAGTGAAAGTTGCCATTTTATTGTCTTAATTAAAGGTTATATCTATACACATTATTTATAATGCATACAAGGTGGCGTCATCGAGTCGGGTATTCCCAAATCGATAAGGTCGCAATAGAAAGCTGGCCCTCATAACCCTAGTACTTCACATAGCCTTGGGAACAATGGTTAAGGTGTTATTTGAAACATCAGGAATTTCTTTGCTTTATCAAGTCGAGAGGGTGCAAGGGCACAGGTCACGCATGGTTGTGCAGGTGAGGGGAGGAGTCAAATAGCAGACACATAGGTCAATCAACAAACAGTGCATTGTTTTGATACATTCCCAGACTTACAGGGATGAGTTCGTCTAAAAAGATGATGAACGGCGGAATTTGGGGTTGGCAGGCACAGGTGTACCTGTAGTGGGTGTTTGGTATTGGGGTTTTCGTAGCGGAAGTCATGACGTTTTGGGTGTCACCTCATCGGGGGGGGGGAATCAAGCAGAAAAGGATCAACGTACAGCGATGGCAGGGGAAGGGAGGGGGGGGGGGGGGACATTGCTGAACGTGATACTCAACCTCGAATCAGAGGTGGGGTAGCCTTTAAGCTAAGGGAACGGCACAGGGTACAAATAACTGAGGCACTGAGGCATCAGTGCAGTTTCGAAGGGAAGCTTACCATGGTTGTAGTTCCCGCAATTCACTCGGGGTTGGCATCATCAATCGCACTGTCTTCCCCGTCGGGAAGGTCAGGTGCAGGTAGGGTTGCACAATTTTTCGATTATTCGATTAATCGCGATTATATAATTCAAAATGATCGTGAACGATTATAAAATGAAATAATCGTATAATCGCCATGTTGAAATTTTTGTCAAGACACTTTTACGCTTGTGAAACTCTGCTCGCGTTACCAAGCATGGAAACAAACATCCGGCTATCAGCCGAATGTGTGAATGATTAAATAAACTAAATAAATAAATAACTGATTTGTTTGTATTGACTCAGGATTAGTTTTAGATGAATAAAGATTGTTCACTTGGTCGCTATTTGTCATTGTTGTTGTAATCACATACGCTTATCCCGCGTTCCCCATTCTCTGAATAGTTATGCGCTAACGGTTTTCCCAAAAAAAACCCTGATACCACGGAAATTCAACGCATTTTCTCATGTAAGGATTCTCACCGCCTATGCCTATGTTTAGTGTATAAAACATCCCCGGGGAAGTGAAATTATTTGATTTGAGCGCCTAAATATTGCGTATCCTTTAATAAAGGTCGTTTATTACATCAAAATTAATCCACAATTTGATATAAAATGGCGTCACGAATAAAATACAAATCACGTGATTCGCCTCCAATTGAAGTTTATTTTAGAGCGAGTACTCGGATATAAATATTCTGGAATCGGGGACTCAGAACTCTGGAATTTCTATATATTATCACTGCGCGATAGGAACTGAGTGAGTCTAGACCCTAGCATTGGGAACTAGCATATAAACGCCTCAAATATTACAACACACACACAGGAACTGCGTATTATACTGATCTGAATAACGGATACCCGTTTGATAAACTCCAGTTAGCGTATAATATCTCGCGAGAACACGCCGCCTCCCATCGCAAAAGATCCACTGGCTCGCCAACTTAAGAAGCCGGCTATATTGTCGTTCGCAATAATTCAATTTTGATCATTTAATGTTGACCGGCGTTACAAAATTGATGCGCATTTTCTCCCGTGCTTGTTTGGTACATAAATTTGGCCTTACAATATATTTAGAAGGAAGCTATTTAATCACGCCAAGACTGTTTTAAGCGCATTTTAACTACAAAAGTGTGGAATAAACTTTATTATATCTTGAGCATACACGGCCTACTATTAGTATTAATCTAATAGGTGGTCGAGATTTACAAATCCGAGGCCTGTATTGACTTCTAGAGGGGCCGGAAATGTATCAGGGCAGAGATCTGTCTTAAGTCGACACACCCTGTGACACGATTGTTATTATTCTACACGCGGGTGGGCTTCTAATACAGAGTTTTGCCGTTTTGAAACTGCTAAGAAATCATTGGAGCTCATATGTCAAAGTTAGGGGGTGGACTTCTATTAGAGCATAGGCTACAATTAAACGAAATACATTACCTTCAGTTTTCCGTCTAGAAAAATCTTGATACATTCCTTTGTTTGCAATCAGCAACTGGCGTATTCTGTCCATGTATGTATACCCATGTGCCTAACCCATAATCTTACAATCTGCAGTAGCATAATACCGTCCTCTAAGCAGCATTGACATAGTTAATATAGTTCATGATTAATCGTATGATCGCGATTATCTTTCTTAAATGATCGCGATTATGAAAAGTGAATAATCGTGCAACCCTAGGTGCAGGTTGTTCAGTCGACCAGGTCGCTAGGTGAATGGTAGGTTTATGGTAGGTTTTCGTTACTCGTCGAGGTTATGTTCCCATGGCAGGACGGTCTTCTCTTCTACACAAGGTTTGAGACGGTCAAAATGCAGCAGAACCTCCTTGCTGTCCGGCGCACGGAGGCGATACGTAACATTCGATTTTCGCTCTTCTGTGATTCGAGGAGTATATCCACAAGAACTCTAAGGCGATTATATCTGTGTTTGTGATCATGAATGAACCCAGATGATCATGGATTCATAATATAAAAGACGCAAAAATGGGTATTTCAGAGTTTTATTTCATCATTTTACAAATGATATAAGGTACATTTACAGAAACTATGATTACAAACAATAGGTTTATTACATAATATGATACATTCAGCTTTTTCGGTCCCCCGTATTGGTTATTATTTAGACTCCATAGCAAAAAACTTCCCCACCCCAAAAATGCCATTTTGACTTGGAAATTTGAGCCAAAAAAAGTGAAAGCAATGTACTCATATATATGATGAACACACTTTTTAAGCACATGTAAATCAGTAAAAAACTGTAATACATGGGGTAAAACAGTATTTCCCGTGGCTGCTCTTATCTCTCGGATAATCTAGACTATGGAGTACTGTTACCAATAATTCCATTCTAGCTCACCTGGCCAGAATGGCCATGTGAGCTTATGACATGGTGACCATCCACCAAATATTTCTTTAAACTTCTCAAGAATCACTTGACCGATTTCAATTGTATTTGGCAGGAAGAATACTTATGACATAGGGCTCCAGGTTTGTTCAAAGGCAGCCGATCGGCCAATTTGGTTGGTGGCCATCTTGGATTTTGTCCGATTTTTAGAAGTCTAAAAATGTTCTACGAAACTGTTTGGTGGCCATCTTGGATTTCAGCCCCCTCCCAAAAAATCCCATATTAAGCAATAGGAGATTTGTAATGTCTCGAGAACCGCTGGGAGGATTTCAACCAAATTTGGCAGCAAGCATCCTTGGGACATAGGGAACCATGTTTGCTTAACGGAAGTCAATCAGGCTGGTGGCCATCCTCTGGCCAATTTTTAGAGACGTCTTTAAAAACCTTCTCTGAAACCACTTGGCAGATCGATTCAAAACTCATGAAACATCATCTAGGGAAAGAGGTCAAACAGGTTTGTTCACGGTAACTTGATTGGCCAAATGCTTCAGAGGCTATCTTGGATGACCTAGTCTGGCGAAAACGACTTCTCCAAAAATCTCTAAATGCATCAGGTCAAAATTTGAGAGATAATATTAGGGACCATTAAGTTTTGCTCAAGGCTAGTTGATGCACAAAAAAACATGGCCGCCATGATATTGGATATTTTTATTTGATGGATTTTGAAGCCGAAATTGGTTTTATCACATTTTTTGGGTATACCGATTTCAAATTTGCCAATTTTGTAACTGTTGGATAACTGTTTGGCGGCCATCTTGGACCATTTTCCGGCCAAAAGCTACCATAATAAAGCAATAGGAAGTTAAAAATTTCTTCTCGAAAACCAATTGGCCGAATTTCAATTATACTTGCCACGAAGCTATTGTTAGGGCATAGAGATCTAAGTTGCTTCAAACAAAGCTGATCGGCCAATTTGGCTGGCGGCCAATCCTGGATTTTGGCCAATTTTTAGAAATGTCTTTAAAAATCTTCGAAACCACTTGTGGGATCGATTCCAAACTCATGAAACATCACCTAAGGCAACATCTGAACCACATTTGTCAAGGAAATTTGATTGGTCAAATGCTTTGGTGGCCATCTTGGATGAGGTACTTTTTGCGAAACCTACTTCTCCAGAACCGCTGAATGGATCGAACGGAAATTTGAGATATATGATTAGGGAGTAAGGTAGGCTTGCACGATTGTCCGATATTATCGAAAATCGCGATTTTTTTTTCAGCCACGATTTTTTACGATGTGATTTTGAAAAAAAATCGAACTATCGCCAAAATTTTACTGTCATGCCGTATTCGGTCTATTTGTAGCATAGGTGTCTATTACGGAAAGCTGTTCAATTTATTTCGAACCAACATCTCAGAGAAAGGGGTGGGATTATACTAGGAATAGGTTAAAAAAAGTTGAAGTTCATTCTCTAAAATTGCTTTAAAAGACGGACACTAATACGAAAATTCAACGCAATTTACCGGTATAATTTCTTGCCGCCTTACTGTATACCTCAAAACCATGATCGCGGGAGTGAAATTATTACCTGGGAAGGTATAAATATTGCATGTTTTTTAATAAGCATGATTTATAAAATCAAAAAATTAACCCAAAATTTAACATTAAATGGCGTCGCGAGAATATATAAATCACGTGATATTGCTTGCTCTCCTGTTTTTGGAGGCGAGAGGTGGTGCGTTCACAAATATGATAGCTAAATGAGATGGCATACACGCTTTAGCAAGCAAGGTGAACTATCCAAGATGTTTCTGAAGGCTACTATTATTATTATTAACCAGGTACTCGGTAAATCCGGAGCAGATCTAAACATTAGATATCTATGGATCTATGTACATTCCTAATATCACGTGATTTGTATATTTTCACAAAGACAACATGAAATGCCAAATTTTAGGATTCATTTTCATGTAATAAATGATGATTTTAACAGAGTACGCAATATTTAGGTTGTCCAATATAATAATTTCACTCCCGCAGTGATGAATATGGTATACATTAAGCCAAGTGGTAAGGCGGCAAGAAATTATTAATTGTCCTATTTTCGTGTTATTAACGATCGGTCTTAGTTTAAGCATCTTGGCAACTGAATTTCAAGTTTTTGAAATTTCAATTTGAAGTCATCCGGAAAAAACTGATATGAAAACTCGGAACGAAACCGATATGTCTACATAAGCCAAACCGACTGCACGTCCAACTCAACCCAAGACCAATTCACCCCCCTGTGAATTTATATACCTTAAAATAGGCTATACGATATATATAGACTAAGGGCCATTTTGTTCAAGGGAAGTTGATACATAAAAGACATGGCCGCCATGGGCTGATCCAAATGTAGGGTTTTTAGTGGCCATATTGAATTTTTTATGGATTTTGAAGCCGGAATTGGTTTTATATCAGTTTTTTAGTGTGCTGATTTCAAATTTGCCATTTTCGAAACTGTCGGATAAACGGTTTGAGGGCAATCTTAAATCGTTTTTCCACCAAAAGCTCCCATACTAAAGCAACGGAAAATTTCAAATGTCTTCTTCTTTAGAACCTCTAGGCCGATTTCAATTATAGTTGGCAAAAAGCGTCCTTAAAGCAGACATGTTCAAGTTTGTTCAAATGGAGACAATCGGCTAATTTGGACAGTGGCTATCTTGGATTCTACTCAAGAACCACTGGCCTGATACTAGCGGGATTATAATGATAGTAGAGAATATAGATTCTAGTTATTTACCCCTATGTACACATGTAAACATCTAAATGTGGCAGACAAATATCACCTGACAATGCTCTGGTATCTAGCATTTAATCTTTACCTATCTTAACAAAGAGAGAGCAATTGTGACTGATTTATATAATACAAGAGGCCTGTGATGCTCACCTGGACCATTAGCATTTGAACCATTTGCATTTAAATACACATGGAAGATCCAAGACGACGAAATATTGAACAATCACAATTCATGTTTCATATGTTGAAACCTACTGCGATGACTGTTTCACCCAAGTTTTGTTGAAACCGGCCCATTGATTAATGCAGAGTAGTATTTTAAATGTTGGTGGGAACTCTTTGGAAAATCCACGATGGTTGACAAAAAAATTATTTAATCAAAGTTCTGAATAGAGGTTTTAGAACCTACCACTAAGATCTTTCCAAACAATTTTGGTTAAAATCCACCAACAGGTTAAAGAGGAAATGAATTTGGACCATTTCCGGTAAAGAATCTAAGATTTTTTCGGGGTTTCTCATAAGGGTCCTTTTGAGGGTGTAGACCAACCGGGGGGGGGGGGGGGGGGGGGGGGGGGGGGGGGGAGGGGGGCACCCAAAAAGTTGTGCTAGTGGGTCCCACGGGACACCTGAACATCTTGCATGATTGCTAAATATGAATTAGATTTACAGGTTTTTGCACAAACATACCCACAAAATCAAGCATGGGACCCTCATAGCTGTGCAACCATGGTACTCTAATATTAGCATTGATGAGAAAACCTGCATGGGAATCACAAATTTCAGTTTGGGACCACCAGCTTTCAGGTTGGGACACTTAGATTTCTATGTGTGGTGTCCCTGGGACCTCTAGAATTTAGATGCTGTGAGAAACACTGTTAATATCATATGATCATTCTAGCCAAATCTGTTTGAAATCAGTTAAACTGTTAAGGAGATGAGATTTGACAATTTCCAGTAAATTTCTCATAAAATCTAAGCTTTTCACACAAAAAATTGTTAAAGAAAACGTCTGATTGCAAATTCCATAGCCTATTATGATAGGAGACTATCAGACAAATTTCTTGAAATCGGTCAAGTTGGTAGGAAGCGATTTGACAATTGTTTCTTTTAATAAAATATAAGATTTTCATGGAAGTTCTAGAATCTATTATGATCCTTTCAGCACAATTTGGTTGAAATCGGTCAAAATGTTAACAGAAGCAATTTGATAATTTCCGATAAATTTTTAATAAGATCCAAGATTTTCATCCAAAATATTGACCAATCAATATTCTAAATAGAAAATTTGGAGCCTATGGCCATAGGATACTTCCTGCCAAATTTGGTTGAAATCCACTGAGCAGTTAAAGGATCTGAGTTTTGACAATTTCTAGTAATTTTTTCAAAAAATCAAAAAATGGACCAATCAAAATTCTGAATAGAGGTTCTGGAGCCAGCCATGATAAAATTATTCTAGCCAAATTTGGTTGAAATCCGTCATGCGGCTAAGGAGATGCGTTTTGATAATTTTCAGGAAAATTTTACATAAAATCTAATACTTTCAGCAAGAAAAAATCGACCAATCATAATTTGGAAGAGAGGTTCTGGAGACCACCACTATATGATCCTTCCAGCGAAATTTGGTTCAAATCGCTCAAACCATTCAGGAGGTGATTTGATGGACAGGCGGATGCCTTTGGGCCAGGTGAGCTAATAACTATCCTACCACTATTTATACATATATATATATATATATATATATATATATATATATATATATATATATATATATATATATATATATATATATATATATATATATATATATATATATATATATATATATATATATATATATATATATATATATATATATATATATATATATATATATATATATATATATATATATATATATATATATATATATATATATATATATATATATATATATATATATATATATATATATATATATATATATATATATATATATATATATATATATATATATATATATATATATATATATATATATATATATATATATATATATATATATATAAATAGTGTACGACTGTACATACCATACTTTAATTACTTATCGTATGTCTTAAGACATGGCCTGACCATCAAAGTACATTCTTTTACATTTCCATGACACACACACCATGCAAGAGCAGCAAGATGGGCCCAACTGAATAATGTCACCAATGAAGGAAGGTAACAGGAATGATCTGTACACATATATACATACTTGAACTCTGGACTCAACCATAGAACACAATTGAAATATTGCCGCCAGAGATGCAGAGAAGTGATCTTAACTTCTATGGTGAACAGACCTCACTACCATTATATTTTAACCAATATAATAGTGATTTTGACATTAGAAATGGATACCAGTAGATTTCTGATATTTAAATTCAATTCCCTATCATAGGAGAATTGGTGTCCAATTTTGAGACAATGTTATTGCAAGCTAATGTTAGCTAAGACAACAATAGTATTCGGCAGCATTCCTTCCAGATGAGTAGTGAATAAAAATATTATGACATGTGCAGGCTACCTTACCTTTTGTCTCTGTGTTACCTGGTGGTATTGTGCATACACCAGCATATGTATCAGGTGAGAGCCATAACACACAAGCAGAAACAGGTGTTCTCATGCGCAAAGGTGCAGTTTGAGTTTTAGACCATTATGCACCAACTTAGGTGATCTGAATGGTTGTTTTGGGGTGTGAACATGATGCCAGTGTGAAGGTTACCTGGTGGCATGAAATGGCAGATTATTGGCATGCATAAGACTGGTGTGTCATGCAGAGAAATTGTCTGGCAAATGAACATTAAACATCAGTTGTTTAATTACAAAGCATACACAGACTCATGATGTCAAAGATAGGCCAAGATCTGTATAACCGTGGAAGACTAATGCCTGTGAAGATCAAGACGTAGTATGCCTTGCCAGATGATCAGCATCAACCAACAGCAGAGTGCTAAGACTCCAATGGCAAACACACAATAGGGTGTACCTGAGCACTGTCAGGAGACCAATCAGAAATCCTCTATGTATTCCACATCACAAACAGGAGTGTCTGAGGTGGTGCATGGCAAGTCTACTGGAACATGAGATCCTGGTTAAGGGCACATTGGTCAAATGAAAGTTGGTTCCTGCTTTACACTAATGAAGGTCGAACTTGAGCATGGAGGTCTAGAGGCATGACCTATGACCAGTGATCATCTGACTGTATCTGGAAAACTCAATGGCAGAGATACCAGGATGCCATCTTGGACAGAGATGTAATTAGTGATTTTGTCAATCATGTGCTTGAAAGCCGCTCTATCATCATGGATGACAATGCTCGACCTCATCGTGCCATAGAAGTATGTGACTATCTGTGGCAGAATGCTATTGAAATGCAAGGCGTCCTGACCTGAACCCTATAGAACAGATCTGGGATGCTTGGGGGAGCGTGGTGAGGGAGTGATCCTCTTGCGCAGAAATTATAGGAATTGACTCTTGCACTGCACGATGAATGGCAGAGAATACGGAGATTCATTGACTAGTGTTCAACATGAGGCATTGTGTCCAGTCAGT
Organism: Chaetoderma sp. LZ-2023a; assembly: GCA_034401795.1. Taxonomy (NCBI): domain Eukaryota; kingdom Metazoa; phylum Mollusca; class Caudofoveata; order Chaetodermatida; family Chaetodermatidae; genus Chaetoderma; species Chaetoderma sp. LZ-2023a. The sequence continues at coordinate 85,539,672 of CM067369.1, forward strand.
CATCAAGGCACAGGGTGTATATACACGATACTAATCAGTGACATACTCAAAACAGTGTTCAGATGTTGGATGACATTTACAGATGATATTACTGACAATCAGTTCATTTGTGTCAGCAGTGGAGCAATAGTTGAAAGCCATATGACAAATGCTCATTGTCAAGTTACTTCTTCAGCTGGTAATAACACCGTTCAGTGTCTCCATGACATCATCATTTCTTTACTTGATGTATTATTATCGATTGTAATCAGATATACACGTACAAATGTTAGATATTATTGGCATTCTCATAGCACAGGACATTGTACTAACATACATCCCCCCTCACATAGCTACGTTGTTCGAGGCCGTACTTGCAGACCGTTGATCTTTTGCTATGTGAAGTAACATTATGTTGGTGGGCTGGAGGCAGCCAATTATATTTCTGCCTACTTCAATCTAACTTCCACTCTAAAAATAGAGGCGTGGCTTCGTGCCAATATCGATGGAGAGCTCGTGAGAGATGAATGTCAGGCGATGTGATTGGGCGTATATTAGTAGGATGATAATAACTGGGCAATTTTATTAGGCGGTAATTGACTGACTTCATTTATGACATCACACTTGATATGGGAGCAGAGCTGGAGGGCAAGACCGTGCAATAGGGCGATGAGCACAAGATGGCCTGTCCATGTATGTGAAAACATCTGGTGATGCTTAATTTTGCACAGATGTATATATGGGGCAAATATCATGATTAGTTATTATTTGACAGAACAGTAAAATTATTGCCAAATCAATCAAAGCCAGTTATATCAGGTATGTTTCTACACAATGGACCTTTCCTGTTTTAGCTATGCCCAGACCATCTCTAGATAATCTCCACCTACACTTCGCTCATGTTGGGATCGATCAATCCCTGGACTTCCTGACTATTAATTTCCACAAAACTATACAGGGAAACATGTTGAATATTTTGAAACTAATTTGACTGCGTGCTGATGCTGCCTAAGGCATCAACAGCGCCCAGTCAGATTAGTTTCAAAATATTCAACAGAAAGTTTATTAAATGGTAAAGACATACAATTCTTACAACATGTCGGACTCTTAAGCGTTAAAGACGGACTATATCGAGTCATTCATGACATCATGATTATGACATCAGCCTACATGTCACGTAGTTGATTATGACCTCATATGATAGACGGATAAACTTGGAAGGTCCATTATATGACAACAAATGCTGTCAAAAAAAGAATAATATCAATATAGTGGTTATTGTTATTTTGCCTTTATTTAAGCCTTTAATTATCAAGCCGGCCAATAACAGCTCTGGATAGATTTCCATTTACAGGCCAAGAGAAGACCACTCGAATAGCTCGCTAACTGAAGCAATCATTCCAGTGAGATTTTCTTCTTTTGGACTGCAAATGAACATTCACCAAAATTTAAATTGTCATGAGAAGCAAAAGGTCATGTATAAGGACAAGACCAATCACACATTGCCGACCATTTTCCTCCATTTTTTGTCACTTTTCATTAAAATTTTGGATTTCCCTGATTTTTTAGATTTTTATTTCTTTTTATCATGACCACAGTTGTGGAATCTCAGTGTAGGTACAAAATTTTTAATGTTCCAAGTGTGCGATAAATCAGAACAGAAGTTTCTGAGATATTAATAGATCCAAATCAAGATAAGAAATTCATTCTTCCCAGAGCACTCATAGCAAGCTATGCTTCTTTGTCCAGCATTTCACTTCCAAAATAAGAAGTCACCAGCCTCATAGATAACTTTTTAATGTTTAAACCGCCGCTGAAATCAGTCAAAACTAGCCTCTGCAGTGGTCTTGACGAACATCCATTTAAAGGCCAACAGAAGACTATTTTTTAAATTACACAATGATAAAAATTTAATACTGGAGTATCTGACACAGTTATCGAGCCAGTTATTCTGACTGGCTCGATAACTGAGTCAGTTATTTGAGTGGTATATTTTTCAAAGGGAGTCTTCGCTTGGCTTGTAAATAGACATTCCCTAAACAAAAATCTAAATTTTCTTGACCAGTCATGGCCATTAAGCCATTATTAAACTATTAGCTCTTGTGGCTTGCAGGCAAAACCTGGTGGAAGACTAATGTCAGACTTGAGAATGGTGGCGGTAAAATTTGGCGACATCATAAACAAATTCCCGTTGCACAATTCTCAAACGCTAAACTAGAGATCATGTAAACGACAACTGATACCCACAATTCAGCAGGATAACTGTTAGTAAATAAGACACTTTCAAAGTGATGGTTCAATTTCAAAGTGGTGGTCTCTGGTATGGATGCGCTCCAGCTGCAGACTTGATCTGTGTTTTTATTGTTGAGGGAGCCTTCTGATTACCTATGCAAAAAGTAAGAATTTTTTAGCACAGAATTAGTAATGAACAGGTATAAAAGCATATAACCACCTCAAAACTCACCACACACAAACACACACACCCCCCCCCCAACCTTCTCCCCTAAAGATGGGCTAATATTTGGCAAGATAAATATCTGATTGTACTAAAATTTCTCAAAGGTTATCAGCTTGATTATCAGAGCAATCAGTGAAAAAAATTCACGCTATACCTGAAAGTACATGCATTAAATACAAAATTTACCCATTTAAAAACGGAATAACAAATACAGATTTTACCCATTAACAGTAAATTTATACGTTACAGCACACAATACAGAATTTATCTAGTAAGAATAAAATCATAAGAGAGCATAATACCTATACTCAATTGCAGAGTTAACCCTTTAACCTTCAAACTTGTATTTTAACTTTCTCATAACAGATATTTATTTGCAGACCAAGAAGATTATTTTTGAGAATTTAACACTGAAATGATTGGTGTGATAATAGTGTCATTGAAGTTGTATATTTTCAAAAATAGTTTTCTGGTCTGCACATCGACATTTCGCAAGATTAGTAATGATTGTATTCATCATGTCATTGTATGGCTATGCAGCAACGATATTGCATGGTGCTGATCAGGCGGATGACCCAATATTGAAGACTGAATAACCACTCCACTGGCAACAGACAATACATGTCAGCATAAGCACTGTATTAACACACTCTACGACACATCCCATAGATCTTATCAGGGAATATTTTGTTTGAAAAAAATTGCGTAGCAGTCACTGCTAAACAAATCGAATAATGCATAGCCATTCATAGCACTTGCGTAGCAAACAAACTGTTGAAACTGGTTGGTGTTCCAACGGGAAAACCTTTCAAAACATGTTTGCATGATCAAAAACAACTTTTTCGTCTACACACGCTATGAGCAAGTGAATCCGAAAACCACCGAAAAGCATAATTTTCCGATTTCGCAAAATGTTTTCCCTATGGAATAGATAACATATGTATAACATATGTCAGATTCAGAATATGCATATACTGGCTCTGGCTAAGGTCAGGGAGTATAGGAAACCTAAAATAATACGTATTGGCAGATTTGGCAATTACACTGATTGGATGCTGTTGCTGCTTAAGGCAGCAACACATCCCAGTCAAATTATTTTCAAAAAAATCATTAATGTACCTCCCATGAATACTGTGATTTCATTGACTAGGGTTAACATATATTTTGTAAGTTACCAACCTACATCACATATCTCTTTAAACTGGTAGGCTAAACAAAATCTGTTGCAGGCTATTGCAGCTGTGAGCAACAGGGCTCCCTTAAAAACTTGCAACATATTCAACAGCTTATTAAGATGAAATTGAGTTTCTGCGATACTATGACTTCAGTTGAAAGAGTTAACAATTTTAATTTTAAAATTACTAATGGTTGTTTTCTCTGGCTTAAATAGTGAATGATAAAAAGTTTTACTGTGATCAGCGTGTATCAATCGGCCCACGTGTTACTAGCAGAGTTACCCTTATGCGTCCTTTTGCGCGTATATATGCATACAAATGGCAGAGGGATGCATACAAATAAACCCTCTGCATCCCCGAGGGACGCAGTGAAAAAGTGTAACGGAAACTAGTAACTTTGCGTGTGCTTAATTATCGATTATATTATTGTGTGTGTATATTTATTTGTGCATGTTTTTACTTTAAAAATATACCTAATGTATTGTGTGTTCAATAAAAACGAACTTACTGCATTGTTTAAGACTATGGTTTGTTGTATGTTTTCTTGCACAACTCAAAGTTGTTAATGCCCATAAATCAGATTCAACCACCACATTTAATTGTAAACACAATCCCCAAATCATCCTTAGAATTCCATTTGATCTAATTTTTTATAAATAATGAGTTTACAAACCCGATATTAGTCGCCTTGTTTGGCCTACAAATTGCAAAAATACCCGCCCTGTTTCTGTCTGTTGTGCTAAACGTCAGTGTGACGTGTCAGTATTTGATTGGATAACAGCGGAATCTCCCTTTAGAGGAACTCACGCTTGAGAAATCCAATACAACTGATCAAGCATATACAAACGTGTCAGGGCGTCTTAACCCTTTCACAGCTCAGAACATTGGACAGATCACATATAAGCCTTGTACGAATTGTACATTTTAGTTTTCTAGAAATTGATAGGGAGTTCAGGGATTGATCGATCCCAATAAGGGCGAAGTGTGGGTTGAGCTAAAGATAGGTGCAGCAATGGGGAATAGCTAAAACTGGATTCCTTAATTACAGACTAGAAAAAGCAAATTATTAATTATGCAAAAATTATTTTGTTAAATATTTTGAAACTAATATGACCGGGGGATGTTGTTGCCTATGGTAGCAAAACAGCATTAACTCAACTTAATTTGCAAATATTCAACAGCTTTAAAACTTAGACATTGGGATTTTCGAGGCAAAAGGATAAAATGTGTCAAATCTTTCCAACTAAGTTTGACTTGTTCCAAGATGTTTTCAAGCACCATAACTCTTGCATGTCGGAAAGAATCAAATGATTATTAGAGGCAGGATTGACATTTGCAGGTGAAACTTCAAGGGAATACATGTACTTACCTTCACATTTAAACATATTTTAAATTCACCACGTTATACAACAATTGCTCTGAATGATGAAATGTACTAGCAAAGTATTATCATTCACCATTGGCACCAAAGTGTATAAAATTTGCCAAGGCCATAATTCTGATGTTTGAGATGAGAGCACCTTAAGCTTACCAATGCCAATATGAAATTTTTGACCAGGTTTCATGTCAATCTGTTTGAGATAAAGACCATGCCACTATTGTTTACACCAGATAGATGAATGGACAAATGTAAGATGGAGGGGTCATCACACAAGCTCAGATGACTTTTGAGTTAGCTTCATTAAATAAAATCTAATGACAGCACCATCCTCATCGTTTCTTTTTAAATATCCCGAGATACTTCACGTCCTTGAATCTACTATTCAGGAGGAAACTTAACTGATTGACAATATATTATGGATCTATGTCGATACATATATAAGTTAAGTATACATGTATGAAAACTAGAGTTACTAAACACATATTGTTACGCTTTAACCCGTATATCAGCCAAAAACGGACACTCCAGTCGTCTTGAGAAATGTCCATTTGCAGACCAAGAGAAGACTATTTTTGGAAAATTTACCACTAGAATGACTGGCTTCTTAACTGAGCCAGTCAATCTAGTGGCAAATTTTCAAAAATAGCTTCTCTTGGTCTGCAAATGGACATTTTCTATCAGAAAATTATAATTTTCTTGAACAAATTTGAGTGTTAAAGGTTGATGGTAGTCTTGTTATTTAAAACATGGTTTGATCGTACCTGGTTTATTATGCTGCATAGGCATGGTGGATGGCTGAACGTTTATATTGTTCTGTGGACCAGGAGACATTTCCTGTTTCTTTTGTTTAAAACCTTTGCCAAAGCACATCGCAGCTACTAAGGTATTCGTTTCCGCTGATGATGTTGTTGCTGGTTGAGAATTCTTTTTACCTGAAAATTAAGATTATGAAATTGACACCAGGTATCTATAAGGGCCACCTGCCAATAAACCCACCCACCATCCCTATCTGAAATCAAAATGATAAGGCGTGTGAGGAAATAGAATTTACGTGTATTGATAACAGAGCCTATTTCCTGCTGGAAATACAATTTGACTGAAGGTCATTCCCAGCGGCAGCAAGGTCATTCCCAGCGGCAGCAATGACATTTTGTCAAAATGTTTTCCTGTCCGCTGGTATTATTCCCAGTCTTTCTATAGTTGAAAAACCAGCATGCTATTTTGAAACTATCTACCTCATTTCAGGTATATTATATGTAACAATCGACTGTATGCAAGGGAAAAATTGCCCCAAACCTGCGCAAAAGTATGATACAGGTGTATAACAGTCATTCAAATTTTGAACAAATGTTCAAAACATAATCTTAAACGAATGAAAATTTATAACAGCGCATGAACATAGTATCTTTGCATATTTTTTTGCTATTATAATCAAGTTTGTTCCATATTTTAGTGAACAATTGGTAACTGTACATGAATATTTGGTAATTAGCCAATTATAATTCTTACGTATCACAAAATAATAGTTTCAAAATTTTTTAAACAAATTTGATAGATAAATTCTCTGAAAAATCAGATGTGATTACGAGATTGCTTCAGATAACTGCCGTACACTGGAGATTAATCAAAATTGGGAGAATTTGTAATCTGAAAATATTTATAATAGCATAGTGAAATGTTTCAAAATATTTAACTATCACAGGTGACAGATTTTTTCTATACTTGTTATATCCAGAATATTAGCTGAACAACTTCAGTCAATATTTCCAAAACAAGAATACAGCTTTAGAATGCAATTGCTGGTTTCAAGCGCTAATTGTCAAAAATACAATACCCATCCAAAAATTGGGCTATTTATAAATCATAGGAATTATATGAGCAAGAGTTGTCTCCCTTATTTTGGGTGACCAGCAATGACTACTCATCCAACTCTGTACCTATCACATGTGACATGTAGATTATATTTTATGACTGTCAGCCGCTAAATATACAGCTGTCAGCGACAGACAGACAGGTAAACATATGTATGATCTGGCAAGACATTTTGTCAAGGGGCGTTTAGTACACTACCATAATTTACTGATATCATTTTTCGCTCTGAATATTACAACAGGGTGCCGTTCTGACCTAAAATGTTGAGCCAAAAAATAGGGCCAAGGTATATCCTAGTCTATAGTACGACACCACCCCGCTCCACACACCACACACCACACACCTCCCCTACCACCACCACCAACACCCCACACACTTGGCTTGAGTAAACCAACTAAAAACGTGCGTGTAATATAAACGAAAATACTGTAACTGAAATTTGTTACTGCCACTACCAATGACCCACTTTCAAATAGTTTTCAGAATAATTTGCAGTATTTTACATTTTTTGTAGCAGTTAAACTCATGGATCAGTGTTATAACAATGTACCAGTGATTACAGGAGCCTTTATATACATCAGATGCTCACATTTATATCTCGTCACATAGCATTTTGGCCCATTGCTGTGTCTGGCATCACTGATTTGGTTCCCATACATGCAAAGTGACAGCGTCCATTAGAGTTTTATTAAGGTAGTTTAGATGCTTTTAAGTTATTCTTACTCATTTCATCTTTTTCACTGGTAATAGTAGTTACATTACTGTATGGTGTTACCAATCAACACCATTTCCTTTAAAGTGCCCATGACATGACTCTCATAACTTCTCGTTTATAAATAGATCACTAGATTGATCGGTCGATGACTTGCCATCGCAAATCCCCACGTTCACAGCGTTGAACATTTGACACACCCCACAACCCACCCCTGGGGGCGGAGCCAAATCTTAATATTTCAGAAAATATACGATTCACTCAATTAAAACAAATTCGAGAGTTAAAGTATTAATAACAAAAACGGCTTTTACTTGATCACTATCTGACAGCCTGCCACAAAGATGACAATCGATTTCCCACAAAAAATGTATCATCTCTATGGCCCGTAACCCCACTAATTTATCGGTTCAATCGATGTCTTATAAGACATTTTCTCCCTTCCACAATAATTTCAATGAAAATTGGTAAAATCTGCAGGATTTGGCACACACTTCTCAAAAAAGCAAATTTGAGTATATCAGTGTTTTTTACAAACGTGTACCAGCGGATTCAGCAGGAAATACTATTCTAAAACCAAATTGAAATACTGCCGCTACTAGAGCTAATGCTATAATGAGTCAACCACTCTGCATTCATTATCTGCCTTGTGTCTGTATGGAGTTCTATGTATGGCTATGTTAGCTGTAATTTGGAGTAACATAGATACAGGCAGCTCAATGATTGTCAGAATTTAGAGCTGTAATTAGAATTCCCATGTTGCACACTTTCAATTTTGGATTTCTCACTTATTACTTAGTACATGCGTGCACTGTTTATATGTGTCACACGAATTCTGATTGTATTTCAGCTATATCGTAATATGATAATCATATACACGACTATAAAAATTATGTTGGTATATAGATGTTAACTAACAAAAAAGCAACAAATCTTTGCCACCATTATCCTTTTAATGGCCAAGATTCATAAAACAATTTTAATTTCTGCTTAGCGAATGTCTATTTAAAGACAAGACTATTTTTGAAAAGTTAACACTTTTTGGTTTGGGAGGAGATAGCGACTGGCAATAATTTTAGTGTTAAAATTAAAAAAATAGCACTTTCTTGGCTTGTACCATAAATGGATATTTCTAAAGAAAAGAAGCCAATGGCTAGTATGAAGAAACCACTTGTCTTTGTAGTTCTCTGTAATGTTATTTAACCGTGTAACACTCATATCAGTCAAAAACTGCTTCTGCAGTGGTCTTGAGAAATGTCCTTTTGCAGACCAAGAGAAGACTATTTTTGAAATTTTACCACTGGAATAACTGGCTCAATAACTGAGCCAGTCATTCCAATAGTAAATTTTCAAAAATAGTCTTCTGCTCTTAGTCTGAAAATGGACATTTTATATGAGACAAGAGGCCATAGGCATTTCAACTAGAATGCTCTTTATCAACAAGATGGCCACCAAACCGTTTATTTGACAGTTTCAAAAATTTTGATTGGCCCATGGTGCCCAGGTTTTTTGACGGATCACCTTCCCTTGAACACACTTTAATGGCCCTTAGTCCCTAATCATATCTGCCAAATTTCGGCCCGATCTCGTCAGCGGTTCTGGAGTTGTTTTCACTACAATTAGCTCAACCAAGATGGCCACCGAACCATTTGACCAATCAAGTCCCCTTGAACAAACTTGGTTCAGCTGTTGCCCTAAATCACATTTCATGAAGTTTGCATCAATCCCACAAGCGGTTTCGGAGATTTATAAAGAAGTTTCTAAAAAGCAGCCAAAATCCAAGATGGCCACCAGCCCAATTGGCCGATCAGCTTCGTTTGAACAAAGTTGAATCTCTATGCTCTAAGGATGCTTCCTGCCAAATATAATTGAAATCGGCCAAGCAGTTCTCGAGAAAACATTTAAAATTTCCCATTGCTTTAGTATGGGAGCTTTTGGCGGGAAAATGATCCAAGATGACCACCAAACCATTTATCCAACAGTTTCGAAAATTCCAAATTTGAGATCAGAATACCCCAAAACACATACAAAACCAATTTTGGCCTCAAAATCCATCAAATAAAAAATCCAATATGGCTGTCAAACATGCTATATTTTGATTGGCCCACCGCAGCTATGTTTTTTGACGGATCAACTTCTCTTGAACAAACTTTAATGACCCTTAGGCCCTAATCATATCTGCCAAATTTTGGCCCGATCCATTCAGCGATTCTGGAGAAGTCGTTTCCGCTAAAACTGTTAAACAAGATGGCCGCCGAACAATTTGACGAATCGTTCCCTTGAACAAACTTGGTTCAGCTCTTGCCCTAGATCATATTTTATGAGATTTGCATCAATCCCCAAAGCGGTTTCGGAGAAGATTTTTAAAGATGTTTCCTAAAATCGGCCTTCACGGTGAAACCGGCTAAAACCAGCCTCGGCTTTGATCTTGAGGAATGCCCATTTGTAGAAATTTATTATTGAAAATTTACCACTGGAATGACCAGCTCGATAACTGAGCCTAGTCATTCTAGTGTTAAATTTTCAAAAAGTCTTCTCTTTGTCTGCAAATGGACATTCAGTAATCAAATATTTGGATTTTCGTAACCAAATTTAGCCATCAAATGGTTCGGATCAGTTTAATTACGTTAAGCTGTAATAATGACACAGTACTCACTTGAATCTTTTTCCCATTCTTCTTTAGCCGAGCCTACCACATCTAACAAGTGACTGGTCAGTTTGTTCAAGTGGTTTAACTGCTTCTGCATATAGTATTAAGAAAACAGTGCATGGATTTTTAGCCATTGAATGGACAAGATCATCAAGAAAATTGAAATAGTTGCTTACACTCACGAATATCCACATATGCAAGCCAAGAGAAGCATTTTGAACATTTACCACTGGAATGACTGGCTCGGTTATCAAGCCAGTTATTTCAGTGGTAAAGTTCCAACCAGAAATGTGGTTGCAATGCAACCACGAAGCTCGGCTTTACGACTATGCAATGAGCTATGACGCTTGACTTCAAACATAAAATAAATATAGAAGGCTTATAAATATACTTATCAATGATCATGAGCATTGACCTTTTGACCCCCACAGTAATTCACCTTTCCAGAGTGCCCACCCATCATATGACATCATAATGAACTACAATGACATCATAATGAATGATGTCGATAAGTACGTCACGAACGCATATTTGAAGATGGTCTATACGTTGTTGTACAAATTGTTTGCTTTTACTATTTAATAAATATTCTGTTGAATATTTTGAAACTAATTTGACTGGGCGCTGTTGCTGCCATAGGCAGCCCATTAAATTAGTTATAAAATATTCAACAGCTTCCCCGTATAGTTTTCAGGAAATTGATAGCTAGAGCATTTGGGGATAGATCAATCCCAACACGGCGAGGTGTGGGTGGAGCTTAGCTGGTGATGAGTGGGGCATGGCTAAAAATGGAAAGGTCCATTGTTTCATCCCCTCTCATTAGCATATGTCCAAGTTTGGATGCAGCATGATTAACGCAACATGAGATATGAACTGCTAAATTGAGGTAAAAGTAAAATGTTATTGTTGAAAAAGCCCATGAGTTTTGTCATTATCAAACTGACCTTGACCTGCCATCTTATTATAAGAAAGGGTGTGTCCCTGTATGCTAATCAAGGGTTCCCAAGTAAGAACAATCAGTGAGCATGTGCGTGCACATGCTCAGTGGTAGGGACCCTTGCCGGGGTTCCGTGACCTATAAATAGGAGGCACTGCACTAGTGTCAGGCATCTGACTTTTGTCCTCCAACCGAAGACAACCGTCAGGTATACTTCAGCGACGTGGCTTATCACGTTTTACTAGTTAACATAAACTACTTGGTTATAAAATGATTTCTCTCCTTAATTCATGTGTGCATGATTGACGCGTGTTCGGTGGGTAAGGGATGAGTCTCGTGCTGCGTGACTAATTCATTATCACAATTCCGTTAGAATCACACGATTACCTATATTGTTCAAGGGTCAAGATAATTGTTCAAACGCGCTAATCTAAACAGGTAGTCCACCTCATGACTTCATAGGGATTTTTAAATTGTCGCAATTCGGATACAAACTAAACATATTTATTGCCTCTGTATTTCTGAGCGAACGAGTTGTCTAAACATGGGTTGGGTTAGTTAGCTTTGTTGTGATAAGTCTTTAAAGCTAAGAGCACAAGTTAATGACCATCTTGACCAGTGCTGTCAGTTCGCGTTATATACCGGTAATAATCTTAATTCAATAAACAAAATCACGGATTTCTTTTTTCACGAGAGAGTAGTTATACTTACCTCCCCAACACTCTATGATATTGCCTAAATATCGACCTTCACTCAATAACCCCAGATTAAAGAAGATAGGTGCCCTTATTTGGCAGGTAGACAGTCAGCCAGATGCCAGCCCCAACCTCGCGCACGCGCAGACTGTCACTGCCTCAGCTTGACTATTGGCCGACACATGCAACTTAAAAGCCTGAAGACCGAGCCTCTGTGGGGCAGAAAGGCCGGGTACGTGTTAGGGAGGTAAGTATAACTACTCTCTCATGAAAAAAGAAATCTGTCATTTCGTTTATTTCACTTCAAGAGACATATTTACCTCCTAACACTATGACATTGCCAGAATTCATAAGAGAATTTGGCGAGAGGGAGGCGAGGTCAAAAGACCAGCTCATCCCTCGCACGTTTTTGCGCATGAAGCACTAACATCTGAAATTGTGTGATACACACAATCAGGCAATGATTTGAACATCGGATAACACAACCGATGGTGAGCGTAATGACCGTATGTCAAATGCACCACCCCCCCCCCCCTCCTTTTGGGAAAGGAGAAGCTATGATCTCAATTTCCCATACGCTCTTTAAGTACTGGTGCCAAGACTTAATTTCGCATACTCTCAATAAATGAACCACATAATACACAGCTACCATTACTGTATCCATCCAATCCACATCAGTGAAGGAAAAATGATACACGAATATGCGGTTGTTTCCACAATTAAAATGTGCTGTCTCAAGTGCAACTTATCTACAATATATACACCGGATCATCTTTTGAATACGATAAGGCAAGAGGATTAGTGGTGTCACGGAGGTAATGGTCGGTATAACTTGACTCACAGTGCCACTGAGCTACCAACACAATCATCCACTGGTACCCCGTTAAACAGGGCAGTGGATGCCACTACGCCTTGGCTAAGTCAAATTGTTTACCAGTGGCGGATTTGTGGCAAAATTGAATACATTCCACAATCCACCTAGATATAGTGTCTTTTGATGCCCTGCCATGGGGTTCAACATAAGGCAACCATAATGAGGATGGGTCCATCCGCCATTCCTGTGTATGTTGTTTGTATCTGTTTAATGCGTGGACTGGATACCATGCGTTTGAATTAGGATCAAACCTAGTCAAAGCTGGTAAAATAATTGTCTGACCTGGATATTTCAAAGACTGATTCTTAGCCATGAAATTTATCCTAGGTAGAAGCCTATGACCTTCCCCTGTAACCACATAACAGTCTGCCTCGGCGGACAAAGCATGAATCTCACTTCTCCATCTTGCAGAGGCCGCAGCAATTAGAAATAGTTTTAAGTGTCAACATTTTCATGGAAATGGCACTTAGTGGTTTAAAGGGTTTATCTGCTAGCACTTGAAGTACTAGAGATAAACTCCAAGACGGAATCGCTGGTGGATTTCTCAGTCTTAGATTACCCATGCCTTTTATTAAAGTGTTCAATGAACAGACTAGGTCACTTCCCCTATCAGCCAAGCAAGGGATAACTGACATCAAAGCTGACTTGTAGTCAGCAATAGTTAGGCTTGAGGCTATAGGCATCATACAGGTGCCAGAGGAAATCGGCTACTACCTGAATAGATGCATCCATTGGATTAACATCTCTATTTGAGCACCATTCTGATTCTGCAAATCTATTGACTTTATAGTTATAGGCTCTGGAGGTTGACCCCCTTCTGGCTTTTGCCATAAACATGGCTGCTTGCTCAGAAAAGCCCTCCTTAACTTTACATTCCTCGACAATATCCACGCAGTCAATTGGAACATTGACGGGTTGTTGTGAAGCAACTTGCCCTGGCAAACAATATTGTCCATCAGAGCCAGAGGAACCGGATTGCCTACCAGAAGGTCCAGCAGATCCGTATACCATGAGCGGCTTGGCCAATTTGGGGTGATCAGAAGCACTTAGCACTCCGCCTGCCTGATTTTCTGAAGAACTTTTGGAATTAGGATTGCTGGTGGGAATGCATATGCATACATTCCCTCCCAACTGATAGCTAACGCATCTGTTGCGTAAGCGCTTGGATCTGGAATCGGAGAGACGTACCTATTCATCTTCGCACCAGTGGTCGAACAGACGATCCGCCACACATCGATTTAGTTGCCATTCCGTAGGCAAAACATACCCTATCTCTAGATTGAAGCACATTCCCAGGTAAACAAACTTCTGGGATGGAGTCAGCTCCGATTTCTGAAAGTTTATTATCCAGCCTAGGTCTGTGATAGTTTTCAAAACTATCTCCAGATTTGATGCAAGATTTTCCCGATTGTGTGCTTTTAACAGCCAATCGTCTATGTAAGTGTGGACTGCTATGCTTCTCCTGTGGAGGTATGCTGTTATTGCAAGAACCACCCTGCTGAAGACCCGAGGAGCCATGGAAATTCTGAATGGTAAAACTTTGAATTCCCACTGTTGGCCCTGGAATGTGAATCTCAAGTACTGATGAAAACTCTTCGCAACTGGAATGAGGAAATAAGCATCCTTCAGATCTATTGATGCCGTCCACATTCCCATCTCTAACCCCGCCAACACCGTTTTGACTGTTTCCATTTTGAAACTCGGTGTGTCTATGAACTTGTTTAATGGCTTGAGGTTGAGAATTAGTCTCCACGCTCCAGTGCTCTTTTGTCACCAGAAACACAGTTGAATAGAAGTCCGGGCAATTTTGCGCCGGTTGAATTGCTCCTTTTGATCCTCGCGCGCCACAGCTTGCACGGCCCGCTCCTCGTGCACCGAGGTGCGCGGGCCTCAGTGCACGGGCGGCTGCCTGCGCTTGAGGAGCGCCGCCTCCCACCCCCGCTGCAGGCCGGTGCTGGTGTGGTTGTGGCCTACGCTGCGCCGGTAGCTGGCCTCTGACTTGACCAGCGCCACCTCGAGCACAGCGCTCGCGTGTCAGAACGGGAGCCTGGCCGCATGTCCTCGCCAAGCGCTGCGCGATCATCAGCACTCTGCTTTGGCACTGTACTGTATGACTGGTATTGGCCAACAACGATACGACACCACCTCGCCAGCTCACGGGGGGGCCTTCACAAGCTGTCCATTTAGCTTAATGGACGTCTCTGCCGCCATGAACATATCAACTATATGTTCTGCTAACGGCAGAGATGGCATAGCGGTAACAGCCGACTTTCCAGCCAAACATGGGCGCTGGTCCCGCTGGCTTGCCGACTGTTCTATACAGAGCTCTGGTCTAACGCTTACCAGCCATTGGCACGCGTCAGCCCAGTCCTCCTCTGTGGCCACCCGTGAGTGCTCGACAAGGCGCGGGCCTTCGTCATCCTCCACTGCACTCGCAGGTGTAACCGTGGCTGGAGCCATGGATACTCCTGGCAGGCCATGGAAAACATGCGGGCCCAAGAGAGCAGGCATGTCTTGTGCCACGGCTGAAAAGCCAGGAGCCGGCGCCATGGAAGAGTGCAGGGTGTAATCCACCACACCATGGCCCGGACCAGCCGCCATCATACCTTCGGCAAGCCGAGGTATACGGAAACGCCGGTCATCCGCTCCAACCCGGGCTACCCATTGAGCCATGAAAGCTACCCCTGCGGGAGTAATTCCATGAAAAAAATCGGCCATGCTCCCCGCGAGGGGTGCATGATCATCCGTTTCCATGGCCACGGCTTCAACGGGTGAAACCAGAAGAAAATCCTCTTCCTTCTGGCCATCATAAACTGCCTCTGGGCTAGCAAAGAGTGCTAACCCGGGTTGGCCAGGGACGGTACCATAAGAGGTGGCAGTACCTCTCGGGCGTGGACACTCTAGGCGTGAGCCTGTGTCCAGCGGCCCTGGTCCAAGATCTAACGGTGCGACAAGCCTGCTGCCATGATCATATAGACCTGCTTCAGGATCCATTGGCAAGGCGGCGGGCCTTCCAAGATCTATTGAAGCCACCACTGATTCTGAAACATTTTTGGACCACGGACCACGACGGACACCAGAATCAGCGGTGGGGATTTTCTGCTCGGGGGTAGATGAAGAAGACAATAAAGTACTTGGCCCAGGGAGCATACTGCGAAGCAGCTCTTGTACCAAATCTTTTATTGTCTTTTTCATCTCCCCCATCATTTCCAACCTGAAAGTCTCCATTTCCGAATAAACAAAGGCCTTTCTCTTACCCTTGCCACTTAAACTCTTCTTCGCACACTTCTCCTCCTCCGACGCCTTATCCTTCGCCTGTAACAACAAGAATTCAGAGAATAAGAACACACACACCCCACACCACCTGCATTTTACACAGAGGTGAGGAGCAAACTTGGACTTGATTGAGCGATTACAAAGGACACAAGAAGGCTTCTGAAAAAAGGGACAAGACAATGACAATAAGTTAAAGCTTCTTTAATAATTTAAATAACTCATAAAGGAGAAAGAAAACCACCTATAGGCCTACAAAGGACGGTGAAAAAGATGAACAACCAGCCTCAAAGAGGATATTAAAAATAATAATAATAAGGTTGATTATGACGTCATAATTTCCATAAAAGAAACAGACGAACAACATCCAGGTGTAAGACGAATTGTATGAATACAAGAGCACTCTAAACAGTAATGTGAACACAGTAATAGCGCATGATAATGATACAGATAAACGGTATGACTGAAAAAAATATTGTCAGCAAACAATCAAATATTTTCAAACACTTTACAGTGCCATAAAGCATAACTAGAGTACCTGTGTCTTTAGCAAAGGCATACCACCACGTCCGTCTCTTGGCAGCTCCACCAGACAACCACTCTTCATCACCACTCACTTACTTATAAAGGGAAGGGTGGGACCAGAGGGTAGAACGACAAGCTCTCTCTTATGGGAGCCTATATCACTCTGGGCAGTCTTTTTTCCTAACATTTATAGGGAAATAGTGGCGTCAAACCTCTAGATGTGGACAAACCTCCTTACAGAAACCTGTGGACACAATCATAAAGAGATATTAACATTTTATGGCGCCAGATAATAAAGTTACCAGTTTTCTGGGCACCTATAATGTCTATACAACATCACGGAAATAGGTGACAACACGCAATTAAAGCGTAATTAAAACATAATTGTACTAGAGTTCACCTGATAACTCAGTCCTGGCATGGCCTCAGGTGAATTAAACTGATCAGACATTATCTCTAGCACTCTAAAACAACTTTAGATAGGAAAATTGAGTAAAACTTAGCAAGTGGATATAAAACACAAGCATGTGATTCAGGCCAATAGTCAAGAAAGAGGCAGTGACAGTCTGCGCATGCGCGAGGTTTGGGCCGGCATCTGGCTGACTGTCACCTGTCTACCTGCACAATAAGGGCACCTATTTTTTTTAATCTGGGGTTAGTGAGTGAAGGTCCATATTTAGGAAATATCATAGTGTGTTAGAGAAGTAAGTATATCTCGTGAAGTGAAATAGGCGTATGCGCTAATCACACGCCACCTCTTGGAACAGCAGAATGTTAAGATGATAGTAATTGATTGAAAGTTTATTCTGTCTCTGACACCAACAATTTTGAACAAGCAGTATAAAAATAATAGCACATTCTTTAACTGATTAACAAAAATTAAGGTATATATCCTGTTGCTCGGCGCGTGATGATTAAACACACGATAAATTTTGCACATTAGAATTAATCGATTGTAAATGGAACACAAATTATTGGTAAGAAGCTAGATTTTAATAATTACTGGCATAATCAGAAATGAATTTTATATATCCTATTCCATGAAAGTGAGTCGTGAGCATGTATTCTGGGCTGAAGGTTCCAGACAACACACGTATACTTGCTACATGCTTATAGAAAAAAATATTACATACAATAATTGTACCTACTCATCCTTGGCCCCACCCTACCCCATAAAACCGATATACGGTTCAAACCGGTTTGAAAATTGACATCGTCATCGGTTTGACATTATGCAAATGCGCAGACTTAATTTGAGCCATTTTCCTTCTCGCATCTGGCTCGACAAAAATGGTAAATTTCTCAAATCATATGTTAAATGTTATTCTTCATGCCAAATGTCATACCACGGACAAATGACAAACAGAAACGAATAAATTCATAACATATAAACATGGTAATGGGCGAGCTGGGCAAAACTGGCCTCTGTACACATAGTGGTCTAGACAAATGGCAATTTACATGCCAACATTATTTTAGAGAATTTATTACAGAGATGACAAACACAAAAACCCAGTCAGTCCTTCCAGTGTTAAAATTTCAGTCATAGTGCTATCTTGTCATGTAAATGTGAAAACCATGACTTTCTGTAATTTACTATTTACGCACTGTTACATTATTGCATCGTATCAAAAAGCTATCATAAAAATTTCATATATTTAATAACTTTATTATCTATTCTGGTTCACTTGTATGAGATTCAACATTTTATTCATTTGTGCAAGCTGGATACATTACAAAATCACTGGCTACCGATTCTGATGGTGGCTTCCATTTTGTGCATAGGCATGAAAGATTTATTTTGCAACATTTGTTACCATGCCTTCTACCTATGTTTAACCTTCCTGTGGAGCTTAACCAATCAATAGTAGCATATGTATCACATTTGAAAGGTCGCTTCAAACATGTCAAAAGTTACTCACATTCACTTGCGTTCACATTTCTATAGTATAGAGCCAGGGTGGGGTGGGTGGGTGAAAGATGTCAATTAGTGAGATTTTCTATCTTGGCAGTTATTCCTCAATCATTTTAATAGAATCTCATTGTTTAGCAGTTGTCGTGCCGCAACACGTACAGAGGTGGGGTTTGTTTTGATTATCTGACTTTGCCTTCTCAGTTCTGTATAGCAGTACTGTTTTTTTACTGTGAATGGGGAATTTGTTTATACACATTTCCATGACTTTTACTGCCTGTCCATATTACCATAATTCGCAGGTTTTTTGCGACTGTATCTTTGACCAGCCGACTGTAATTTAACGGAATTTGGTGGCTGTTTCCATGACAATTTGACAATGAGCATAGGTAGGCAGGTCAGTGACCAATATTGACCAGTGAATGACTAGGACAGTTAGTATTTTAACAACTTGCTTTAGCCATTTAATGATCAAGATTGGTAAAGAAAATCAAAATGTTCATTTGCAGGCTAACATATTGAGCCCTTTAGTTTTTTCTGTATATCACACACCCGGTGTGGAAGTCACAAAATAAGGGTTTCTTAAAATAGTAAACCACTTTGTGAATCAAATGTCCAAACCATGGAAAAGTGTGGAAAACCTTTAGACTTGCTTCAATTTTACTGTAAACTGAATGCTATGCTGATACAGAACAAATCTGTAAAGTTTCGTTGGGATTGCACAAGGCCCTGATAAATTAAAAGTCCATTGAAAGAATTTAAAAACATTTTTCTAATTCTTGTCATTTTCTTAGTACACAATAAATTAAGTCCAAACCATTTAAAAATATGGAAAACATTTGAAAATCATTTCACCTATGATTGAGACTAGATGCAATGATTCATTATGATTGTATATATCAAATCTCTAAAGTTTTATTAAAAGTGGCTAAGTCCTTGATGAATTAAATGCCCATTGAAGACTAAAATTTACCTAATTCTTAATGTGACTTGCAATGATGCAAAGTGGGTTACCCGTCTGCATGAATGATGCTGAATGGGTCCAGAGATTCATGTTGCCGCAAGAGGGCAATTGCTTGGCAATGTCATGGGATCGTGTGGAAGCACTACAATGGCCCTGCTATAGCCCAGTAAGATCTGTTTCCACTACAACAGATGTGTTGGCTTCATGGTAGGCATCTAGAGGAAACGTCGTGATGAAGTGAAGCTGAACAATGAGGATGTCAAACCCATTAATTAAGACGTTTTATTCAGCATACCCTGTGCTGCTTTGGTACAGCGCAAACCTTAGCTCCTGGGATATAATCTATCATCACTGATCGGTGTTTGAAGGCTGACATGTTTCCATCAGTGCTTGCTTATGTCCAGGCTTCAAAGCGGCCTCACCTGTATGATTAAATCTTCACTTTTCTTGTAGAACTCAATGGCTGATTCACACCTGTCGCTAAGATCAGTGCCAGGTGTAAATCAGCCATTGAGTTCTACCAGAAGAGTAGGTTCTTGGTGAAAAATATGCCAAGTCCAAACCCCGTAAAAATATGGATACAATTTGAAAATCATTTCACCTATGATGGAGACTAGATGCAATGATAGTATACATGTAGATCAAATCTGTAAAGTTTTACTATTTAAGATCGGAGCAGGCCCTTGATGATTTAAATGTACATTGAAAAACTTTAACATTTATCTGCATGCAACACGGCGGGATGCCATTTGGATATCTATGTCGAGCCATCCTATAAATAGACATTCTTTATGACAATGGAAAAGAACAGTTTGGGCCGGATTGACCATTAACCCTCAAATTTGTTTAAAAACCTCAAATTTCTTCTCATAGAAAATGTTCATTTGCAGACCAAGAGAAGACTATTTTTAACAAGAGGCCCAAGAGCCTTAACGCTCACCTAGACCATTAGCATTTGAACAGACACAATACTTTAAATTCAGCAGTAACAAGACATAAAATACAAAATTGGGAATTCAGTACAAGGGATATTTAGTGGGAAATTAATGATGAATGCTGACCACAAAATCAGATTGAATCTTATGTTCCATCCAGCCAATAAAAAAATCCAATATGGCCATCAGTCAAAATTTTGATTGGTCCATGACAACCCTGTTTTATCAATGATCAAGTTCCCTTGATCAAACTTTAATCACGCTTAGGTATCAATGAAATTAAATCTAATGAGTTTCAACCCGATAATTATGTACAACAGATCCGGAAATGTCAATTCGAGAACAAGATGGCTTCTGGAACAAGCGGTTAATGACTAGCATTTTAAATGATTTCAAGCCATTTTTTTGGAAAATTTAAGACGGCCGCCGAACAAATTGACCAATCAGATTCGGTACACAAGCTCCGAAGCACAGCACTATAGGGTCCTTCCCGCCGAGTTTTCCTGGAAAGTGGTTAATGAAGAGTAGCATTTTAGCCGATTTCCTGAAACTTTCAGGAAATCCAAGATAGCCACCGGAAAAATTGATGCCATGTGGTTAATGATGAGTAGGCTTTTAACCGATTTGCAGAAATTTTCTGAAAATCCAAAATGGCTGCCTGAAATATTGACCAATCAGAATTCTCATTAGAAGTGTTGAACCCTACCAGCATAGAATTAGTCCACCCAAGTTTCGTTGAAGTCATGCCATTTATATTTGCGGAGTAGCGTTTTAAATGATTTTAAGAAAATCCAAGTTGGCCACCAGAAAAATTGACCATTCAAAATTGTGAATAGAAATTCTGGAGCCTACCACCATAGGATAGTTCCAGTCAAATTTGGTTGAAATCAGTCAAAGCATAAATGAGGAGATGCGATTTGACGGATGACGGACAGCTGCCATAGCCAGGTGAGCAAAAAATTAACCACTGGGATGAATGGCTCGGCTATTGAGCCAGCTATTGTAGTGGTAAATTTTCAAACTTAGTCTTCTCTTGGTCTTCAAATAGACATTTCTCAAGGTCACTGCAGAAGTAATTTTTGGCTGATGAGTGTTAAAGGGTTAAAAGGTCAAAGGGCCACAAGATACAGGTCTCATCATAGCAGGTTTGATTGTTATTTGAAGCATTACCTGTGCAACATCTACAGACATGTTCAGAGCACGGTTACCGAGTGTTTGCACTTTTTCATCAGCCTCTGGTTCAGGTTTTGTACGCAAATATCCAGGCACAACATCATGGCTAAAGGCATTAATACGAGCCTCTGTCAATTTCTGAAAGAAAGATAGATTTATTCACAAATCTAAGATTTTAGAAGCTGCTGCTGCTACTACTCCTGCCACTACTCCTGCGACTACTACTGCGACTACTACTGCTACTACTCCTGCGACTACCACTGCGACTACTACTGCGGCTACTACTGCGACTACTACTGCGACTACTACTGCGACTACTACTGCGACTACTACTACTACTACTACTACTACTACTACTACTACTGTAACTACTATAATGACTGCATATATCATGTTTCGTTTCGCTTTGTTAATTACCGTAAGCCGCCATTGCTTGCACAATTCCCAGACAAAAGAAATGTGTTGTCATCTGCAGCTAAGAAATGGATCATTTGTTGTTGGTTTATAAGTTAGACGTGGACAGCAAATCAGTTCATTTACTCTGTAGGATAATTCGAATAAGCACAGGTGTTTAGCCGCAAATCATAAGTTGTAAGCATTTACGGATTAGCTGCATATAAGATAAACATGAGATGATCACCTCTCATAAATTTGGCCCATATAGACTTATATACCAATGGCAGCCAACATTGTTGTGATATTCTGTTAATTATAACAAGAGATATCACTGCTTCAAAGCTCACGCATGTAACTATGTACAGGACAATCTGCAGAGATCAACTGCCTCAGGATATGGTCAGCCTGACCTACATTTGATACATGACACACCTTTAGGCCATGATGCATCTATACACCAAGTTTGGTGAGTATACGCGAGACCCTTGAAAATATGGTCCAGACAAAGAAATTGGGGACACATGCATGAATGGACATAAGGACAAAGTGATTACTATATAATGAATGGGTGCCATAACAGACACAGACTGTGTGATGGTAATGTAGCATTTTGTGAGAAAATATGGTAAAAGTACTCTTTAGCTTAGAAAGAACGAGGACGGTACATGTACAAACCTCTAGTTGTGCATCATTGTCTGGTGACAAAGCAAGAGGCAAAAATACAAAATTGCGCAACTCTGGAACTTTATCTGACCTCAACAACCGATTCAGACCGTTCAGTTGTCCAGAAAGTAGAGCGAAATTGTCCAAGACTGTTGGCCTACAACATAAAAAGTGTAAGTACAAGAGTGTATCATCAAACATGCTCAGTGGATATCAGCAACCTGCATACCATACATGTGACACATGGTTAGTGTTGGGAATTGGTACTATTTTTGTTATCGATGATTGGTTTCATATACTAACCAATAATTAATTAATGAAAGTTTCACACAGATTGGACCAGTAGTTTCTGAGATATCCACAGATCCTGAATTTGATCTGATCTGCATAGATCTAGATTGTTTTATCCGGATCAGTGTCAAACTCTGAAAATCATCTTGCCAGGCAAGTTCCTTTCTTGTGTAAAAACTTGAGCCAAATTGGATCAGTAATTTTTTAGATACATCTCCGGACACACAGACAGACACATGCACAAACAGACTCCATTGCAATATGCTCTAGCATTTAAATGGTGAGGGTAAACATATATAATCATAATTAAACATTTATCTACAGTACCCACATACAGACCAAGAGAAAACTATTTTTGAAGATTTACCATTGGAATGACTGACTCAATAACTGAATCAGTCATTCCAGTGATAAATTTTCAAAAATAATCTCTTTGTTTGCAAAGGGATATTTTCTATGCAGTTTTAATTTTCTGGAGGAAAGTTGAGGATAAGTGTCAGACAGGATAAATTAAGCATTAATATAGAAATACCAGGATATGGTCATGTATTCATTCTCCATTTTGAACAAAAAGGTGGTGATAGAGTTCTTGACATCCTGTACACGCTGTACCAGGGAATCAATTGACATGTCCAACTTCTTTGCATCTCGCTGAAAGCAATAAGAAAAACTTTTCAGTTCTATAGTAAATTCCCTGTATATAGTGTCACAGGAAACGCTATGCTACATGACCCTCAAACAAATGGTCATTGAAAAAAAATGATAACATGGGAATCAGGTAGTGTGGACAAAAACATTAAAAGCCTGAAATATTTATTTCAATCTGATAGATTGTATGTGTGATTTTACTTATTTAATAGTCAAGTCATTTAAAACTGGCATGTACAATGGGCTTGAGGAATGTCCATTTGCTGGCCAAGAGAAGACCATTTTAGAAAATTTTTTCACTATAATGCCTAGGTCGATGTAGATTTTCTTGACCAATCTTAAGCATAAAAGGGTAATGAAATTCTACAATGAGGCATTATATCCTGCTATTCCGCCATTTCGCAAACACACGATATGTGGTGCGTAACTTCTAACAAATAGCAGAGTGGGTTGGATGGGGTGTGGTGGTTTGGGTCAAGCGAACCAACTACATAGATAGGTAAAATTATTCACGATTATTTGATTATTTACTTTTTGATCATGATTAAACATGATTAAAAAAATAATCACGATTTTCAAATTAATCACATAATCTCACAAGCCTACATTTCACTCATCATTTCAGATTTAAAGGTCTACAACGATGGCAAGTAGAACAGTTCTCTAAATTGACACGTAGACTTTCACTTACAATGAGTTTTTAGTCGTTTGACAAATGAAAGAAAATAAATAAAATGAAACTTAGTAATTTTGAAAACCTTTCCAAGAGAGAGTTATATAGTCAAAAGGGGTGTTTCAACCATGTCAAATATGCTCTAACACACATAAAATCTAGTTTGGTTACTGGCGAATAAGAAACTTGAGACAGAATTCGAATACTATCATTTATTCAGAAATTACAGCCTGTAGAAAAATGTGTTCAGCCATGGTTATGTACAGGACAGGAGCTCCTATGATACACATAAAATTCAATCGAGTAAAAAATATAAGACTAGCAATCCTATCACATTGAAGAGTCAAGTCCATTATTCATCAACAAATGTCAATGGACCTTACCATTTTAGCTATGCCCCGCCCCTCTCTAGCTAAGCTCCACCCACACCTCGCTCGTGTTGGGATCGATGGGCTCGATCAATCTCTTAACTCCCTGACTATCAATTTCCGGAAAACTATACAAGTCAGGTAAGCTGTTGACTATTTTGAAACTAATATGCACCAACAGCACCAGTTAAATTGGTTTCAGAATATTCAACAGCATGATTGTTAAATAGTAGAGACATACAATTCGTACAACGTGTCGTACTATTAAGAGTTATATATGGGATTAATAAAATCATTTATGACAATGATTATAACATCATCCTACACGCCGCTTAGCTGTGTATGACATCATATGACATCATTACTCTGGAAAGGTCCATTCAGTAATTTCCTCATGGGTTTCCAAAAATCTTAATGCGCCGTTGATGTGGACAGGTCGAACCAAACAAAGTGAGGTAATGACATTTCTCTTGTCTCAAAATAACAGGAATATTCATTAAGATTCACATCTGGATTTAAATATGTACATGTATACTATATAATTTTGTACAGCCACTTAGTCGGGTCTTGGATCTTAGTTTCAAAATTATATTAATTCTAAAGGTTTTAGTGGGGTTATGTCGTCGCAGAAGTTATATGTACACCAAAAGATTTAATTTTAATGACGATTATGGAACTATTTTCCACTTTCTTCTTTGTATGTGAATACTTTGAAACTATTTCATGTCACCGTTGCCCTGGACTTGAAAAGGCTTGAATGAAGAGTATTTTATGATGCACCTAATGCAACTAAGTGAGCAGTAATGTTGATATTTTATCTAAGAACATAAATTTGACACATTCATCAATCTATTTCAGCTAAGGCACTTTTGATTATTTGTTGCCGTTTATTTATTCATCACAGATGCAATTATTATGAAATTGAGATAATATGACAAAAGATGAAGATATGGAGCAGTCTACTTATGAGGGTTATGTACAGGACAACTTTTTTTGTTGACATCCCTGGATACATTCCACATTTTAAGACTTCAAAAGTTGACAGCCTTTTTACCGAAAGAGCTCTACATGCATTTTTCACTGAAAAAGATCTAAACACATCACAACTTCAAAGTCAAGTGAGTCTAGCAGTTTTCAGATCTTTAGGTTCATGAATCTGTGCTTGATGTCCTTCAGCTCTTTGATTTGGAATTCTGGACAACCGACTAAAGTAAGAGGTCCATAGAACACTGCCTTAGGATGAACTCTGTCGATGTCGTCTTTCTTTGGCCACTTGAACCAGACATTTCCATCCAATGAGTACTGAAAGAAACAAGAACAAGTGGACATTGCAGACCCTCTCTCTTTCTTCTTTTTCAGTATTTAAGCTATTTCTTTTCAAAATATTTTAATCTGGATTGGATTGGGGTCAGGATCTTTGCACGGGTTGCGACAAATGTTTGGAAATCCTAGTGCATGAAATGTATGAGAACATCCACGCTTGTGGTAAAATCAATAGTTTTTGTGATCACCATAGATCCACAGTTTGATCTGAAGTCATGTTTTTAATTCACATCATGACTCAAGTAGATCTGGAAATCCTAGTTTATGATATCATCCTGTCCTGTGTTAAAACTTGAGTCAAATCAAATCAGTAAATTCTGAAATACAGCTGCAGGTAGGCTTGTGCGATTATTGATTTGAGTGATCGATCGATTATTTAAGAATAATTGTGATTGCTTGATTAATCAACCTGGGTACAAATTATCCAGACATAAGAGAAGCATATTAATGACGAAAATGGACAATGGTGTTTAGCAAGTCAAGAAAAAACTATTTTTGAAAATGTATCACTGAAATGCCTGTCATTCCTGTGATACATTTTCTAAAAACAGTCTTATCTTGGCCTCCAAATGGACATACTTTCGCTCAGCAAAATGTCAATTTTCTTGACATATTACATTAATGAGCAAATTGTGAAATATTTACGCAGTGGAAATTACTCACAATTATTCAATTATTTAATTTTAATCATATAAATTCACGATTTAAAAATAATCATGATTTCCGATTTAATTGTTAATTGCGCAGGCCTAGCAGCAGGAAGACAGACACTCATACCTGATTGCAAACTTCTCTCTCCCTTTGTGCGTGCGTGCGTGCGTGCGCATGAGTGTGAACAATGAAAATGTACTGTACCCATAAAAGAGCCAAACTTGGCTTTTGCTCATAGACATTTGACTACAGTACAGCTAAAAATATGTACTATTGGATAGTTTGAACTTAATTTGATTGGGTGTCATTGCTGCCTTTCAATCAAATTACGGTAAGTGCAAAATATTCAACAGAACATTTCTTATATTGTGTTCAAAATTGTACTGAAATGTTTTTCTTTAGTAAACATGTTAACTTATTTATAAGCTGCTCTGTGTGATGCAATCTAATTTTCCAGTAAACTATACAGTGGTACAAACATGACAAACACTGATAAAACATAATATACCTGATGCAAGAACTTCATCTTCAGCCTCTCATCGTCATCCTCACTCTGCAAAACTCTCCCAATGTAAAACCTATTGATGTAGTCAACAGCATAATACTCCTCGATCTTGATGACAACTGGATCCTTTGCAATATGCAATAGAAATTAAACAAACTTTGAATATACATTCTACTGTATTAAAAGGTTCTAGTTTAGCCAAGCTCAAAAACGGAACCCTTTAATGGTCAAGCCGGCCATAGCCAGCCACTGCAGTGGTCTGGTAGAACGTCCATTTGGAGGGCAAGAGAAGAGTATTTTTTTAAATTAATCTCTGGAATGACTGGCTCGATAACCGAGCCAGTCATTCCAGTGATAAGTTTCCAAAAATAGTCTTCGCTTTGCCTGCAAATGGACATTCAATAAACAAATATTTTGATTGTCTTGGCCAAATCTGACCATTAACATAGACCTGGGTTAACATAGAGCCCATCACCTGAATAGTGATACCGTTATCCAGGGATAAAACTTCAGCTTTCTAATCTCTAGCCACCTAGGCAACCCTAAAAGCAAAAGTGCGTCAGAAAGATTTTCAAGGAACAATTTTATCATGAGGCATCAGCTCACAGGAGAAACATAGAAACACACGTCAGGATATAATACTTAAGGATTTACTAATGTAGAATGTGTTATTGCCTTCATACTTAATACTATTGGCTCAACCTGCAATAGACTCATCAGATATATTAAATGAATTTCTGTACATACTCTTAGAATATGGATAGAAAGATTTAGGCAGCCACCTGAGCTAAGGTCGGTAATGAGTTTCGAATTTTGGTATCTCAGCCTAAAATTTAGTAGCTACTGGACCCCTGCTAATTTCCTAACTGCCTATTTAACCTCACAGCCAAGACAGAAAAAGAACACATCTGTAAAGTACACAATATATTTAGTAAGCCTATATTATTTTGTCTTGCATATATTTGACTTCATGTAATATATGTAACACTCAGAAAAAACAGCCACTTTCTGACAGGTTTGAAATAAAGAATATTCTGTCTAATATTTTTAATCTAATTTGACTGGGAGCTGTTGCTGCCTAGCAATTGGTTCCAGTTGTAGTCGGATGACGCCAAACAGATGCTCCGCCGCGCATGCACACTGGGCCCAAAACAGGACTCTGTGCATTTCATTATTTCCAAACTCATTAGGGAAAGGTGAGAGCTGAAATGCGCTGACCATCAAATAAAAAAATCCAACATGACCGACAATCATGCTACATTTTGATTGGCTCACGGCAGCCCTGTTTTTTATGTATATCAAGTTCCCTTGAACAAACTTTAATGTGCCTTAGTCCCTAATCATATCTCCAACATTTCAGTTCAGCGATTCTGGAGAAGTCGACGAAAAGTAGGTCATCCAAGATGCCCACCAAACCATTGGTCAATCAAGTTCACTTGAACAAACTTGGTTC
Organism: Chaetoderma sp. LZ-2023a; assembly: GCA_034401795.1. Lineage (NCBI taxonomy): Eukaryota > Metazoa > Mollusca > Caudofoveata > Chaetodermatida > Chaetodermatidae > Chaetoderma > Chaetoderma sp. LZ-2023a. Next base: position 85,568,158 of record CM067369.1, read on the forward strand.
AGCTCTTGCCGTAGATGATACTTCATGAGTTTTCAATCAATTCCCCCAAGCAGTTTCGAGATTTTTAAATACGTTTCTAAAAATTGCCCGATCAGCTTTTAACAAACTTTGATTCCCCTGCCATACAGATACTTCCTTCCAAATATGATTGAAATCGGCTCCAATAGTTCTCGAGAATAATAAATTTTGAATTTCCCATTGCTTTATTATGGGAAAAAGCGGGAAAAAGATCTAAAATAGCCGGCAAACCGTTTATCTGACAGTTCCAAAAACGATAAATTTGAAATCAAAATACCCAAAAACCTATCTAAAACCAATTTCGGCTTCAAAATCCATCAAATAAAAAAATATCGCCAAAAATGATACATTTGGCCCAAAATGATTGGCCCACGGCGGCCATGTTTTTAACATAGCAACTTCCCTTGAGCAAACTTTAATTGCCCTCAGTCCCTAATCATATCTCCCAAATTTCGGCCCGATCAGCGGTTCTATAGAAGTTGTTTTTGTGAAAACTAGGTCATCCAAGATTGCCGCCAAACAATTTGGCCAATCTAGTTCCCCTGAACAGACTTCGTTCAACGCTTGTCCGAGATGATATTACCAGTACATGAATTTTGCATCAATATCAGCCTCAAAATCCATCAAATAAAAAAATGCAATATGGCTGCCAAACATGCTACATTTTGATTGGTCCATGGCGGTATTGTTTTTTTACACATCAACTTCCTTTGAACAAACTTTAATGACCGTTAGTCCCTAATCATATCTCCCAACTTTCATCTCGATCCATTCAGCAGTTCTGGAGAAGTAGATCATCCAAGATGGGCGCTGAACTATTTGCCCAAATTTTGTCCCAATCTGTTCAGCAGGTCTGGCCGCCAAGCTATTTGGCCAATCAAGTTCCCTTGAACAAACATGGTTAGCTCTTGCCCTAGATGCCATTTCATGAGCTTTGAATCGATCACCCGAGCGGTTTCGGAAAAGATTTTTAAAGACATTTCTCCAAACTCCAAGATGGCTTCGTTTGAACAAATTTGAATATCTATGCCTGAAGGAGGCTTCCTGACAAGCATACTTGAAATCGGTACAGTTGTTCTTGAGAAAGTTGTTTAAAGAAAAACTTGATGGATGACGGACAGAGCTATGCAAGCTAATAAATGTTTTAGATATTCACATATTTACATGTGCTGTATTTAATCCGATTAGTTGAAGCAGTTAGCAGGTTTCAGAGTTCACATAATCGGGGCACTGAAGCTACCCCCAGCTGTTGCATTCGCTTCTGTCTTTAGTAGATTTTGTTATGGCTGTTGGTAGGTTTCTGAGCTCAAATAATTGGGGCATTGAGGCTACCCTCGGTCACCACATCTGCTTTTTGTGATTGTAACCATATCTGTTCTGCTTTATGACAATTCGTGCCACTCTACGGCGCCAGCCACTGTAAAACGTGCAGTGTCTTTCATTCAGCGGTTGGGAGGTCTCGGAGCGTAAATAATTGTGGCACTGAAGCTATCCTCGGCCACATCTACTAATATAACCTAATAAGTAGGATAGCGATAGGCTGTGTTAGTTTAAGTACATAAAATATTACAGTCGGTGAACTGTAGCCTAGGAGGACCGCCACGAGACATCATCAGCGGCATCGACTAACAGATTGCTTTATCTTCCGCATCCTGGCTTATACATAAACCTTTGGTACGGAACATTTTAAACAGCGCTTTCGAACCTCCTGTCTAAGTTCCAGGCATCAAGATACGGTCATTTTCTCGTCTGCTTCATTTTCATGCTCTTGGAAACTCTGAGCAGGCAACGACAGTCCGCAAATTTAGAACATATAAAGTAGTGCCCTAAAAGCCCTTCTCACAGGGAGGTTATCCAGAAAGGATCACCTCCCCTTCTATTTTTTTCTTTTTCTCTTCTCTCGCAGATTTTTGGTGCGCCACTAAAGTTAGATATCAGCCAGCCAAAACGCTAGCTTAGGGCCCCTGTCTTAGAGCATCCCGCCTCCTGCGAGCTCTCAACAGACATAAAGTAGCGATAAGTGTGTAATGGCGCATTAAGCAGGCCATAACTTGGAACGCACTCACCTCAAGGTGTAGGGCCCAATCGATATCTTTATATTTAAAGATAGGTTAACTTTCTTAGTTTACAGGATCCGCTCAGAAACAGGAGCATCGTTTGTATATAAACGACTTATATATATATATATATATATATATATATATATATATATATATATATATATAGGGTTGATTAATGGATCATAGAGTCCGCAAACCCTTGAATTTATATAAGAAACGACTCCCCACCCCCACCCCATGCTTTGCAAAACCTCTGCTAACCAACATGGCATCTCATCAAAATGTCCCAGACAGCATGATCGAGTTCAACCGGGAGAAAGGCCTCGTCTCCATTCATATATGGCAGGACCTACATGCATCCATAAAGTAGATGCAGCAGCCGCTTCTGGTCCACAAACGTTTGTAGGGAGGCGACATGAACAGCACCCAGGGTGATGCAAGAGACGAGCAGCATACTCGCCGACCCAAGAACGGACATCTCTCTTCTGCTCACCTGCAGCACTGTCTCCCCTGATGACTCTGACTGCCGTCAACCGCTCGATGGCAACCACAACGACTACTATCAGAATGTCACCAACACTGACCACTCGACGCCCGCAGCCGATGACCTTCGCCAGTCACTGCTCACTCACTGGGATAGAGGTTGCTACGATCCCAGACACCTGCTGCCTCGACTAGACCCCTCCGGCTAGACAGTCAGATTATTTTCAAAATATTCAACAGCTGTCTTGTATAGATATCATGAAATCAAGATTTCGAGGGTCAACAGATTAAGACTAGACTTAGCCCTACCTCTTCAGAGTTTTCTTCAATAGAATGAGGGTATCACACCATCATTCCCTACGCCTTCATCCTGTCCCAGCTCACCTCCTTTACCTATGGCACCATCAACTAAGGATATCTTAAGGAAACTACAAGTTGTATTACATATTCTCTTTAAACTAGATACATAAACAACTTTAAGATAATATACATGTAACATGAAACTTTTACCACATGATGCAAAAACTTATTTTCTTTCAAATTTAAAGCTGGACGATCATTTATGCATCACATCACGCAATACAAATATACTTCAATCCCACACCAAACACAATTATTCATTATGGTTCAATGAAACAATAAAATCTTAAGGTTTTTTGATACATAATATGCCCTGATATAATACGTTGCTTTTAATGTAATCACAATGACCGAAAGGCATACTGACATATAATTATACTAGTTACCAGCTGCATATAAACATGTTGAAATTATAGCAAGGACAAAATTAAAAAACAACAGAACAATGAAAGGGATATGAAAAGGATACAATTACATACTTTCCACTCTCCACTTTCCATTAGCCATCATCAGTCTCTACCTCACCAATTGTCTTGTTTCTAGTCAACATAACATCCTGCGAGGCAGCCACAGCTGTATCAGGAAAGTGTCTTATATTGCAGTTTGCATGGTTCCATGGGTGCAGCAAAGTGAATCATCCAGGCACCTAGTACTGTGACATTTTTCCTCTGTCTCATTTTATCAAGCTTTTCTCTTGGATCAAACACTAAGATTCTATGGGAGTTCACAGTATTATCATTTTGTTTGCCATTTGTTCCTGCAGCCACACCCGTGAGTTCTTTTTGGCAATATGCAAACAGCTCCTTAGCATCACATATAATGGCATGATGTTGTAGAACAGCTTCTCTGGCCTAATGTTTTACGGTTGCCCCCCCCCCCAATCCATCACATAGGCCCTTTCCATTCCCACTTTCAAAAAAGTTCTGCACTGTTTCAACTCCAACATCTTCCTTCATTGACCTTCAAATGTGTCATATCAGTGAAGGTTAGCTTTCAATTATACTGTGAGCAAATTGATATAACTTTAGTATTTTGTGTATATCACCCATCTTGGAAATTTGGCCCATGGCAGACTGCAGAAATAATAGAATAGCAGTTCCATCATGAGTCAGATCATCTGATAGTTCAACAGAGGCTCAAGGGGCCTGTATCGCTTGCCAGGAACCTAGGCATTTCAACTAGAATGTTCATCAACTATAAATAGAACCCCAGTGGCCATGTTTCTTTATGTATCAACTCCCCTTGAACAAATTTCAATGTCCCTTAGTTGCTAATCATATCTCTCAAATGTCGCCCAATCCGTTCAGCGGTTCTGGAGAAACATTAGTACAATCAATTTTTTAATCGATCCACTAAGCGGATTCGAAAAAGGTTTTTAAAGGCGCTTCAAAAAAAGGCCAAAATCCAAAATTGACCAACCAGCTTCGTTTGAACAAGCCTGGATCACTATGTCGCAAGAATGCTTACTGCCAAAAATACTTGAAATTGGCCCACTGGTTCTCTAAAACCATTTTAAATTTCCTATTGCTTTAGTACATGTGAGCTTTTGACTTAAAAAACATTCTGGATGGCTGCCAAACTGTTTATTTGAGTTTCTAAAATGGCAAATTTGAAATCATAATAGGAAAAACCATGTATAAATACTATTTCGGCTTCCAAATATAAAAAAAAATCCAATTTGTCGCCAAATACGCTACGTTTTGATTGGCCCAGGGTGGCCATGTTTTTTGACATATCAACTTCTCTTGAACAACCTGTAATGGCCCTTAGTCCCTAATCATATCTCCCAAATCTCACCCGGTAAGATAATAATGGCAACTTTCAACAATTTCCTTTTTTCCACAGTACTATCCTTGTGGTGCAGATAAAACATCATCGGGTAGACTGTGAACTGCGGAGTGGTCAAATGGGCACTTCGAAATTCATTGTCATAAAGGCAGGCATAATTCTAGTACTGGGACAGCATGCCTAATAGGTAAATTTTCAAGCAATGTATTAAGGTGTTTCGTAAATAGTTCAATTTCACATCTGGATTTTGACATGTAGTCTCACTTCACATATGCCAGCATGTGACGTCCATCGATGAAGTTTTCAGAAATTCATCAACCACACACTTAACACACTTTCTGTACACACAGCTAATATATCACTCTGGACAGAGTGTGAGGTTAGACAATTCGTCCACAGTTTCTAGCATCTTTGGCTTTTCTACTTTCGCGGAGTTGAACAAATTCTGAATGGTATTCAACTTGAGCTGTGCATTGGCATGTTTGCTGCACACACAATACTATGATGCTGCTCTCATGTGTTAATGATGGCTCGCTGTAAAGGTGATCTTCTGAACACAGTGAGTTTGAAAAGATACTGAGAATATTTCTGTATGAAAATGAGGTATGCTCTTTGAAGTGTTGTCTGAACCAAACGTTTGGGTATTTTTTTAACCATCTTTTAGGACTGTTCTTAAAAACAACCTTCATGTTGAATGAGGCAAGTGCAATTGGCTCCTGGTTGAAAAATTACTAAATGATTGGCTCCCAGTCTGGCTTTAACAGCATCTCTCCTCTTCTTTCTTACCAACAGAAGTTTCTTGCTTTTGTTGAACTAAATGAAATCACGGATTTCTTTTTTCACGAGAGTTGATACTTACCACCCTGATACTCTATGATATTTCTTAAATATCGACCTAGCTTCAATAATACTAAGAATTAAAAAGAAACTGCCCCCACTGGGCAGGTTACACAACTGACAGTCCAGCGAATGTGCAGCCCAAACTTGCACATGTGCTGGGCCAACTCATTCTATTCCAAAATATTGGCTGACCTAATAGCAACATAAAACGCCGATAGACCGAGCCCCTGTGGGACGGAGAGGTCGGGATCATATCAGGGTGGTAAGTATTAACTCTCTCTTTTGTTTATTTCACATCAAGAGTATACTTATCACCCTGATACTCTATGATATAGCCATAATTTGTAAGTGAATTCGGTGGGAGGGAGGTGAAGGTCAGAAGACCGGCTCATTCCTGGAAGAGCAAGCTCTTTTGCTTTTGGAGCACAACAAACATCTGAAATTGTGTATGCAAACACAATCAGGAAATGATTTGGACATTGGATAACACGACCGATGTTGAGAGTAATGACCGTTTAACATCGGCTCCCCCCCCCCCTCTCTCTTAGAGGGAGCGATGATCTCAATGTCCTATACGCTCTCTATGTTCTCGTGTTAAAGTACTATAAGACATCGGACGAAAGCTTCATTTCGTATACTCTCAGATGGAACCGCAAAGAACACAAAACCATCACCATTTTAGTAAGTAATAAAAAACGTGACAAAAAATAACCATCACCAAATATAGGACTAACCTATTTTGACGAAATTCCCTTTAATCACCGCTGCCGATGATAGGTACAGTACGGAAAAGCGGGGATTCCCCCACTAAATTGCACGGTGTGTGAGTCAACGGCCTTATAATACAATATTTACAAATATATATAGATTTAACGTTTATGTAAAATAAATGGATTTGACATGTCACAGAGGTAATGATCTGTAAAACTAGACTCACAGTGCCATTGTACTACTGACATAATGTCATCCACCTCCACTCCGTTAAACAGAGCCGTGGATGTCACCATGCCACAGACACTGTGAGCCTTAGCCATATCAACTTGTTTACCCGTGGCGGCTTTGTGGCAATGCTGGATGCATTCCACAATCCACCTAAAAATGGTATCTTTAGAAGCTCTCCCATGGGGTTCAATGTAAAATAGCCATAAAACACTAGGGTTCGTCTGCCATTCCTGTGTTCATTGTTTATAACGTGTTAATGCACGGACTGGACACCAAGCCTTTGGATTAGGATCAAACCTAGTCAAAGTGGGTAAAACTATAGGCTGACCAGGATATTTTAAAGACTGTTTTTTTGCCATAAAGTTAACTCTAGGTAGAAACCTAAGGCCTTCCCCTGTAACCACAATACGGTCTGGCTCTGCTGACAAAGCATGTTTTTCACTTCTTCATCTGGCTAAAGCTGCAGCAATCAGAAAAAACTTTTAAGCGTCAACATTTTCATGGAAATGGAGCTTAGTGGTTGAAAGGGTTTATCTGCTAATACTTGAAGTACTAACAATAAACACCAAGACGGAATCACTGTAGGATTCTTTGGTCTTAGATTACCCATGCCTTTGATTAAAGTATTTAGATTACATACTTCATCACTTCCCCTATTAGCCAAGCAAGGGATAACTGACATCAAAGCGGACTTGTAGCCAGCAATAGAGTTAGGCTTGAGGCTATAGGTTTCAAAAAAAAAAAAAAGAGGAAATCAGCTACTACCTGAATAGATGCTTCCATTGGACTATACATCTTTTTGAGCACCATTCAGCAAATCTGTTGATTTTATAATTACATGCTCTGGAGGTTCTTCTGGCTTTTGCCACAAACATGGTTGCGTGCTCAGCAAAACCCTCCTTAACTGCTGATTCCTTGACAACATCCATGCAGTCAATTGGAACATTGACGGGTTGTTGTGCAAGGCCTTGCCCTGGAAGATTATGGTGTCCATCAGAGGCAGAGGAACAGGATTGCAGACCATAAGGTCCAGCAGATCCGCATACCATGATCTTCTGGAGAACTTTTGGAATCAGGATTGCTGGCGGGAGTGCATATGCATACATTCCCTCCCAGCTGATAGCTAACGCATCTATTGCTATAAATAGCCTCCAGCAACTCAATAAACCATGGATCCAGTCCAATGGACTGGATCCGGGCTGCGGGCAAGATCCCTATCCTGATCGATGCCACCGATGGACGGGGCGCATCCTCCTCAGCCGTGGTCGAAACCACAGACAGGTCTACCCTGGCTAGCCAAGCCAGAGCCCCAGACCAGTCCATTTCTGAGGAGGACACACCCGTGAACATGTCACCCGTTGACATGCTCACGGACCTACCAGCAACGGCCTCCCGGCTAGGAGCCGTCGCTGACACGCCAGGAACTCCGGTACCATACGGTTCCGCCGCCACCCCATGGAACACACCAGTCCATGGAGTAGGCCCGCACGGAAATCTGTGAGGACCCGTAGCAGTCACGGAACCGTGGCCAAACACAGGCACCAACGGCACCCCATGTCTGACCGCCGGACCAGGCGAGATAGGTGAGTACCATGCCTGGCTCGGCACACCCGTCACTGTGTCGGTTGGCGGCAAACCAACCATCACGGGACCGGTGCCCGGTACCAGATTGGCCTCAACCACGGGCGGAGGCGCTGCCCTGGCTTGCGCCAAGCCAGACAGATGGAGGGCGGTTCCGTCCAGGACGGAATCGACCTCCATATTCTCCACCCACGGCATCATAGGCCACAGCAACCTCTCCTCCTCGGCCTCCTCATCTTCAGACCCCGAAGAGTCGTCACTAGACGAGGAAACCGTGGAGCCGTCCTGGTGGACGGCTCCCATGCCTGATGGACCAGCCACCGCTACTGGACCACCCGGAGGTGGCCGCAGAGAGACAGAACCCATCAGGCCGGAGCCCGACGGGACTGCCAGGGGGCCGTACGAAACGGCTCCCTCGGTGGCCAGTCCAGAACCCTGTCCAAGCCCAGACGGCTCCCTCGGTGGCCAGTCCAGAACCCTGTCCAAGGACAGGGTCCAAACCAAACATGGGGAGAGACTGCCCTACAACTTTCGCCAGCAGGGACGACACCAGCGTGGGCAGAACGCTATGCAGGAAGCCCTGCATAGTCAGACCAAACCACGCCGGCGGTGCCATCTCCGCCACCTCTGGCTGTAGATGTGGAGTGCCCCCAGGGGCCGAAACGGACGCTCCACGATTTGCTTTCGGTCCGCCTGACCCCGCGTCAGACCCAGCCAAGTCCTTCTGGGCAAGGAACTTTAACATCATGTCAACCGACCACACTGCACATACATTACACCTATTGTCAAGGTTACATTTCGTACATCGAAAGCAGACATGGTCCTTAAACAGAACCCGGACGAACTTGTGGCACTTGTCACATGATGGCGGGGCTGGCTTGGCCTATAAATAATCACAAACCTACAATAAGCAAGCGGAACGAGACAGAGATGGAAGGCAGACAATTAATTTTCAAATATTTTGACCATAGATTAACTGTAAACCCTCCCGCACCCCACCCCGCAACGTTACAGCAACGATCGCATTGATTATGACGACAAGAACGAAGCGGGCAATAATACACCCATACACTGATCCTCAAGGATGTATCACGGAACCAGGAATCATATCGCATAGCATTCGGGGTATATTTACCAATAAATATAAATTATACTCCTAACGAAAGCCAAAACGATATGTCAAGAAACAACAAAATGTAAACAAACTGCTGTAGCACACTGTAAAACCGCAGACCACACATCTTAATCACAAATTTTGAAAACCACCGATCATTGTAAACAGATCGTGATAACATGCAAAACTTGAAAATTCCAAAGTTTTCGGGTACCATTTTAGTACGCAGCACCTAGAATCAGATGCGCGAATTAATGAAAAAATTTCTTCACATAAACATCCGAGAACACCCGGGTGTGACGTCACCCGCTCGGATCTTACGGAGAACGACGTCAACCGATATTCGTGTTAAAAAACACCGTAGCTAACACCTATTTTCATATCTGCCGATCGCCTGTTGGGGTTTAAAGAAGGCGATCATCCGGCATATTTCGTTCTTAACACACGTCCCAGATTCTTTGGGGTTAGAAATTGGAACATGTGACACAGACGAAATTTTAGAGACCTAAGTCTTCTAACTATGGAATAACATGGAAATATACGACCTGGTTATCATCGGCGGCATCCATATTAATCCAAATATCCTTAGTAGAACGCACAAGTTATCACAATTAATCACAGTAAAAAGACTTAGGCTTAAACAATCTCAAGACTTTCCAACTGCAAAAAGCATGTATTCTCTTGTTGCTATGCAAACAAGAATGAGCTTCATGGTAGATGGGTACTCGGCAGTTGGGAGCTGAGTACCCGGTTCCAGGAGTCGGTAAAGCTTTCTAAGTCTATAGTCCTAGAGCCAGCTGTCAGGGCCAGCTGTATATCAGAAGTAATAGAATGGTGAGTATTGATCGAAGGAGAACTAAATATTCTGGACTCGGAAATTGCTATATATCATCATTGCATGATAGGAACTGAATATTCCCGTACCCGTTTGATAACCAACTCCCGTTAGCGCATAAGATTACACCGCGCCTCCAATCACAAAAGAGCCAGATAACCAACTCCCGTTAGTGCATAAGATCACACAGCGCCTCCAAACGCAAAAGAGTCATTACAACTAGTGACCATCTGAATTAAACGAAATCTAGGATTTCTTTTTTCACGAGAGAGTTGATACTTACCTCCCTAATACTTTTGATATTGCTAAATATTGGCTTTCACTCAATAAACACTCAGATTAAAACAGTTAGGTGCCCCTACTGGGCAGGGAGTCAGAGCGTAGTCTGGCGGATGCCAGCCCCACCACCGCGCATGCGCAGACTAGCACTTCCTCTGACTAGATTATTGGCTGACACACATGCAACTATTAAGAGCCTGAAGACCGAGCCTCTGTGGGGTGGAGAGGCCGGGTCCGTATCTAGGGAGGTAAGTATCAACTCTCTCGTGAAAAAAGAAATCCTAGATTTCGTTTATTTCACTTCAAGAGTATACTTACCTCCCTAATACTTTTGATATTGCCAGAATTCGAAAGTGAATCTGGCGGGAGGGAGGCGAGGTCAAAAGACCAGCTCATCCCTATACGCTTTTCTGCGTTTAAGGCACTTAAACTTCTGAAACTGTATGAAAAAACAGTCAGGATTTGACTAACCATCGGATAACACCACCGATGTATGAGAGATGACCGAATGTCATATGCGCTCCCCCCCCCCCCCCCTCCTTCCTGGGAGGAAGAGTCGACTGACCTCAATGTCCTATACGCTCTCTACGTACAAGTGCCATGTACTACAGGACAGAGACGAAAAAGTTCCATTTTCGTAACTCTCAACAATGAACCACACAAATACACAAACCATCACCATATTAATAACGGGTAACGTGACAATACAATCAACAATGGACAACACATGAACAAGACTGACCTTGTTGAAAAGGCTGCTGACATCATCTTCCCATTGGTGAAGACTGATGCAGGCCCAAAAAAGTGGGTGTTTCCATAAATTAATTGTGAAATATATAAGTAATGAGGAAAAAACCTCCTCAAAAAATATAAACCGAGTTATTTTTTCAAAATCGACAAGGCGAGAGGATTAGAGGTGTCACGGAGATAATGGTCTGTAAAACTTGACTCACAGTGCCACTGAGCCACCGACATAATATCATCCACAGGGACCCCATTAAATAGGGCAGTGGATGTCACTACAACGCGGACACTGTGAGCCTTGGCCACGTCAACCTGCTTCCCGGTGGCGGATTTATGGCAAAACTGAATGCATTCTACAATCCACCTGGAAATGGTGTCCTTAGAAGCCCTGCCATGGGGTTCAATATATGACAACCATAATGCTGACTGATCGGTGCGCCACTCCGCCGTACGTTGCTTGTACCGGCAAAGCGCCCGGACAGGACACCATGCTTTAGAATTAGGATCATATCTAGTTAAAGCAGGCAAAATAATAGGTTGACCTGGATATTTCAACGACTGATTTTTAGCCAAGAAATTAAACCTAGGTAGCAGCTTAAGGCCTTCCCCTGAAACCACAAAACGGTCATCCTCGGCTGATAAGGCATGAATTTCACTCCTACGCCTAGCCGAGGCCGCAGCAATTAAAAACACAGTCTTCAGTGTTAATAGTTTCATAGAAATGGAACTAAGTGGTTCAAAAGGCTTATCACCTAGTACTTGAAGCACTAGCGATAAACTCCAAGACGGAATCACCGGTGGATTCCTTGGTCTTAGATTGCCCATGCCTTTAATTAATACATTTAATGTATTTACTTCATCACTTCCCCTCTTAGCCAAGCAAGGAATAACAGACATTAATGCTGACTTATAACCAGCAATAGAGTTAGGCTTGAGGCTATAGGCATCATAGAGGTGACAGAGGAAATCAGCTACTACTTGAATAGATGAATCCATTGGATCAATACATCTTTTTGAGCACCATTCTGCAAATCTGTTGATTTTATAATTATATGCTCTGGAGGTTGACCCCCTCCTGGCTTTGGCCATAAACATGGCTGCTTGCTCAGAAAAGCCCTCCTTAATTCTAGATTCCTTGACAACATCCACGCAGTCAATCTGAACATTGACGGATTGTTGTGAAGGACCTTGCCCTGGAAGATAATATCGTCCATCAGAGGCAGAGGAACCGGATTGCAGACCAGAAGGTCCAGCAGATCCGTATACCATGATCGGCTTGGCCAATCCGGGGCGATCAGAAGCACTTGGCATTCCTCTTGTCTGATTTTCTGAAGAATTTTTGGAATCAGGATTGCTGGAGGGAATGCGTATGCATACATTCTCCCCCAGCTGATAGCTAACGCATCTGTTGCGAAAGCGCTTGGATCCGGAATCGGAGAGACGTACGTCGTCATCTTCGCATTCTTCTTCGTTGCGAACAAATCGATGTTGGGTTTCCCCCAATGGTCGAACAGACGATCCGCCACACATTGATTTAGTTGCCATTCCGTGGGTAAAACACTCATCCTTCGGCTCAATGAGTCTGCTAGCAGGTTTAACCTTCCCAGAATATGAACTGCTTTCAAGGTAATCTGGTGATCCAGACACCAACAAAGCAGTCTCCATGTCATCATACAGAGACTGGGCGACTTCGTTCCGCCCTGGCGGTTTATGTAAGTCACAACTGTTGAGTTGTCTGAACGAATAAGAACAATCTTGCCCTGAACTTTCTGTAAGAAATGTTCCAGGCCCAGGACTACTGCTCTTAGCTCCAGTAGATTTATATGTTCCTTTGACTGTTCCGGATTCCAAAGCCCTGATATCGTGGACTCTTCCAGGCAAGCCCCCCAGCCCTCCATCGATGCATCTGTATACACAGTCACCTGAGGGTGGGGAGGGGTCAGCATAACCCCCACCAAGAGATTCTCTGTGAGCAACCACCATTGCAGGTGGTGAATCAGAGGCGCCAACACTGACACGTTCGAGTCCAGCGAACCTGTACTCTGGGTCCATTGTGTCATGAGAAACAACTGGATCGGCCGCCTGCGTAAGGCGGCCTGAGGAATGACTGGTTCCAAAGAAACCATCAACCCCAGCATTCTCAAGTAAACCCGTGCCAGGACATGACGACTGTCGCACACTGACTGAATTAATGAGATGAGTATTTGCACTCTCTCCTGAGTAGGATAAACATATCCCGTCTCCAGATCGAAGAACATTCCCAGGTAAACAAACTTCTGGGATGGAGTCAGCTCTGATTTCGGAAAATTTATCATCCAGCCCAAATCCGAGAGAGTTTTCAAAACAATCACCAGATTGGCCGATAAAGCTTACTTGTCGTGTGCCTTTAACAGCCAGTCGTCTATGTACGTGTGGACTGCTATGCTTCTCCTGCGGAGGTATGCTGTGATCGCAAGAACCACACGGGTGAAAACCCGAGGAGCCGTGGAAATTCCGAAGGGCAACACCCTGAATTCCCACTGTCTGCCCTGGAATGCAAATCTCAGGAAGCGACAGAAACTCCCGTGGATGGGGATGTGGAAATAAGCGTCCTTCAAATCTATCGACGCCGTCCACATCCCCCTCTCCAACCCCGCCAACACCGAGCGCACCATTTCCATCTTGAAACTGGGCGTCTCGATGAACTTGTTCAATGGCTTGAGGTTGAGAATCGGTCTCCACCCTCCGGTGCGTTTTGTTACTAAGAACAGGGTTGAATAGAAGCCCGGACACCTTTGTGCCGGCTGAATAGCTCCCTTTTGTACGAGGGAATCTATCTCCTCCTCGATACACAACCTTTGCTCTGGATCTCTCGGAATGGGAGTCCAGACTGGCACTAGAGACAGTCGCGACGGCGGGCCTGTCATCCACTCTGGATGATACCCGACGGAAAGCCATCGCAAGACTAAACGGTCCTGAGTTAACCGTTCCCACTCTTGCATGTGGTCGGCTAGCCGGCCTCCCACCGGTCCACCTAGGGACAGAGGTGGACACGAGGCATGCAAGAGCGGCACTGTCCCCATCGCCATAAACACCGGAGTGGTTCTTACCGCGGTAACCGTCCCATCAGGACTGATAACCACGCCCAGATCCTCGCGCGCCCCGCCCCGCGCGCACCTCGGTGCGCGGGCGGCTGCCTGGCTGACGGCGCCTGAGGAACCTGCGCCCCCCTCGCTGCTGGCCGAATCGCACGCGGCCGAGGCCGACGCTGCGACAGTGGCTGGCCTCTGACTTGGCCAGCACCACCTTGAGCCTGCAGGGGACGATACGCAGGGGCCGCGGCGCGAACGTTAGCACGACGCAGCACCTCAAACTGCTCGCGCAGCGCCCTCTGGTTATTCACCAGGGTGACCGTCTCCTGGAGGTGTCGACATCCCTCACCTCCAAAAAGACCAGGACCCGTCATAGGCGTACGCAGTAGCCTATTGTACAGGTCCTGAGACGGGCACAGATTGTCCAGGGCAAACGTGCGTCTTGCCCGGACACTCCTGGTCACCGCCCGAGTCATACAGTCCAGCGCCAGGTTAATACCATCCTGGATGGCTCGCTGGACCGTGACCGGACTTGGCTGGCGCGATGCGGATGCCGTTACTACCCCCTGTAACAGCTGGGAGACGTGGGACAGAGCGGCAATCGAAGCCCTCCCACTCTCCTCCGCATCACGCAACGCGGTATTCGCCGAACGCAACGCGTTCGAGCACAAGACCCCCGTGTCAGAACGGGAGCCTGGCCGCGCATCCTCACCCAAAGCCGCGCGGTCATCCACGCTGGGCTTGGGTACCACACCGTACCGCTGGTAATCCAGGGGCACGATGCGACAACGCCTGGCCACCTCGCGAGGGGCCTTCGCGAGACGTCCACTCGACTTAATGGACGACTCCGCCGCCTCGAACATGTCAACGACATGCTCCGCCAGCGGCAGAGAAGGCATAGCGTTAGCAGTCGGTTTCCCAGCTAACCACGGCCTGTGGTCACGCTGGCTAGCCGACTGCTCCACGGGCAGATCAGGCCTAACGCTCACCAACCACTGGCAAGCGTCAGACCAATCCTCCTCCGTGGCTAACTGCGAGCGCTCTACAAGACGGGGGCCTTCGTCTTCCTCCTGAGCGCAAGCAGTAGAGCTTGACGGCGGGTACGCCGATACACCTGGCAAGCCAGGGAAAACATGCGGGCCTGATAGCACCGGCATGACAATATCACTGGTTTGACCAGGAGCAGGCGCCGTGGCAGAGCGCGGGGCATATACCGCCCCACCACGGGCCCGGCCAGCACCAGCAACACCCTCGGCAAGCCGAGGTATGCGGTACCGCTGGCCATCAGCAGCGCCCTGGGCCACCACCTGAGCCGCGGACTCTACTCCAGGGTGAGTAAAACCGTGGAAGAAGCCGCCTGTATTCCCCGCGAGGGGTGCACAAACGTCTTCATCCATGTCCACGTCGTCAGACGGCGACCCTAGCAGGTAATCCTCATCACCCTGGTCAGAAAGATTAGACCCCGGGTCAGCAAAGAGAGCTAACCCGGGCTGACCAGGAACGGTGCCATAGGAGGTACTGGCCACCGCGGCGTGCGGATACCCCTGGACTGATAAGCAGCCCGCGGGTTCCAGCGACAACCGTCCACGGTCCCCTATCGGCGCGGCAATAAGCCTGCTGCCAGGGTCGTGGAACGCCCCCTCTAATGGGGCCACCTCTGAATCGTCGAACAATGGAAGCGTTCTAAGGAAAACCGATCCAGAGGCGGGGATTACCTGCTCCGAAGCCGATGATGAGGACAGTAAAGGATTTGGTCCAGGAAGCATGCCACGAAGCAACTCTGGAACCAAATCCTTTATTGTCCTCTTCATCTCTCCCAACATCTCGGTCCGGAAGGCCTCCATATCCACCGCGGACGAGGCCTTCCCCTTACCCTTCCTACTTACAACCTCTCGTTTCCGCTTCTTCTTCTTCTCCTCCTCTACCACCTTGTCCGTCGCCTGCAAGCACAAGAATTCGGACATTAACTCGCCCCCCCAGTGCTTACATATGTCACAATTAGCCAAGGGACCACAAGGGCTACATTGATAGCAAAGATGAGGCAAGAACTTATCATGCAGAAATCGTCCACAGGACGCGCAACCCGGTCCCTGAAACAGGGCAAAGGACGAGGAGTATGAGCAAACTAGTTAAGCTTAGACACTCAAACCAACTCAAAGAGAAGGAAAACGATCATAAAGATCAATATACATCAGAAACCAGCATTGCAACTTGAATTGCTGATAAATACATAGCCAGGCTGATTATGACGTCATTAATCCCGTGACAGGAAAAAATCGATCCCAACAAAACATCCAAGTGCAAGGACGAATTGTATGCTGAATGGATACGTCGACTACACAACCATCAGATACACATAGATAACTCTTTTCTGGCAAAAATGTTAATTATCTCCCTTTGCTTACTATAATTAACATCACCACATTATCAATAACTAGATACCTGACACCTTGTATAGACAAACCATCCAACGTGACGAACCGGAGTACTCCACCACCTGCACGCCTCTTAACTCTCTCCACCTCATGGGGAAGGAATTGGATCAAGAGGGCAAAGTGGGAAGACCTTTATACTAGGCCTCCAACTCACTGGACATAATTTTTCATTTTGGTTAGATAACCTAACAGTGTTAGTAGGAAATGGAACCATGGTGGAGAGAAAACTAACTCTCTGCTGCTGTGATGCCACCACCTAGCGTCATACAGACCTGTGGACATAAACAGAAAGAGAAATTAGCCTTAGGTAGCACCGAGTTGACATAAACCAACTAACCAAGGCGCTTATCACGGTAACCGCGAGTCCCGGAAACACAATACACCGGGAAGAAAAACTCGCTAATTTTACTAGAAGTCACCTGATTTAAAGGTCCTAGGTCCCCCTTTGGCGAAGTGATCCTTCCTGCCATCCTAATCAGTGACTATCACTCCAAAATAACACCACCAAGTTATGTTAAAACAGTTTAAGAGCAAGGAAAAGCTTTTGCACAAAAAAAAACCATGTGTGATCCCTCTGCCAATAATCTAGCAAAGAGGAAGTGCTAGTCTGCGCATGCGCGGTGGTGGGGCTGGCATCCGCCAGACTACGCTCTGACTCCCTGCCCAGTAGGGGCACCTAACTGTTTTAATCTGAGTGTTTATTGAGTGAAAGCCAATATTTAGCAATATCAAAAGTATTAGGGAGGTAAGTATACTCTTGAAGTGAAAATTCCCATACCAGTTTTATAACCAACTCCCGTTAACGCATAAGATTACACAGCGCCTCCAATCACAAAAGAGCCAGATAACCAACTCCTGTTACGCATAAGATCACACAGCGCCTCCAAACGCAAAAGAGCCATTTCAATCTGTTTCTATCACGCGATTTCTATGTTTTCAAGGAGACATTTTATGCCAAAATTAGATTGATTTTGATGTAATAAACAATCTTTATTGAAGATACACGATATTTAGGCGGTCGTATTTAATAATTTCTCTTCCACCATGATAATTTTAGTCATGCATTAAACAAAGCGCTGAGTGATGGTTATTTTTTATACCAATTTTCGATTTTTTAAAGGTACGTTTTTTCTAAATTTAACAGCGTCTTATACTTGAACACAAGTTTTTTGGGCGGATTTTGGTCAAATTTGGGACAGCGTCCTATATTCGAAGGTGGCCTTTAGTCGAAAAATTATGGTAGGCAATTCCTATTTTCACATTATATTAAGCAAGAAATAAAGAATCTTGAATCCATCCTCTGGTCAGTTGTGTTGTTCTTACTTTCTGGGAGGTTAAAAATTTCTCACTTACTAATTTCCTGGGTACTCTGCCTTGCAGCCTCTGTTATGTTAAAGCCAACCTCTGATTAATTAATGATAATCCCCGGTAATAATAAAAATAGGTAAATCTTATTTCATATTATTACCTTATTTCATATTATTACTGGAGATTATCATTAATTAATTGAAACAAGAGGCTAGGCTTGCACAATTTTTGCTTTGAAACATCGCGATCGATTTTATAAAAAAATTGCGATTTTCGATTAAATTGTATGTCCGAATTCCTAAAAGTATAACCCGGGGTAACGTGACTTGTTTCTAGAAAAAGTTGAAATAAATGATACAAAAATAGCACGAAATTAGTACACATTTTCATGCGACAAATTCTTACCATCCCACGTCTGCTTAATGTATACCTTATATCCATCATCACGGGAGTGAAATTATTAATTGGGACCGCCTAAATATTGCGTATAGTTTAATAAACATTATTTATTTCATCAAAATTTGATATAAAATGTCGCCCACAAAAAACATAAATTACGTGATGTACCAGCTTTCGCTTATAGCCTCCCTTTGTAGGACGAGTTTAGGTCATTACCGGAGTAACGTGAAGACGCTAATATTAGTACCCGGTGAGATACTGCGCAATCCACATACATAGGACGGTAGCTTTGAGTAGGTACGAGTGTAACGGCGTAAACTCGTCCTATAGTGCAGTTTATAGTTGCTTTCAGAATGTACGATTTACATTTAAGAGTAATCAACAGAACGCACAGTTCAAAATAAAACAATCTGGAATGCTGTTCCTTTATTTTCTTTAATTAGACATGACAACCGAATCAAAAAGGAAAAATTATTACAGTTTGTACTCAAAGTGTGAATGGTTGGGAGCTCATTTGCTCCCTCCTTTTATACTCTCCGGCCCGGGTACTGCTGGCTTTAGCAGTGACCCCTGGGGCAGTTCCTGGGCACCGCCGGGGGCACCACACATTTTGTGCAGTGCCCGGGGGCACCGTTCATGCATGTGTGCAGTACCCTTTTAAAAATCAGAGGGCACCGCATGTGTGTGCAGTGCCCGCTTAAGAGTGGTTGTGAGGGCACCCCACATGTGTGCGGTATGTGCCCGTGGGAACCGCAGTGCACATTTTGTATGATAGGGCGTGCCGCGCAAGTTTTTGCGGTGCCCCCCCCCCCCGTTTTACAGAACCTGCTTTATGGGCTATTGAGCGGGTTTGTACCATGGCTCATGTCGGCTGTACTGAGGTCCTCTCCCCTCCCCTGGCCTCCTACAATAGCTATGTGTTACTCTATGGTGAAGATTCAGACCTATAGTTTCATTCCAATGTTTCTTGGATACTCATCAGAGGTTGAATTAACGGTTTACTATGATTCCACATACTGGGTTTTGTATGTAATTCTATTGAAGGTGCATCCCATTCTCCGAGCTGTTCCTCTACAAAATGTTAAGAAGTTTCAAGAATTTGTGTTTTCTTTGGGGTAAATGACTGCTTGTGCTTAGAAGCACTTGTATGTTGGCGCGTTTCTACTGTGGTACCTATATCCAGTTTTTGCGGCATGATCATATTTTTGTATAGACGGAATCGATAAAAGTGGATGAATGTGTGAGGAAAGACACCCCATTTCTGTATTGACCTTGCTAATATTGTCAATACATTTCTGGGTGAGGTATGATGTCATAGATTGCAGGAAATGTCAATTTCCCTTTCTCCGAGATCTAACAATACTCACCATTCTGTTACTTCTGATATATACAGCTGGCCCTGACAGCGGCTCTAGGATTATAGACTTAGAAAGCTTTACCGACTCCTGGGAACCGGGTACTCGGCTCCCAACTGCTGAGTACCCTTTTACCATAGAGCTCATATTGTTTGCATAGCCACCAAACAAGAGAAAACTATGGCTTGCCTCCGTGGGGCTGGGAGGCTGGGTCCGTAACAGAATGGTGAGTATTGTTAGATCTCGGAGAAAGGGAAATTGACATTTCCTGCATTCTCCTTCGATCAATACTCACCATTCTGTTACTTTTGATATACACCAGATTTGATCAGTAACCTGGTGGGAAGGGGCAAGCCATAAATGCTAATTTTGCCCCTTGGAGAAAGATTTTAGACTTCAAACTTGACTAACGGAGACCTAAAAGGACCGTCAAGTTCACGGAACCGAATCACATTCGCGTCACAGCCCCCCCCCCCCCTTTTTCCTCCTAAGAAAAGGGAGAGAACTAACGAACATGTATCTCGCCTGAAAACACAAATATGCCAAGAGGGTTAACTACTCCCTGCATATTCCATGTATTAGCCTGGGAATGAGCATGAATATATAAGATGAATGAACATGATACATATACATAATACAAAAAACTCTCACTTATTGAATTACCTTATGATAATTGGACTTCAGACGTACCGCCTCCAACCATTCACCGGTTCGGCCATCGGTGACACAATCTGGTTGACATCCTCTCGCCTGACCATGCCTGCTTTAGGTTCTTTTCTTACCAAAGTGAGAAAAGGGTGAAAAGCAGTGTGGTCACTAACTATCGTTTCAAAACAGCTAAAGCGAGTGGATTGGCTGAGTCTGACACATCCCTCATATAGTAATCCGTGAATGAGGACTCACAGTGCCATTGTGCAACGGCCATGATGTCCTCTAACGGAACACCATTGTAAAGGGCGGTCGAGGCGGC
This sequence comes from Chaetoderma sp. LZ-2023a, assembly GCA_034401795.1. Taxonomy (NCBI): domain Eukaryota; kingdom Metazoa; phylum Mollusca; class Caudofoveata; order Chaetodermatida; family Chaetodermatidae; genus Chaetoderma; species Chaetoderma sp. LZ-2023a. Next base: position 85,588,740 of record CM067369.1, read on the forward strand.
TATTCCTCTGACATTGTGTGCCCTTACGCCTTGCACCTGGTGCCCAGTCGCCATCTCCTGAGTAGTCTGAATGCATTCGACCACCCAACGAGAGATAGTATCCATGGATGCGGCGCCATAAGGCTTTTTATGGCAGATCCACAGATGTCTATCATTCGACCGTAACGAGTCAGTCCGTTTCTTGTACTTAGTCAAAGCACGGACCGGGCACCAGACACTGGCATCATGATCAAACCTAGTTAACTTCGGTATAATGATCGGTTTGCCGGGATATCTCAAAGATTGGCTCTTTGACATAAACTCAGCTCTTGGCAGAAGACGCAGACCTTCTCCAGAAACAATAAATCGGTTCCTCTCTGCCGAAAGCGCATGGATCTCACTGCGCCTTCTAGCTGAGGAAGCTGCCAATAGAAAGACCGCCTTTAGAGTCAAATGCTTTAGACTAGCCGAACGCAACGGTTCGAAAGGGTGCTTGGCCAGTACATTAAGCACTAAAGATAGACTCCAGGCTGGAATGACTACCGGTTGTCTCGGTCGGAGATTGCTCATTCCCTTCAACATCACATTTAACTGGCCACCTCTGGACTATCCCTGTTGGCTAGACAAGGGATAACTGATGCCAAAGCTGACTTGTATCCAGCAACTGTGATGGGAGCTAGTCCTGAAAAGAACAGCTCACAGAGAAAGTCTGCTATTTGCTGATAGTGGATTGAAATGTATCAATACCCTTTTCTTCACACCAGTCTGCAAATCTGTTAACCTTGTTGTTATATGACTTGAAGGTTGACCTCCTTCTCGCAGCCGCGATGAAATCAGCAGCCTGTCGAGAAAAGCCTTCCGATGTGGAACGTTGTTTGATAACATCCACGCAGTCAATTTGAACATTTCGGGACGCTCGTGTAGGAAGCGTCCCTTGGCCTGGGAGATTATGTTCGGAATCTCGGGCAACTGCACAGGATTTTCCACCAGCAGATCTAGAAGATCCGTGAACCACGCCCTGCTCGGCCAATACGGCGCTATTAGCAGGACCAGACACGATTCCTCCCTGACCTTCACCAATACCTTCGGTAGAAGAATGGTGGGTGGGTACGCGTAAGCGTGCATCCATCTCCAGCTTATCGCCAGAGCGTCTGTATCGACGGCATTTGGATCTGGAATCGGCGAGACATATGTCATGATTTGAGCATTTTCCTTTGTGGCGAACAAGTCCACGTTGGGTTTGCCCCAATGCTCGAAGATCCGTCGCAGAACTGGAGGGTTGAGGGACCATTCTGTTGGCAGGATTCTCTGTCTGCGAGACAAAGCATCCGCCAGAATGTTCAATCGGTCAGGAATATGAGCTGCTTTCAAAACAACCGAGTAATTCCTGCACCATTGAATCAAGTGCCACACCCTGATACACAGAGTGGGCAACCTGGTCCCGCCTTGGCGATTTATATATGATACTACTGTCGAAATGTCCGACCGTATCAATATCACCTTCCCCTGATCATCGGAAGGAACTCTTCCAACGCCAGTTCCACTGCCATCATTTCCAACAGATTGATATGCAGCTGACTCTCCGGGAGAGTCCATGTGCCCGAGACCTGGTGTTCTCCCAGGCAGGCACCCCACCCTTCCAGCGATGCACCCGTGTAGACGGACAGCTGGGGGTGGAGTAGGTGCAGCGAAACCCCTAATAGGAGATTCTGACGCTGTTTCCACCATAGAAGATGCGATATTATCGGCTCCAAAACTGGCACCAGTTTTGACAGGGGTTCTGTTCTCTGTTTCCACAGAGACATCAGATACAACTGGATAGGCCTTCGCATTAGAGCAGCGTACGGGATAACCTGCTCCATGGAGACCATCATGCCCAGCATCTGAAGGAACCGCCTCGCCTGAATGTGGTTTCCCACTCGAAAACTCTTGAGGATGGCTAACAGAGACACCACTCTGGGCTCTGACGGGTAAACCCTGCCCTCCTCGAGGTCGAATCGCATCCCCAAATAAACGAAATGTTGAGTGGGCGTCAACTCGGATTTCTCCTCGTTGACTATGCCGCGTAGATCTGAAAGTAACTTCAGAGTCAGAGCAGTATCCACGTTCAACCTGGCTGCCGAGTCTGCCTTGAGCAGCCAGTCGTCTATGTAGGTGTGTAGCGCCACGTTCTCTTTTCTGAGAAACGCTGTCACCGCAAGGACCACTCTTGTGAAAACCCTCGGAGCTGTCGACAGGCCAAACGGGAGAACTGTAAACTCCCATACTTGATTCTGAAACGCAAATCTCAGAAACCTGTGCCAACTCCGATTCATAGGAATGTGGAAATATGCATTTTTCAGATCGATCGATACACACCACATTCCTTTCCTCAATCCCGCCATTACCGACCTCGGCGTTTCCATCTGGAACCGAGGCGTATGGATAAACCAATTTAATGGCCTGAGATTGAGTATGGGTCTCCATCCCCCTGTGCTCTTGGGGACAAGGAACATGTTTGAATAGAAGCCTGGAGTGTTTCGGTTTGCTGGTTTTATTGCTCCCTTCAGAAGCAAACCCGACACTTCCTTTTGAACGGCTTCTAACTTGTCTGGCTCCCTTGGTACGGGTGTCCAGACAGGTGCCAAAGACAGATTTTGTGGTGGAAAGTCCCACCACTCCGGCATGTAACCCTGAGATAACCATCCCAGGACCAGACTGTCTGACGTCACACCTCGCCAGGCCTCGACGAAACGCATGAGACTTCCACCCACCATAGACGCCTCGACGTCTAACGGGGTTGTCCGGCTCGCAGTCCGCCCCCCCTCCCCCCTCTTTCTTAATGAGAGAGAGAGAACCATTTCGTTCTAGGCACGACGGGTATAACTGGCACCGCTGTTCCTGTCGCACAGGCGCGGTCCAGGCGGATATGAAGGGAGCTTTCGTACCCTCAGGTACGCTTCGGCCCCTTCTGTCCGCCCTTTGAGGCCTTACCCTTACCCTTCCCCTTGCCCTTCCCGCCTCTAGGGCGGTCAGGAGCAACATTGGGGAGGGTAGGCTCCTCTACAACCTTCCTGGGCTTCTTCGCCGGCGGCGGCTCCGAAAACCCAGCTGAAGCAGAAGTCGCAACAGGCCTAGCTTTCGCCTTGCCCTTATGCTTCTTCTGCTTCTTTGAAGGTTGTCCCGTTAGCGGTTTCCCCACAGCCCCTAGTGCGTGCGCTTGCCGCACTAGCTCTAGCTGTAGGTTTACCGCTAACCGATTCTGCGCGATACTGGCGGTATCCTCTAAGATGGCCCGCGCTTGGCCACCGAAGATGCTAGGCCCTGTCAGGGGCGTCCCAAGAAGACGCTCCCTGACTGCCGTAGCCGGACGCATATGGTCAATGACCATTTGCCTCCTGGATTTCGTCACACGCGCTTGCACCCTTGCCAATGCGTCCATCGACAGCACCAGGCCGCCATTGACACATGAAAGCGCCACAGGTGGCACAGGGTGGCCTGCCCCCCGCTTCAGCCCACACAGACTGAAGGAGACGATAAGAGTGGTTGACAGCGCTCATCGCTGCCCTCACACCCTCATCGCATAGGGACAGGACTTCTTCCTGGTGTACCTGAGACTTGTCCACAAGTGCCGGACCGGGGCGACCCACCACAGCACTCTGGACGCCCAGTCCCCATCGGTCATCCTCCGTGACTGACGGGACTACACCATACCTGTCGTATTCCCCCCGCGGAATACGACACCTTGCCCGCACCTCCGCAGGGAGCTGACCCTTGGTCATCAGTTGTTTGCTATAAATAGCATCCAACAATTCTATGAACCGTGGATCCAGTCCCACTGACTGGATCCGGGCCGCGGGCAAAATCCCCGTCCTGATCGACGCAACCGACGGACGGGGCGCATCTTCATCGGCCGTGGCCGAAACCACAGACGGGTCAACCCTGGCTAGCCACGCCAGAGCATCTGACCAATCTACCTCCGATGAAGACACCCCCGCAAACACGTCACCCGTTGACGTGCTCACGGGTCTGCCAACCACGGCCTCTCGGCAAGGAGCCACGGCTGACACGCCAGGCACTCCGGTACCACACGGTTCCGCCGCCACCCCATAAAACACTCCGGTCCATGGGGTAGGTCCGCACGGAAAACCGTACGGACCCGTAGCAGTCGCGGAACCATAGCCGGACACGGGCGCCAACGGCACCCCACGTCCGACTGCCGGACCAGGCGAGATAGGTGAGTACCACGCCCGGCCCGGCACACCCGTTCCCGTGACGGCTGGTGCCAAACCAAGCCGCACGGAACCGGTGCACGGTAAGGGATTTGCCTCAGCCACAGGCGGAGCCGCTGACCTGGCTTGCGCCAAACCAGACAAATGGAGGCCGGTTCCGTCCAGGACGGAATCAACCTCCATATTTTCCACCTGCGGCTTCACGGGCCGCAGCAACCTCTCCTCCTCGGCCTCCTCGTCTTCAGACTCCGAAGAGTCGTCACTAGACGAGTCAACCGTGGAACCGTCCTGGCGGACGGCTCCCACACCTGACGGACCGGCCACCGCTACTGGACCACCCAGAGGTGGCCGCAGAGAAACAGAAACCCGTCCGGCCGAAGCCAGACGGGACTGCCAGGGGGCCGTACGAGACGGCCCCCTCGGTAACCAGTCCAAAATCCTGTCCGAGGACAGGATCTGTACCAGGCATGGGGAGAAACTGCCCCCCAACCTTTGGTAGCAGGGACGACACCAGCGTGGGCAGAACGCTATGCAGAAAAAACCCTGCATAGCCGGACCAAACCACGCCGGCGGTGCCATCTCCGCCACCTCCAGCTGGGGACGTGGAGCACCCCCACCGGCCGAACCGGGCGCTCCACGATTTACTCTCGGACCGCCTGACCCCGCGTCAGACCCAGCCAAGTCCTGGCAAGGAACTTAACCATCATCTCAACGGACCACACTGCACAAACATTACACCTATGATCAATATTACACAGGGAACACCTAAAACAGACATGGTCCTTGAACACGACACGGACAAACTTATGGCATTCGTCACATGATGGCGGGGCTGGCTTGGCCTATAACATAAGCACAAACCTACAATAAACAAGCGGAACGAGACCCGGATGGAAGGCAGACAATTAATTTTCAAATAATTTGTCTCATAAATTAACTGTAACCCTCCCGCACCCCACCCCGCCACGTTACAACAACGATCGCATTGATTATGACGACAAGAACGAGGCGGGCATTAAACACACCCATAATAATAATAATAATAATAATAAGTGAATTTATAACGCGCCAAACTCCACGCAAGCATGCTCGTAGCGCAAGACAATGAAATGATAATATAAACATTAATTTAAATTCTGGTACGCTTGTTTAAAGAGATGAGTTTTAAGATTTGATTTGAATGTTGTAAGATTTTTTGACAATTTTAGATGAATAGGGAGGTTGTTCCATTCAGTGGCGGCCGAGAAAGAAAATGTTCTAAAGCCGTATGAATTCATTTTGTATTTTGGGATTTTGAGCATTTGCTTGTTTAGGGATCTAAGTGACCGGGTTGGTTGGTATGGCTCGACTAATGCAGAAAGGTATGTAGGTGCAGTTCCTGAGACACACTGGTAAGCTAGACAGAGGATTTTAAATTGGATACGTTGAGCAATTGGCAACCAGTGAAGCTTATGGAGAATCGGAGTGATGTGTGCATCTTTTGCCTGGCGTGAGATTATTCGTGCTGCTGTATTCTGAATAGTTTGGAGCTTGTGGATGTTTTCTTTTGCCATACCAATACAGAGACTATTGCAGTAGTCCAACCTAGACATTACCGTCATGATCACTAATTTTGTGGTAGCCTCTGTGGTAAGATAATTCCTGATGTGTGCAATGTTCCGCAGCTGCAAAAAGCACACTCTGCGCAGATAGTTTATATGTTTATCCATGCACAACTCGCTATCCAGTATCACGCCGAGGTCTTTAACCGTGTTGGAGATCGGAATTATATTTGTACCAATGACTAGACTACTTAGTTCTGTTTTGTCTCGTCTGATAGATGGACCCACCAACATACATTCAGTCTTTTCTTCGTTCAGCTTTAGCATGTTGGTTGTCATCCGTGCTTTTATGTCCGCACAACAATCTGTTAGCTGTTTGGTTGCTAGAGATGCAGATGCCGCTGGAGGAGGAAATGTATTAATGAGCTGCGTGTCATCCGCGTAAAAATGGTGACAAACTATGAGAATCGATAACGGATCCTAGCTGTTTGGTGTAGAGCGTAAATAGAACCGGTCCCAATATCGAACCTTGAGGGACACCGCATGTAAGTTCAATGGGCGCAGATTGCGTACCATTAATGTAAACGGACTGGAATCTTTGTGATAAATAAGATTGGAACCAGTTCCACGCACTGTCAGTTATGCCAAACTCAACTTTTAGTCGTGTCAACAGCTTTAGGTGGTCAATGGTGTCGAACGCGGCGCTTAAATCGAGCAAAAGCAAGAGTGATACGTTTCCTTCATCCACACCACAGCGAAGGTCATTTAGAACTCTAAGAAGAGCTGTTTCAGTACTATGTCCTTGACGATAGGCGGACTGAAATGGTTCGTACAGACCATTACAATGCATGTGATTTGCCAATCTCTTACTGACTGCCTTTTCAACAACCTTGGATATAAAAGGTAAATTAGACACAGGCCGATAATTTTTTTAAGTGTCCTGATCAAGGCCCGATTTTTTAATCAGCGGGTTAATCAGAGCAGTCTTAAAGGGCTTAGGCATAAAACCGGATGTAAGGCTAGAATTGACGATAGCAGTGATGATTGAAACGAAAATATCAATATGTTCATATATGAGCTTAGTTGGAATCGGATCTAATGCACAGTAGGTAGGTTTTAAGTCTTTCAGCAATGATAGAATCTCGTCTTCACAGAAAAGATGAAGCTGGTTCAGATGATCATGACAGGCTGTGGGTATGTTGGGCGGTGGCTGATCTGTATCCTGTAAATCATTTAGCTGATTGCGAATCGCCCTTATCTTATCATGGAAATATTCAGAAAATGAGTTGGCCATGAGGTCTCGGTCGTCAATATTTGGAAGCGTGGGACTGCTGTTTTTGCCCATTAGCTTGGACATTATATTGTACAGAGCCTTAGGTTCGGATGACGTACTCTGAATTTTATCGGTGAAGAATGATCGCTTCGCATCATCAATAATAGATCCTCCAGGATGTGTAACGGCTCCAGGAATCATATCGCATAGCATTCGGGGTATATTTACTAATCAATATAAATTATACTCCTAACGAAAGCAGCACGATATGTGAAGAAAACAACAAAATGTATAACAAACTGCTGTATCACATGGTAAAACCGCAGACCACGCATCTACTCAAGAATTTTGAAACCACCGATCATTGCAAACCGATCGTGATCGCACGTAAACTTGATCATTCTAAAGTTTCCGGTACCATTTTTAGTACGCAGCACCCAGAACAAGATGCGCGAATTAATGAAAAAATTTTCTTCACATAAACATCCGAGCATCACGGGTGTGACGTCACCCGCTCGGATCCTACGGAGAACGACGTCAGCCGATATTCGTGTTAGAAATACTGTAGCATAACACCTATTTTCATATCTGCCGATCGCCTGTTGGGGGTTAAAGAAGGCGATCGTCTGGCATATATCGTTGTTAGCACACGTCCCAGATTCTATGGGGTCGACCTAAGGCTTTTAACTATGGATAATAAAGAACGATACAACCTGGTTATCTTCGGCGGTATTCTCCATAGTATCCTTTAGTTAATCCTTTCACGAACACACAAACTATCACAGATTAAAGACTTAGATTTTCTTTCACAAAAAAACACTAAAATCCTCAATGCAGAAAGCATGTATTGCTCTTGTTGCTATGCAAACAAGAATGAGCTCTATGGTAAACGGGTACTCGGCAGTTGGGAGCCGAGTACCCGGTTCCCAGGAGTCGGTAAAGCTTTCTAAGTCTATAATCCTAGAGCCGCTGTCAGGGCCAGCTGTATATATCAGAAGTAACAGAATGGTGAGTATTGATCGAAGGAGAAGTGTGTGTTCCTCATTGCTGGGCAGAGAGTATTGAGGAGTGATGTCACGTTTATGAAATCATAAAGATAGACTAGGAAGCGATGTCCATAGAGATAAGAAAGAGTAGAGTGCCGATAGGAGCACGGAGGACTGGATAAGTAGGATAATAACTATGTCATGGGCACGTATCTGGAACCGGTGCTTTTTTGCTCTAGCTCACAGTGTACGTCCATCGAATGCGCTCCTAACCCGTATTGTTGATGCCTTGTAGATCCTTACAGTGTATCTGGCGGATCCAGTGGTGTTCTTTTAGTCATCTCCATTTAGTGGATTCTGGATCCCGTTGGAGGTGCCCCTGTCCCTGCTGTGGCTGTTGAGGCTATGGGTTCAGTATGTGTGGATGTGCGGTGCCTGTCCAGTAGGATCTCTGAATCCACTGATCTTAGAGACAGCTTAGAAAGAGGCGGTGTGGCAGATACTTCTCTGTCTGGATGCAGATCCGACATGGTTACAGGTATGCGGAGTAAGCTTCGTTGAAGAAGTGTGATAAAGACGTATTATCTCTTGGAATATTTCCTTGTGACCTTACGCTGAGTGCACTATAAGACAAGTTTACGCTGTCACTTTCGTAGCTACTCAAGGTTACGGTAACCATCCCATGCAGGTGGATTGCACAGTATCTCCCTGGGTACTAATATTAGACCCATCCTATAAACGGAGGGTATAAGCAGAAGCTGATACATGATTTATATTCTTCTCAGCTACATTTCATGTCAAAGTTTGATGATAAACAATGTTTATTAAACTATACGCAGTATTTATTATTTAGGCAGCCTCAATTAATCATTTCACTCCTGTGATGATGGATATAAGGTATACATTAAGCATAGATGTAGGATGGTAAGAATGTGTCGCATGAAATTGCGTCCTATTTTCTCTTCTTTTTTTTTTCATTTATTTTTATTTTTTCTAGATATTCCAAGTCCCAGTTTTCGTGACCTATCACGTTACCCCGGTTTATACTTTTGGAAATCTGGACCTACGATTTAATAAAAAATCATGATTAAAAAAACAATCGATTGCGATGTTTCAAAGCAAAAATCACGCAAGCCTACTGTGAACAAACCTTAATGGCCCACCCCGGTTTATACTTTTGGAAATCTGGACCTACGATTTAATAAAAAATCATGATTAAAATCGATTGCGATGTTTCAAAGCAAAGCCTACCGTGAACAAACCTTAATGGCCCTTAGTACTTAATCATATCTCCCAAATGTCGGCCCGATCTGTTCAGTGATTCTGGAGTCACTATCATGAAAACTAGGTTATCCAAAATGGCCGCAAAAGCATTAGGTCAATCAAGTTCCCTTAAACAAATTTGGTTCAGCTGTTGCCTTACATATAGATGACCTTTCGTGAGTTTTGAATCGATCCTCCAGGTGGATTAGGAAAAGAAGACTTTTAAAAGCATTGAAAAAGGTCTACTATGGGCTTTCTGTTTACCACAAAATCTGGTTAAAACATTATAAATAAAATTAGCTATACTGTTTTCAATGTCAACAACATTTTAATAAGTAAGGCTATACTTCTATGATGCTTATTTCGTGATATGAAGAAAGAGGTACAAATAAATAACAGAAATAAATTCGAGATGCCCCTTTTTGTGAGGCGTTAGCATAAGGATATGGTCAGGGTACCTGTTTCTAACAGGGTTCTGTTTCTAACAATTGCTCCTTTTTGCATTCTCCCGCACTCGTTGTTCTGATAACATTGTCAAAACATGTTTATTTCACTAGATCCACATAATTTTTACACACAATTCGAAGATTTGATCAAAATGTAGCAGAAATAGGTAATTAGTTTACCTACCTTTTCATTTGAAGTGTGAAAAACATGTGTTTTCACTATTACTTTTTTGAGGGTCCATACAAATTTTCATAACTGGTAAAGAAATGAAGCAAACTGGTTTTCACCAACATAATCATAATTCTTTTCTACGGATGCGCTGAAGAGGCATGGGGTGCTTATATTGTTTTCAAATCTAGATAGATTTTTTTCACGCACATGCTCAATCCAAACATGGCCATAGTTTTTATATATGACAAAAAATAAACTATATTTTAATGTTTTATGGTATGCATAACAATCCTTATTTTCATTTTAAACACCAGATTTACTACTTTACAAAGCAAGGATACAGAGTTTTGATTTTGAAAATGGTGTTGCTGCTGTCTATGGAATGGAATTTGACCAGTTACTAGATTTACTACAATAACTTCATAATTTTTGCTGATAAACTCTCCTGTTGTCATATCATAGACAGTGATGTCATATTACCATCTTGTCGCTATATAAATAATGAATTTACATCCCTGTTAGAAACTGGTACCTAAGTAGTAAGTACACAAAAATCCTCCGAAAACCGATAACGCATATTTACACACAGTAAATTTATTTGGAGGAATTGAAAACTTTTAATGCATGCATTATTTAACTGAACACTTGCACATTACTAAATGGAAGTCATTTCTTGACAAAGGCTTTACATTCTTATACAATCGGCAAAACTGTCTATAGTACCCTGTTAGAAACCGATACTCGGACCATATAGCCTGGCACGAGGGCTTTATGGTATCCAGTCAACTCGTCCTAAATACATCCCATCCTAAGTACAACTCGCCTTACTTCTAACTCATCCTAGGTCAAATCGTCCCAAATAATGTTCATATATGAATATACGTAGTTATGTTATATTATTCGGGATAACAGAGCACTGATATTATGTGATTATCAAATAACATTGTATCTTCTTCTTTTCGATCGCTGGTATCACACTTGGAGAGCCGTTCTCAAGATGAAATCTGTGGTTTTCTGCAGTTCTTCCACAGGCCCATACAGCTTTTCAAGAAAAGAGGTTGACAAAGGCCAGATCTCTTCTCTCAGCAGCTGATACGTACTGCAACATTAAAGTATGTGCTCTGTGGTCTGTTCTGCTTCTCCACAAGGACAAGCAGGCGATGTCGTATGGTGGAGCCGCCTGTATTAACATTATATTAATCACATAATATATGCTCTATAATCCCGAATAATATAATATAACCACATATATTCGCATACGAACACTAATTGGACGAGATGACCTAGGACGAGTTAGAAGTAGGGCGAGTTGTACTGAGGACGATCTTTCTATACACGACAGAATCTCAAATTATCAGATGTTTTTAAAAATAAATATTCCAACAGTTCAACAATGTTTTAAAGTAAAAAAGGGAAGACTATTTGACATCGTATTCTTTCATCATCAAGTATTCAATCATGCACTAAGAAAGCTTATTTGGCTACGTCCGAATTTAGTTATAGGCATATACAAATTTAAATAGCCTAGGATGAATATGAGCGCAAACTAAGTGTACTTATCGTATGATGACTATGAAGATAAGAAATGGCAAAAATTTTGAATTAATTTCAGATATTCAAATTTTTAGAAACAAAATTTTGAGTGACAAAACAGAGTAGAAGTAAGTATGAAAGAGTCTGTGGTCAAATACAGACTGATCTATAGTATCTAAAGCCAATACTATGTGGAAATCTAAACAGACATAACACGCTTTCTGATTGGCTCAAAGAGAGACAATCCCGCGCCATTGTTGTAAGTACTGTATTCATTCTGTTGTTATAGCGCCTGTCCATTAGCGACGTGGTTTCCTGTAATTATGTTGCCTGTTATTTCACGTCTTAGCGGGGTTTGTCTTAGCGCCAAAATTTTATTTTGAGCTGTCACAATTGATTCATTGATCAGAGACAGCAACTACTATCACTCAATGATATGGTGGTTCGTTGTAGGAATATTATTGTGTCTTAGTGGACCACGGGGTAAATGGGACTTGTTTAACGGAGACCCAAACTATATGCATTTTGGAAAGCTGTTGCATGCAAAATGGATGGTGGCTCTCTAATAGGCCAAGAAATTAGCTGTCTTTGTGGCCCATCATCAAAGTAAAGAGTAATGCAGGTAGAAACACCTTTCACTAACTTCCGGTAGAAAATAACTCATGGGAAAAAGGGATGATGGTTCTTTAACCTTTTAACACTCATATCAGCCAAAAACAGCTTATGGGGTGGTCTTGCGAAATGTCTAATGTTTCAAATAAAATATCAAAAATTTGCAGACAAAGAGAAGACTATTTTGACAATTTATCGCTGGAATGACTGGCTCGATAACAGTGGTAAATATCGCTCACAACAGTGATAAAATAGTATTCTCAGTCTGCAAATTTTCTATGAGACAATTTATGAAAATTACTACGGTGGTGTGTTAATAAAAGTGGTCAATGTTGACAATTTGTATAGGTGGTCATTAAATATAGTGGTCTCTTAATATAGGTGGTCAGTGTAGAGGGTACATCACTTTGACAAGCAGTATTGCCGTATTGGCATAAGTATTCCTGGGATCGATCAAACTAACATGTATAAGTATAAGTTGTTAAATATTTTGAAACTAATTTTACTTGGCGCTCTGCTGCTAACAATGGCAACAAAAGTGCCCAGTCAAATTATTATGTATAAGTTGTTGAATGTTTTGAAACTAATTTTACTGGGCGCTCTGCTGCTAACAATGGCAGCAACAGCGCGGCAGCGCCCAGTCAAATTATTTTGTCGGACTAGTAAAATTTAAAGACTGGCCAAATCGAACTTTTATGACGTCATCATGCATGTCAATTAACATATGACGTCAGATGGTAGCTGGATACTCTGGAAACGTGCTATATGTGATCTTCAGATACAAGTGCCTTGAAGTGGGCGCTTGGCAAGTGTAGTAAGCTCTTTCAACCTGGGTTATTGCCAACACTCGCCATCAGTAATAATTGTAACAACAAAAGTCAACGAGTGGTGCATATGCAATAACAACAACAAGAATTTATTTTAAAAAGAAACAAATTTCAATCATCACATTACTTATCAAATACTATTGTTAACTCGTCCCAATCACCAACCCGCCCCTTTAATAAGATAAGTCAACTCGTCCCACCTATGAAAGTCAACTCGTCCTAGCATAACAGACCGAGTCGTCCGTTTGGAAATTTGGGCGAGTTGACTTTTTTTCCCGGACCACTTGACTTTCCAACGGGGGACGAGTTGGTGGTTGGGGCGACTTGAATGGCATTCGGCGTTATTGACATTTGACCATTGTCTTAAAATGACTGGGTATTTTATTACACTCGCCCACTAGACAACTCCTAATTTCATATTATACTAAATATGAATAAATACTCTTAAACTTGTGTCATAACCTAGCGTGCCATTCGGGAACTAAATACGAAAACTGGTTACTAGTAAGAACAAATTCGAAAACCTTTATAAACCAAAGCTAATCATACCGCTTGCATGATCGTATTCGACAAGTATCTGGAAATACGATTGGTAAGTATTAGTATTAAGGAGTTAGACTGAAATAAACATCTTGAAATGTTAGTTTACAAAAAAATTAAAGCTGAAGCGACATTCAGTTTTTTTTATTCTGTAATTCCCGTCCCTCGGATCATCATCATCATCATCATCATCATCAACATCATCATCATCATTTAACGAGGCAGAAGACACCAGGCTTCGACTAATGCAACCATGATGAAATCCATAACACCTGATGAGATAAAGGAAGCATCGAACAAACTTCACAAAGGCAAGGCAGCTGATAAGCATGGAATTGTATCAGAACATTTGGTTCATGCCATTGGCACCACATCAGCGATCCTGAGTCACATCTTCAATGCAATGCTCAACCTGCAGAAAATTCCACAGGTATTCAAAGATGGCATCCTGACACAAATTCTTAAGAAAGCTGATAAATGCAAAAAGGTACCAGATAACTACAGAGGCATAATGTCCAAGTTGAACATCTAACATGTCTAAATGGAAAGGTGTCCCATGTTGTGATTGGTTCTCCGAGACTTCAGTTTCATCAGCATCTTGATTGACCATTTCATCATCCTCATTCGCAAGTTGAACATGAATGTGACATTTAATGGCCCTGCGACTCCAGCCAAACTTCGCAAATTCTTTCAAAGTCAATGAGACCCGTGTCCACAAGCTTCTATAGTGCAGGCAGATACATCCAATAAAGCTAAAAACCTACATCAACCGGAAGTCATTTATGGTGCCCGGTGTACTAGTGCCAGATATACAAAAAAAACAGTACATCAGGCACCAGGATTCATGGAAAACTTTCAGACCAATATACTTAATCTAGCTATCAGTTCTTAGAGCTACCAAAATTAATTTATCAAAAGCATAATATACTTTGATTCCTAAATCTGTATAGACTGAACATGAAAAAATATTTTATTTCTTTGCCGGATGTACATTAGCGAACTAAGTGGTATTTCAAAGCTTCCATTTTCCTGATAGCCATCGGTGGTAAAAAACTTCTTGGGTACATTAAAATAGATGTATTATATGTTGCAAAGTTTAATCATTTCAACGCATTACTCATTCTCTGGGTAATAGGTGCAGGTGCAAAGATCTTGTTTCTAAATCATTATTTTTTCAAAGAGTCCATATACCTACATTCATTCCAATTTTTACTCAAGAGTCTTTCAAAACCAAAGAAATCGTTCAAATTTGTAATCTGTAATAAATTTCCAACAAAATCATACAAAATTTGTCAGGCTACAATGAACTTCAAAAAATAGTATTGTGGTTGATCTATTCACAGAATTGCTGTATAGCTTATGTAAAGGCTAGGTGCGTAACCGCGCCAACCCATAATTTTATATATGATTAATATAATTGTGTATGGCACAGCTTATTCAGGGGCTGGGTGCGTAATGTCGCCAACCCATAATAATAATAATAATTATATATATATATATATATATATATATATATATATATATATATATATATATATATATATATATATATATATATATATATATATATGCGTGCGTGCGTGCGTGCGTGCGTGTGTGTGTGCGTGTATAATTAGGGTGATCTTAACACAATGTTATTTGTGTTTTTTAGATTGCTTTGTACCTCTCCCATAGAGACAGGTAGCGAAAACTAGAAACATCCTAACATTCCGTGTTATCACCCTTCACTAAAATTCCAGTAGTATATATATAATATAATATATATAATACTTTGCGATGTTCATATGTATTCTGATATTGTGGAACGATTTAGCAACAATCCTGATCAAATATAATAGTTGGATACTCGTATTATGCAAGTACCAGCGGTTTTCACCGTACGATGCGAAGTTGTTGGTTGACCTATTCTACATAGGGAGGGACTCCCAACATACCTTTCCGAACAAGAAGAGGAAATACTTGCGTAATGTTGCCTTTCACAGTCAAATACAAACTTATTCAGCGTCGCACTGTTGCGGGAATGCATGGATGGAAAGAAACATGTATATTTGACATACCCATTCACTTAAAAGCCCTGAAAATAATGCTTGAGCACGGAAATGCGCATAGTAAACCACACCCATGACGTCGTTTATCGGAGGAGGGGGGCGACCATTTAAGATGTCGGAGTGACATGCTAGAGGGAAACACGGCACCTTCTGTATTTATCATAGCTCATTTCAGGCCATATGAGAATAAGAATGGTATATTCTGATGCCGAAAAATAGTATCTATGTGATGTAAATACACGAAAAATTCAAGAGAACGGCTGTAACCCGCCGCTTGACATAATTCAACCATGGGAATTTTGTTGCGCCCTCTAGACTAGCCACGCCCCGGGTTAGAGAGGTCACGGCCTATCAGCTTGCTCAAGCATTATTAAATTTCTTGCGGTGTTCACAACTTTATCCAGCAATGAAAACTTAATTCTGAACGAATTTATAACACAGACAGTCGTCCAACCAAATATTCGTAGCCATAAATTGATGGAATCAGCAATTAGGTTATACATGTGATTTATAGACATGTCAAATTAAAGAGTTTTCCCAAATAATACTACGTCATGACGCTTCTGGCCAATCAAAAGTTGATGTAAAATAGCAGATATGCTCTCTGGAGAGTATCAAAGGCAGCGCACACAGCATTTCTTCGCCTTCTGCTTCTAGCAGTGAGCCATAACACCTCTCTCTCTCTCCCTCCCTCCCTCCATCCCTCCCTCCCTCTCTCTCTCTCTCTCTCTCTCTCTCTCTAACTAACCACTAACCAATGCTGATTGCGCCGACTGTGTCTAATAGACATTAGCACCCAGCCATAATAACCTTTCAGAGTGCAATACCCTGGCATTCCTCGAGCGCACTCTACCTATGCTTCTCTGCATGTCTCTATGCTGCCAAGTTTGTGCACGTTAGACTGAGCATTAGACTGAACGTTAGACTGATGGTAGATGCAAAATTATTTCGTCTTTTTAGGAGCATGGTACGCCGAAATTTGTTGTAGATGAACGCGAAATTCTGCTCTAACGTTGCTGCCAAAATTAACAGCTCAGCCGATACATAGCAGCTCAGACAGACAGACATTGATGTAGAAAGATCTGGTGAGGTGTTGGCAAATTCTCTCTGTGTTTGTAGCTTTACCGTAGAGTTGAAAGACTTGTAGTGATAGCCTCCACAGGGGAATGTTACAGGCAAGCATCCGAAAGCTTCTGCAAGTAGTGAGTCTGTGACAGCTAACACTGATCTAACTCAAAGTTGTGGCAATTCAGGTCTGGTCCGCAATACCATGGCATTCCTCGTGCGTGGACCTACCTCAAATGTGTTCAACAGACAGACCATGTGGACATCGGTACGGTGTACATGGTCTGATGTGTGAATACAGCCACGAGAATAGAGTAGTTCTTTCGTAAGACTGAATGTGAATATGGTAGGAATCGCACCACTATTGTAGACTGTTTACAAAGCAACAGTGTGCAATGGTGTATCTGTTTACAGACCGCTAGATTCTACAATATCCTACATAGTACAATACCAACGAACTAACGTTTGCTGTTCTGTTTCCTTTTAGCTGTTAAAACACCATGTTAATATTTTTGACGATAGAACATCATCTACACAAATTCGGTTTGTTTTATACATTGGTTTAGCTATCATAGCTCACGCTCCTCAAGACAAGATTATACTCATGATCATAGTAGTAGAAGAGAGAAACCGTACACAGTAGGACATGATCACACATACACATTACACGCACAAACATATGAACAAACATTCAATTCTAGCATACAAAACACAACATCTACAACTCAAAAAGCTAGCTGATCACATTAAATAACGCACATAGTCCTATGCTCATACACACAGATTAGCACAAATATTTCTCTCTAAAAACTACATGGTCATGCATATTTTTGCTTAGATCGGACGAAACGGATTATCGTTCGTCCTGGGGTGATTTCAACAAAATTACAGTCCCTAGGACTTGAAATCACCAAGAGACCCCATTGGCAGCATACAAAGGTTAACCAGTTGTTGTCAAGATACACACAAGTATATTTATATGTATGTGAATTTTGCAAGAACATTAGCACCGCCGCAACATTGCTAATAACGTAGTCATGCTCAATAGTTACTGCAACTATTCATGATATTACACTAGCGTCTGTTGAAATAATATCAAGCCCGTGTGACAACTCGTATCACGATCAACACATTACCACGCAGAGTGACGCCCCTTGAACAGTGTTTTGTACATGTCAGAGGCTGCAGAAACACACTATTCTGCTTGATTTTTGGCGCTGTACGTGTGTGTGCGTGCGTGCGTGTGTGTGTGTACGAGAAAGATTACCTACACGATGGAAGGCCAGTTCAATCCACTACATGCGTTGTCACGGAAAGTACAACAGCTTGCATCAACGCTTAACATTCGCCAGCTTACCAGTGATGTACACCCAGAAAGTGCTACCAACGCTAGTAGTACGAATTTGAATCTGGAGCCTCACCGGAACACTGTATCTGTGTATGGAATAACACCTCAGCCAAAGGCTGAAAAGCAGCATGAGGTGGGAAGCATTTGCGACACCAATGAGATGTGTATTGGTCCCACGATAAATAATTTTGAGGCACCACCGACTGCCATGGAGCAGACAAATATGCTGGCATATCCACAGCCAGGCATGAGCGTCAATGAATCATTTTCAATATATCATGAACGCTTTATGGGCAGTAGTAATGATGGTTTGGGTCTGAACACCCCTACATACAGCACCCACGAACAGAGCTCTTCTCTGCCAAGCCTGAGACGATTTGGCCTATGTAACCATGAGCAAAACACACTAGCAGTTAATGCACATGGCAGGCCTTGCAGTCTACCTATGGCCGACTCACAGGAACAGGCAAGAGAAGGTCTAGAAGCCATTATCACTGCCTTAGGGGTTGAGGCAACAATGGCCGTAATGGCGGCGTTGCTAGCTGGATATACAGATGCAGCAGCATCACAAAACCAAGCTAGCACTGATAGATTAAATATTGCAAATGCTAGGTGGATGGATGTTAAAATAAAGCCAGAGCCTGTCAGTAATAATGCCATACTACCAGAGCTTGAAACTAACCATGCTTCGAAGCCACTTACAGGATATTACCAGTCAGTGGGAACACCAACTTCGGCTGGTGTCAGACATGGTTGCGCTCCAGCACATGTGGCAAACATGGGTGTGGATGAAATTAGTGCTCCAATCGGTGGCAGCCGGGCTGGAAAAGCTTCAATATATATGTAAACTTTACACTGCTGCAGCATAGGTAGTTGGGTGCGGAAGCGTGCCAATCCGTAATTCATATATGATAAATGCAAATTGGTACAGTGTATAGCCTATGTAGGGGTTTGGGTGCGGAACAATGCCAACCCATGATCTACAATTGGCTAATATGAATTTCGACACATGAATATGTGTTTATAAACAAAACCAGAAAAAATCCAGCTTCCTGGATAGTTTTATTACTAGTTGACACATACATGCCATCAAATGGAAACTTGAGCAGAACATAAAGGCAGTATCTGCCAGCGTTCTGAAATCTAAATAAACTAAACTGTCGGAAAGCTGCTCGAAATTATTCTAGTCAGCAGAATGCCATTTCTAGAACGTGTACAGAGCCAGTTGCAGCGTGGTTTCACAGACTGTGCAAGTTATTTGCATACCGCATTTGCCATCTCCGAAACAATTGCTGAGTTCAAAGAAGCTGGTGAAGACCAACTGTTCATTACACTTGACGGGCAGATGTCATTCAATGAAATGTAGCTGCCATACATCTGCCCAGTCTATCAGATTGTTGAGATCTTTCTGTAGTAGCTTTTGATCTTTCGCCGAGGTTATTTTTTAGAAAAGCTTAATATTGTCAGCAAACAACTTTGTCATACTGGTTACTACTTGATTTGTTGCGGCTGGTACTTTGTGTTCACTGAGTTGTTTCCACTCTATAACACTTCTTCTAAAGGCGGATTGATCCAGTTGTGTTCTATACAATTGTATGATAAAAAACCATGTCTTTTGCTTCAAACTTCTGCACAATCTTATAGGAGACATGTTGTTCGTATAGTTGGCTTTAATGTGTCTCATTTATCAGGAGGGATGGCTGGCAGACCGCCAGTTAGGTTATCCATGTAGATAAACCGTGAGTGTTTTGGGGGGAGGTGGGGGGGGGGAATTGGAGGGATGGGATACCTTGGTCATCCAACATTTTTGTAACACAACCGGGTGTACAGGTCCTGTCATCGCGGGTAATGAAATGGGCAGCCCCGTGTTGGATTCTCTCAAGACATTATATGTCTGCCTTGATATATGGATCCCACACCACTGCAGCATATTCCATGATTGGATGGACAAGTGAAAGGTATGCATTTTGTCTGCATGGTATGGGTAAGTTTTTTGAGGTTATGTCGTAGGAAGCCTAAGGAAGAGTTTGCTTTCTTACAGACGTGGGTTAGCTGCGGTGTGCTGCCGACACTCATGGTTAAACCCTGCTGCACCTAGCATTTGGCTACATATTGACTTGTGGAGGTCATAGTTCTTGTTGCTGTTGTTGTCTTTTTCTGTGTTTATCACTATCCGAGTCTCCTTCTCGATGCTAGTGTCTGTTCATTTACCCACAAAATGCGTACATGGAAGGCAGAGACCTATCTACCGGTAATTGAAATCGCTACCGAGCATGTTCTTGCCTATACACAGGCTACTCCAAAATCATTCCACTGCACAGGTGGAAATACAGTAAGACTTTGTGATGGTCTCGTATATGTGTGGCCTGTTCAGCCAAATTCAAATGTTCTTTCTATATCTAGTTTGTTCTTGAATATTTTGACTGTTGTCTCTCCGGCTATTGTAGCTGGCAGTAAATTCCACTTTTGTACCACTTTATTAGCAAAAAAAATATGTTTGTTGCTGCATTTTATGTTGAACTTGAACTTATGGCCTCTGGTCTGTGTAATACTGCATGGTTAAAAAGGGAGTACGTATCAAAATTCTATAGATCCCTGATGAGCTTGAACATTTAAATTAAATCTCCCCGAAACCGTTTACATTTCAGCAACTTTAGATTTAAGGCTTCAAGTCTTTCCGTGTAGCTATACTCTCTGATTTGCAGGACAAGTTTTGTTGCTCGGCGTTGATCTCTTTCTAATAGCTTATTGCCTTTTCAATTTTGGTGGCCATGCCGAGTTGCAGTAATTGGGAATGTCTCACTAGAGACTTGTAAAAGAGCGTGAAAGTAGATGGGTCAATGTTGGTAAAGGTTCTCTTGATTAGTCCGATTGTGCTGTTAGCCTTGGATATGATCTTACATATATGTATATCAAAAGAGGTTTCTGTCAATATGAACTCCCAGGTGGTCCTTTTTCTACATTTGATGTTGATATAGAATGCATATCAGGTGTATCTGTCATATAGTATTTGGTTTGAAGGTTATTCCTACCGAAATGTAGGGCATGCATTTTATCTGTGTTAAAGGATAGTCACCATATCTGCGACCATTTACATACTTTGTGTTTGTTGTCCTGAATCTTACTGGTAGCTGGGTTGCCATATATCTTTGTGTCGTCTGCAAATCTCAAATCTCAATAACTAAAAGGAAAAACATAGATGTATTGTATCGTTTGTTCTTTTTTCTGACTACTTACCTCAGTACCGTATCTGTGCATTCACAAGTATGTCTCACATCCTATGCTAAGCTGTGTGTGTAATATGTATGTTTAATGTTAGGTGTCCGCCACCACTATAGGCAATGCCTTCGGCGGACAACCTGTATTGAAAATATGTAAATTGGTATCCAAGAAGCAAATAAATAATATTGAATCCTGAATCTTGAAATCTTGAAATATTTTGCAGTGCCAGGTTATACTGTCTCTACCATTTATGTATATCAGAAAAAGTATAGGTCCCAGAACATTTCCTTGTGCCATGCCGCTTGTCACCTCTATCCAGTCTGATGTCACATCATTGATTCTTACTCTCTGTCTTCCGTTACATAGTTAGTTTCCTATCCATCTTACTAAATTGTTGCCAATACCATAGCTTCTTAGTTTTGTTTGGCGCCCTTGGTGTGGTACAGCATCAAATACTTCTGACAAATCTAAATATAATGTATGACAGGTTAATTTGAATCCAGATTTACCGCTATGTTTTTGATGTACTCTTGCAGTTGAGTATTACAGGATCTGCTATGTCTGAATCAATGCTGGCACTTGGTAAATAGACCGACTGTTGCTAGAAAATTTACCATGCTGTCCCTTATAAATAACTGTAGGACCTTACACAAGATGGCGGTACAACTGATAGGTCTGTAGTTGCTCGGGTCGTTTTTACAGCCCTTTTTGTGTATACAGCACACATTTGACATTTTTCAGATGTCGGGTAATGCGTCCTTTAATATTCTCACTGGTATCCGTGCCATTGCTTTCATTGGGGTTGAGTGCTTGCCATTTCTTTTGATGGGTGTTATTATTATGTACTTTAAAACAATACCATTACGTCTGGGGCTAATGGTTGGTGGAGAAAGATTTTCTGAAGCGAACAAACTTTAAAAAAAGTTGTTGAGAGTATTATATTTTTCTTTATCTCTGTACTCATAGTTCCATTAGCTGGGTTCCGTAGCTTGTTATTGATTCACATAGGACCATTTTACTCTTGAAATACTTCCAAAAAGGTTTAGGATTTCCCTTGCATTTGTTCGCCACTTTACATTCAAATGTCTGCTTTGTTTTTGTGATGCTCGCTATCATTTTGTTTCTAGCAATTTTGTAAAGCGTGTAATCTGTGGTTTTCTTTCTTTCATTATATCTTTTGTATGCCAGAGTTTTACATGCGAGTTAATGCGTTGCAGTACAGTCAAGCTAATGTTTCTTCTCGCCATGTTGTTTAGTTGTAGGAATGTAATGTTCATTCATTGTCATCAATTTTGAATGTAGGAGGTTCCAAGCTTCTGATGCATTAAGTTCGCGCAGATGATTCCAGTCAGTCATTCTTAAGCCTTTTCCCATTTTGGTATACCATCCTTTGTTCAACAGTAGCGTTGGTTTAGCTGCTTGTTTGCTTGTGTTTAAGATCTCTCAAAAGATATTTGTAGAACATTATGGTCACTTTTACCTAGTGGGTTACTTCGTGAACGATATTCTGGTTGTTTGTTAAAACTAGATCCAAAAGATCTGAAATCTGGTCTGTTCTATGTTGTGTCACATTAGTAACCCATAACTGTAGAAATACCGGGTTGTGTTCAGAAATGCATCGTCTACATTTGCCGAAAGTCCAGTGCTCCAGTTAATAGATGGAAAGTTGAAATCCCCAAATATAAGAATGTGGTCTGCATTTGCTGTTTCAACATGGTTCAGTAGATTTAGTAGGTTATTATTATCTAGGCCGTCTGAGTGTGGGCGTCTATAGATGCATCCATCAAGATATGTTTCCTTTTACTATGTAATCCATGTATGCCATGCTGAATCGTTAAACACGTGATCATTTAGGGTCACTGTTTTGGGCATTTAATGATTCATGGGTATAGAGGATGACTCCTCTTGAAGGATTACTATTCAACGAGAGGTTGTAGTCATACATCTGCAATACGCTAATGTTTATGTGTTTTTTGGTAATTAGTATGCTAACATGACGAATCTTGTGTACTAATGCGGCAAGCTCTGCTTTTTGTAAATTAGACTATCTGCATTTGTGTATATGCTTGTATCGGTTACTGTTTTAGAACTTGTACTATTCACTATTTGAGTGCTTAAGTACTGATCTTGTGCAGATTTCTGCGCCCTCACCAGTTAGCGTTTTGGGGTGTTTTTTTTACATCTGACTTGTTTGTCTTTTCGTTTTGTTATTTCCTACCTTCCTTGGTCCAAAGTTGTGGTGGGTATTGTGTTTTCAATGTAACACATAATGTACTAAGGTGCCTCATTGTTATGCACATCTACAATTTCGTCACTTAACACCGAGTAGTGGTTTGAGAGTTGGGATGGTATTGTATGATAGTTGAACTGGTTTATCTTCTCCATGGTGTAGCTTGGACATGACAAAGATCCTACACTTATGAGGTGGTGTTCATCATAGAGTGAAGGTGATAAATGATGTTTTCCGACAATAGGCAGAGGCCTTCATTGCTAGGGTGAATGTCATCCCAAAATAGGTTGTAGTGTGGTTCACCATTTAGGTTGCTGAATATCTATGTTATTTACGAAGTTGGCCGTGTCCAATTTACAAGGGACCACAACATTCCATTAAAGACATCTACAAGGTTGTTGTCACATCTGCTCTTTGGTCGCGGTAGAATGGATGAAACAAATATCTTGGTCCTTGGTGCCATTGTTTGTATGAGTTCCAAAGATTCATCGTAGTCGCTGAGCATACCTTCTAATTTTCTTCAAAACTTTCCGTCTTAAGTAGTTCCAGCTTGTCATGGATGTTATCCTTGCTCCACTGAATGATTGTACTATTATGCTCATTATACTTGATTCAAGATTCAAAATTATTTATTTTCATATTTAGTCATGACTCATGTCACAAAATTTCAACAGACAGCCACCCCACCTCACACACACACACACACGAAGGAATTCCTATGAATTGGTGGCCTCTTTAAATGTAAATTGCACAAATATGGCGTATCAAAAACATACTAAATTGGATTGACTCATTCTAAATGGATTGCAAACAATGTGTAGTTGTCAATGATTGTGTCTGGTGTACCTCAAGGAACGGTTCTGGGATTACTACTATTCTCAGTCCACATAAATGATATAGTTCAGGATATTTCCTCAGAGATCAGGCAATTCGCCGATGATTGGGTATGTTACGAGGAAGTTAATGACCGGAAGGACTATGAAGAACAGTGAAGCACCCCAACATGATATAAACATGTTAGGTAACTGTGCTACCGCTTGGGGATGCACTTCCACCCATCACAATGCAATGCAACATGATGTGTATTAGCAAAAAAAAACCCACAAAAACATCACGTTTGACAATATGTTAAAAGGAACCAGCCTAAGTTTTGGTTCATCATTAAACTGGAACAAATACACCACAGAGAAATGCAACATGTCGTACAGACTATTGCAAAGAAATTTATCTGATTCGTCCAGTTTTGGAATATGCAAGTGCAGTTTGGGACCCTCATCAAATAAGTCTTCAGGCCTGGTTGGCTACAAAAAATACCACCTCCATCCGAGAGCAGCTGATCTGTGATCTGCAGCTCCCACCGCCCTCTATCCCTGAGGCATATGCAGATAAACCGTGGGTATCTAATTGCTTGAAAACAGTATACCACACATTGGTGTCCTTGACATTCATTTAAACAAACAGCTATAGTAATATACCATATTATCTGGCTGCTATCGAGTTAGAACAATAATACCCCGAAGAACTATAGAGCTGCTCAAACAAACACATAGTCATGCCCTGTCGCCTTGACATGATGAGACTGCTCATAGTCTCTCCCAAATACGCATGCAACGCTCACAAGGTAGAATGCTAACGTGCCAACCTTCTGCCACATGACAGACTGGGCCATGCTCACATGTGACACAGAGGATCTGGTGCTGAGAGGGTTATCCTGCAGACAATCCGCCCACCCTCTGCACACCACAGACGTGATAGGCAGACTTAATCTCCTCATGTGGGTGAAAGCGGTCGTAGATGTTTTTCCGTAGATGGTTGCGGTAGGGATTTTACTGGGGCGCATCCTGAAAGTGTCCCCACTTTGCAACTAGTATCATGGCTGTCTGTTGGGCACCTACCACGGGTATGAGCAGTTACATAAGTAAAACCAACACCTTGAGCCTATATATGGAGGGTTGAACTAAAGAGAGTGAACCCATCAAGGTAATTTGTCAGATCCAGCCCTGTAGAGAGTTCGAGGCTGATTTCATGTCTTCAGGAGCGGGTGGTAACTGCTTCATTTTGCTGTCAGCAAGGACCCACAGCTCTAGCCCAATGGGAATCATCTACAGACAGATGAGTCCGACACGTTCAAGTAACTTTATGGAGCTCTTTGCCTTGGAGGCATATAACACCCCTTCTATCCGCGGGATGTCCTCCTGGAGGTTAATGGCTTCTTCTAGTCCATCAAAGGGATAACGCAGCAGGAGCTTTCCTCCAGTAATGCCAACCCTATCACCAACCACTACTAGGGATGTGTCATCCTATCCTATATACTGTAGTGCGGTCAGTCTGGGTCTTATGGTAGTCTATTAAATATGCGGGTGAGAATTGTATTTGTTCAATATAAACCTTGTAAATAAATATCTCTGATTAACCTCAGTCACCAGGTGAGTGACTCAAATTGGAGGTTTGACTAGTTGTCAGCCATGATCTGTTGTAAGATCAGTTCAAGCCTCACATGCATGCACTCTGGACCTCCAGGCTGGACTAATACAGATCGTTAAAGTGACACCGAGTCAATGAAATTGAGTGGCAAAACTTGCTTGTACACACCAATACAATAACATTGACTATAGTACCACTATAAACATGCTGTATAGATGGCTGTGTTGACGAGGATATAGCTGTGAGCTAACACAACCCTTTTAAAGAAACGCCCAGTCAGTAGAATAGGCCAATAAATGCGTATTTAGATATTAACACAATACTATTGACTAAAGTATCCCTTTAAAGCGACTCCATTGCTTTAACTTGATAGTTGAATCTAAGTAGGGTACACCCAGTGACATAGTTGTTGTAGTAAGAGAGAAGTATCGAGCTGTCTCTCACTATCAGAATAGAACTGCATGTGTAGAGAAGTATGCGGTGTGTTGTTGATGTGCTGGACGATGAGTGTCTAAGGCAGGTTTGTCTCCACACCAAGACTTGTACCATTTGCCAGACTCTTCAAAACGAACCCACAATGACTCACCCCATATCCTACAAGTGACGTGCACACTTTAAACTCCATGTATACCACGGCTAAATCATATTGAAAGAAACCTGAGCTATATTCCACCCTGCCTGATGAAGAAGGTGGCAGAGCCCATAACTGGCGACTCCATCAGATTGGCACCATCAGGCAGAATCTCGTCCACGAGGTGGAAAAGTACAGCAGAACGCACAGGTGATATAAGACTTCCTACAGCAGTCTCGCATGCACAATCACAGTTGTGTGTGTGATTGGAGCAAGCACTGGTGTGGCCGCCGTGGCCACCCTTACCACAGGCGTGGGTGCGATAGTCACTATACCATTGGTGGAGTGACACTAGCCACCAGTGTACTGGCCACCGGTCTGGCAGTAGGACAGCGCCAGATCACCAGGAATCTTGTGACGCATGCTCACTATGTGACACGAGCAGAGCATCTTACAGGCTATCGACGAGTCTGACAGTAAACCTCTCGAGAATGGACAGGTCAGTGGTGAAGAGAACCACCATGTGCTAAAGTTCCAAACGCTATACCACACAGAGAAACCTAAAGTGTACCAGCAATACCTAAAAAGTTCCAGTGGGCATGTGAACATGGATGAGCTAAAAAATGAGATGCTGCGGCGGGGCCGGATCGCAGGCCTCGATGTCAAATAGTGTGCTGCTTTAACATAACTACTATAGATAGCTTTCCAACTGAACTTCACGATGGTAATCCAGCGCCAACCGCCCCTTCTTGGTACACTCTGGACTGGTCCACTACATGGTCTGCTGGATGATGTTCCGGACCTAACCCTGATCTCCATCACAGATGATGGGAGGTCCCGCACTAGCTTCTCCATCAATCCATGACCACTGTCAAACCTCACTATCACCATCAAGGTTGCGAAGGAAGCTCACGCCTGGATGGTCAGTCCAAATCTCTCATTCTGGAACCAACAACTGGACTTTTCTGTCTATTGCGCCATGGCAGGATGTGGAGTCGGCGACAGTTTGCTTCACTCCCATTCCGATACCCCTTAAGCTGTGCTCATTGCCAACTGTCTCAGATTACATCTGTACTAAATGGTGAGATGAATCCACCATGAGCTGGGTGCAAGCCTGTCTGATATGAATGACTTTGACCCACAGCTCAACAGCTACAGCCTCTCAGCGGCCAGTCGACTACCGGTGGCATGGTAGAGACATCGGTCTGGGCATTATGTAAGGCGACCCAAGATGAGACTACTCCCATATCAAACATCACACAAAATTGGCCATCGGAAGACTGTGACATCCTCATTCGACCCAGACTCAGGGTCCACGACACTGGTGCAGAATATGCACATCAGTAGAATCAAGCAGGAGCAGCTAGATGAGTGGAACTACTTTGTTTCCCACACAACCTTTGGGCTCACAACAGCAGGGATCATTCAAATCAACCAATCAGTGGAAGCGTTGTGCTACTGCCGCCTTACTGCCCAAACGAAACTGCGGCACTCTATCGATGGGTGAGCGGAAAAGAGGTACAAGCCATGTTCAGCAGCCTCATCGAGGATATGATCATCATTGCAAACTCCAGCAGCATCATTGCCAAATTCCAGCATACCTTATAGAAGCCAGCTCGACTTTGCCTTATCTCCACAACATCAACTAATTCCAAGCAACATGATCGTGAATGTTGAGAACTGGGTGTTCAGGGGTTACAACAAAATGGTAGTCGAAGGGAATTCCCCCGGTGCCCACTTTGGCTTCAACACAGACATCAACTCACCTGCGCGTAGTGCCATGACACAGTCAGCATCCCTGTGGTCCCCACAACTACAAGCCAGCACTATGCCACCATCAGCAAATGTACGACCAGCTGCGCTAGCACCCACCGCTCCTCCGGAACGACAACAGAGCAATGGCATCGGGACAATAGCTCTACGAGTCAGGGCAGGCATAGCTATCACTGTGCTCATCACCAGACTTTGCGGCTAGGAGATCCTCTAGATCATCCTGACTCTCTGGTGCAGGAGTCGTGGCAGCTGCTGCAGAGATCACATTAACTAGCTTGGTCTGCCCGACCTCCCCTATTCACACCTCCAGCATACACAACCAAGCACTGGATGGTTCGCTGGTACAGCCTTATCCCAGCTTGTAGTAGCATCGGGGGATACCATGGATGTCTGCAGTAACAGACAGCGATCCGGCAGATACTCTCGATCCTTGTAGAATCCCATAGTCTGCAGGAGCTGCTCGACAATACTGCGACCCATAACGAACTAATCGACGAAGCAGATCTGTCCCTTACCAAACCCTAGGAAGAGCTTCAGGGCTGTCAATTCCTCTGTTAGCTCAGCACTAGAGGGCCGAGTGAGCTCGTCCGGTGTCTTCTTCTTGTAGGCCATCAACTCTGTGCGGAACACATCATAGTAATTCGCCAGCTGATCCATGGTTTAAGCTGCTATGTATAGTGCAAGAGATGGATACCCCCGAGTACCGACCTGATCAGTTGGCAGACGCAGACTGGGCATATCTGATTAGCTCTCTGGAGGCGTAACACACACTTTTAACATCGTAGTATACAGTGCTTAAACAATGACATTGATGGTACAGGTTGTAAAGCAGCTCCCAGAGAGCCAGACGAGCCTTCAGAAGATGGAGAAGCTGCTCAAAAGCAAGACCCAGAAGATACTGACACAGGCTACGCCTAACTAGGTGCCACCACATGGACGAGGCATGGAAGTTTAAGATATCTATATAAACCACGACCACACACACACAATGACAGCACGTCAAGATGAACTTGCCTGGTCCATAGTCGACAAAGTCATGGCTAGCCTGCAGCCAGTCTTCGAAACCATCCTCACGCAACTCAAGGCACTCAACATCATATCTAGAAACAGGACAAAGCATGTGGTATACGCCCACATAATGACAGTTGGAATGGAAGGAGAAAAGGGAAAGAGGGGGATTTACCTTCCTATTATATCGATTGGAATTGATAAAAACTCGAGAAGGAAAAATCTTTGAGGATCTCAACGAGGAAACTTCTTAGGAGAGGAAGAAGGATAAGAATGAACCGGAGTGAAGGAACATTTCCTAGCAGAAGAAGGAAGGCTAACTTTAGAAGAGATCTGAATACTCTTGAGCCTACCAACCTCCTTCATAATGGGATTCGATGATTCAGGACCAAAGAGCTGCTTACCAAAACAGGATGTAGTAATGAGAGAATCTTTAAGCTTCTGCGAGATGGCCAAAGAACCAAGAGCTCTCTTCCTATGACAGCTTTCAACAAAACCTACCAACCTAGCGTCTAAATTAAGGTTGAATCTAGAAATGTCCGCCAGACAAGACAGAACTGGAAGAGGAATAGAATCACCTTTTGCAGAAACCTTAAAAATAGCTTCTGAAAGAAGGGCCGAGAAATTAGACAGCTTGAATCTAAGCCTAGCAGACTGCTTTAAGGATCTAAGCATAGCTGAATCCGAAACAGGGGATCTATCAGTATCTTTAATAAGATCCCAAGTGTCACCAGACAGAGACTTAGGTCTAATTGTAGCATCATAATCTGAATGAGGAACCCTAATGGAAGAAGCTTAATCCGGAGGAACCAAAGAAAAATCTGAGAAACAAGCCTGCTGGGAAAAGTGATCTAGAATGACCACAGAAGTTATTAATCGGGAGAACTCGAGCACAAGGAACATCGACATCCGAGACCAGAGGAGATTCATATGAAGAGGAGGTAGTGCACTCAGGCTGTAAATCAATGTGGAGAGATTCTGAAACCCAAAGGTGAGCACAAGACCAATCCTTCTCAGTAGCGCTAAGAAGAAGAAACTTGGAATCAGAGGGTCTCGATTGAAAGGACTCCTGAGAAGAGCGAAAAATGGAATCCTGCGTTGGAATAGTATCCTGATAATCATCAACCATGGGAGGAATGTCAACGTCCCTGGGCAGGATATCAGAAACTAGAGAAGGGTGAATAGGTGAGTGTGACGAGGAGCAATCCGCAAACTTAACCTTAGAGCGGGGATGATGAAGAATGCTCCTAGGGACCAAACTGGATTCAAAGGATGGGAGAAAATCAATAGAGCTACGAAAGGCCGTGATAATAAAATTCCCTAAGATGTCCTTTGACAAGGAATAGTCCCTACTCGACAAACCAATGGAAGTAATTTCATTAACTAGAAATTCATTAAGATAACAGCTCACTGATTCCTGGGTAGGAATATCATGAGCCATAGAATCGGAACAGAAGGAAAACTGAGAATTAGAAGAAGTACCTAAATGGGATTTAGAATGATGAAAGGAGAAATGATCAGCAGAAATATCATGAGTGATTGTGGATCTAGAAGAATCAGAGTTAGATTCGCTAATGACAGGGATATGCCTAAACGTATCCGAAACTGTACTCTGAGACATATGAAGAGAATTATATATACGCCTACCGGGAGAAAGGCGGGAACTAGCCAGGTCCGGGTCCCCGAGAATACCCGGGTATGACTCTCATAACCCTGGAAGCAGCCCTAGACCCGCTCAAGGAATGGAATCCCAGAGACCCCGCCGACCTTCCAGAAAAATCCTTTGGCAAAAAGCTAGAGGATGATTGAGAATTTAGAGCAGAACCCGGCTCCAGAGCCCAACTAGGCTCAGGGGCTGGGGAAACATGTGAAAAGTCGAAAGAGGTTGGACCGAAATTATTGGAAAAATCCAAATTAATATTTGACAATCCAGCAAGACCAGTTCCGCCCCAGGAAAAGCAGGAACCTGACCAGAAGGGCGAGAACCAGCCAGCGAGACAGATGTAGAGATAGGTGGTGAGAAACTGGAGCGACTTACAACCCGCTCGGGCCGAGAGGTTAGACCGAACTCGGGCCACATGGGTGCAGGCTGTGGAATGTTGATAGAAGAAAGATCAGACGAATCCTGGCACGGAATAACTGGCTTTTGAACTGGCAGCGAATGAGACGAAACCTGAGTCTTGGTACTCATGTTCTTCCCAATACTCTTGACACCTCTGAAACAGTGTAATTCTGTAAGATTAGATTTATTTGAACTAGAAAACAGGCATTTCCTGAGAACAGCCAGCTCCAATGCTTCACCATTAACCACGTCAAGCGATGAAACATTGGACTCTGACTGCTCCAAGATAATCTTGCTTATTCTACCGTCAATAGACGAATTAATATTGCGCACTTGTTTCTGGAGACATTCCATGGACTGTACAATCCTTTCCAAAATGGCCGTATCAGCCGTGGCCTCAGGTTTGGTCTTTATTTTAGCCACCGACCTTAACGGAGAAGGATTCCCAGGAATTTTAGAAACTTCAGGGGAAAATGGCTTAAAGAAGGAAAGTCTGACAGATTCGGACCATGACTCGCAAATTAAGCAAGGCGAATCCAGGGTACACGAAGTACATTTAGCACAGACATGGCCAGCGTGTTCTGATCTAATGAATCTCTGACAGGAGCCAGACGAGTATCTAATTGAATGATTCTGATTACTTTCTTTAGCCTTCTCTTTGGAGACTTTCTCATATCTGAATCGTAATAACAGCTCCGATAATAGACTCAGGGTTAGTCAACACTAACCCCAAGATTTTGTTGATGGAGACCTTACCGATCTCTAAAAAATCTTATTCGACTTTTTCTTTTTTGAGAGAGTATACACAGGATACAAGATACACCAATTCATGCTCAAGTACAACAAACATGACAATTTAGTAGCTTATACATGCTACCATTAAGATGACCGCTGGACAAATTTAGCATTCTAATTGCTGTGAACGCTTAGTCAAGTTTTATTAAAATTGGCCCAGTTGTTAATAAGTAGTCTTTTATATGATTTTCACAGAAAATTTTACGGTAAATTTGATTGACCCACGATGGCCATGTTTTTTTATGTATCAACATTTAATGGCCAAATCCTAATGGTGTTTTGGGCCCTAATCATATCTGCCAAATTTTGGCCCGATCCATTCAGCAGTTCTGGAGTAGTTTTCGCGAAAAGTATGTCATCCAAGATGATATCAACATTTAATGGCCAAATTCTAATGGTGTTTTGGGCCCTAATCATATCTGCCAAATTTTGGCCCGATCCATTCAGCAGTTCTGGAGTCGTTTTCGCGAAAAGTATGTCATCCAAGATGGCCGTCGAACCATTTGTCAAATCAAGTTCCTTCGAACAAACTTGGTTCAGCTCTTTCCCTAGGTCATATCTCATTTCATGAGTTTTGAATGGATGCCCTAAGCGGTTTCAGATTTTTAAAGATATTTTTAAAAATCGGCCACAATCCAATCAGCCCGCTTTGCACGGGCATATAAAAACTGCTGACTGGCTGAATATTTTGAAAACAATTTTCCTGAAAGTTGTTGGAATATATGGAGTTGTGCAAAGACTGAATACATAATGATGAATATAAGTTATTTCATCAGTATTCACTGACAATACTGACAGATAGCATTTACAGGTGTTAACTTCTATAATGTTATAATACGGAAAAATTAGTTACCTCTCTGGGATGTAGAAATTGTTTGAGTGTAGCTTTCATCACATGCCACAAGATCTGACCTGAGTGACGCTGCCAGCCACCGTCAGTTAGTGCTGAAGAAGTGACCGAGATGGTCACGAAAGCTACACTCAAACAATTTCTACATCCCGGAGAGGTAACTAATTTTTCCTTATTATGAATCATCCTGGAATCGGGAATAACTTTTTTTTAAATTTTCTATAATGTTGTTGCAACTCAATCTACATAATAATGAGTTCTGTGTATAACCTTCACAGAGAATGAAATTGCAGATATTGCAACACTTCAGTCAACCATATACCTTCCTGAAGCAAACAAAATACAAACATTCTATCGTGAGCAAAATACATAAGAGCATGGAAAGGAATGATATGATTTGTGTATGTAAAAATCAAGAGGCATAATGGATATTTTATTTCATAAAAATATACATAGACTTGTAATTTACAAAATAAATTAAATTCAGTTACTTTACCAATGATATTAGTGCAAATTAAATAAAATCTAGGATCTATCTTTTTCATGAGAGAGTTGTTACTTACCATCACAAAGACTTGATATATGCTAATATATCAAACTGTCTTAATTACAGACAGAATTTAAACTAAAGCTGCCCCTATTGGGCACGTTAATCAGCTGTAAGATGGGCACATCCGGAAGCCTGTCTGCGCTTGTGCTGTGCATGCGCTGATTGACAGTGACTATGATAACTACAGTTTTAGTGATGGAGTGCTGAAACCTACATTTCACTGAACACATGCAATTAATCTTGAAGTTGGGTGAACCATGAATTGATACTAGTTACAAGTAGAATTTAGAATGTATCCAGGACACACCTTTAGGCTATGATGCATCCATACATCCAGTTTGGTTACTGTATACAAAGAACTCTTGAAACTACAGCCTGGACAAGAATAAACCATGATGTTCAGTGAGCCATGAAAAGGAGGTCACACTGACATATTTTTGATACATCACACACCTTTAGGCTATGATGTATTCATATATCAAGTTTGGTGGCTATACATGAAAAACCCTTGAAAATACTGTCTGGATAAAAAATCGGGGATGGATGCACGCATGAACAAAGCGATTACTATATTATAACCCCTAAAGCTTCATAATAATTAACCGATTTTCAGCTAGCAACTTAGTGAAGTGACCACACCTCCGCGCGACCAAGTCATTTTGTGATGGTAAGTATCAACACTCTTGTAACAAAAAAATTCACAGGGGAGGCCTATGGATATCCATGATTTTCTTTTCACTTAAAAAGTATAATTACCATTATAGACTTTTGATATATCCAGAATTCGCAAGAGAATTTGGAGGAAGCGAGGTGCGGTGAAAAGACAAGCTGTTTCCCTAAAAGAGTTCTTTTGCTTTTGGAGGCACATAAAGTAAAAGTCAACTGGAATTGCATTTGACTGTAACCAGGATTTGCAAAAAAACATTGGATGAAATGACTGGTGCAGAGATAACTAAACCACAAAATGCACTCCCCTCCGTCTTTTTAATAGAAAGGAGCGATAATTGCATCAATGTCCTACACACACTCTATACTAGTATATTATAGAACATCAACTGAATATGTTTTGCATTCGAATACTCTCGATGTAAGACCTATATAAAACACGAGAACCATAATTACTAATAAACAAGGCAAATCAATAAATTGATGTATGCTCCCCGAAGGCATACTCAGCCGAGAAACTGAATGGATAACCCCGAAGGCATATGCTTCAGGGAAAGGTATGGAACTGTGGCTCAGACACACAGAAATGAACTTGAAATTGTCAATGAGATATCACCAAGGCCATCCTTAATAGTGTTGGTTTGGGGTAATGATGTTAAATCCACAATTTGGGGAGAACGAATGATTCGGTGGGCCATCGTTCTTTGGATCTGGTGGGATTTGCCCTAATGAACAATTTGTTAAGGACAGCTTAATAAAAGCAAAATCTAAGTTTCTCTAAATAAACACACTTAGACTTTGCTTGGCACCATATGAAAAATACATATAAAAACTACCTGTATGTTCAAAATGAACAGAGATATTGTCTGTAATAATCAATACCAAGTTTGGTGACCATATGTGAAAAAGTCTTGAAACTATGGCCCGGACAAACATTTTCTGTGATATTCAGTCGACCATGAAAAGTAGGTCAGCATGACCTACTTTTCATACTGTGCACACCTTCTCCCTAAGATGCATCCACATACCAAGTGTAGTGACAATATGTGAAAGTCTTGAAACTATGGCACGGACAAACTTATATATTGTGAACGGATGGACGGATGAACAGACAGACGGACACACAAAGCGGCGACTATATGCTCCCGCAAATTTTTTTTCGGGGAGCATAAAAAGACTAAAGCAAGAGGGTTAGCCATGTCACAAAGGTAAAGGTTGGTAAAACTAGACTAACAGTGCCACAGGGGTATCTTCAACAGAAACTCCATTGAATAGACCCATGGAAGCCACTACGCCACAGACACTGAGCCATCGCCAAATCAATGTATCTACCAGTGGCAGATTTGTGACAAAATTGGATGGTTTCCACAACCTCCCTTGAAATGGTATCCTTGGGAGCCCTGCCATGGGTTCAATGTATGATAGACATAGAGAACTAGGTGCCAACCACCATTTTTCTATACGTTGTTTAAAATGGAGCTATGCACAGACTGAACTCCAGGCCTTTGAGTTTGGGTCAAATCTCATTAAAGCGGGCAGAATAATAAGCTGACTAGGATATTTCAAGGACTGCTATTTAGTCATAAAATTAAGTATAGATAGAAGTCTGAGGCCTTCCCCTGTAATGATAAAGCGGTCTGGTTTGGCAGACATGGCATGAATTTCACTTCTTCGCCTAGCTGATGTTGCAACTACGAGAAAAACTATCTTAAGTGTCAACAACTTCATAGATGTAGAACTTCCAAGGGTTTAATGGCTAAGACTTATAGCACAAGTGATAAACTCCAAGACGGAATCACAGGCAGATTCCTCGATCCTAAGCTACCCATGCATTTAAGCAAAGTATTTAAACTACACTATTCATTACTTCCCATATTAGCCAATCAAGGAATAAGTTATTAAGGCTGATTTATATCCAGATATAGAGTTAGGCTTACGGTTATAATTATCATATAGGCAACAGAGGAAATCAGCTACTACCTGAATAGATGTTTCCATTAGATTGATACATCTTGCTGAGCACCATTCTGAAAAGATGTTGATTTCATAATTATATGCTCTGGAGATTTGAACCCCTTCTGGTATTGACCATAAAACCGGCTGCTTGCTCAGAAAAGCCCTCCTTAATTGCAGATTCCTTGACAATATCCATGCAGTCAATTGGATCACTGATGGATTGTTATGCAAGGCCTTACCATGGAAGATTATATTGTCCATCAGAGGCACAGGAAGCGGATTGCAGACCAGATGGTCCAGCAGATACATATACCATGATCAGCTGGGCGAATTCGCTCTGAAGAATTTTTGGAATCAGGATTGCTGGTGGATATGAGTATGCATACATTCCCTCCCAACTGATAGCTAGCGCATCTTTTGCAATAGCGCTTGGATGTGGAATTGGAGACATACATCATCATCTTCGCATTCTTCTCCATTGCGAATAAATCAATGTTAGGCTTGCCCCAGTGGTTAAAAAGACGATCTGTCACACATTGATTTAGTTGCTATTCCATCGGTAGAATGTTCATCCTTTGACTCAATGAGTCTGTAAGGAAACTTAGCCTTCCTCGAATATGAGCTGCTTTCAAGGTACTTCCATGATCAAGGCACGAACAAACCAGTTTCCATGTCATCATACAGAGACTGAATGACTTGGTTCCGCCCTGGTGGTTGATGTAAGTTACAACTATTGAGTTGTCTGATCGAACAATCCAGTACTTCCTTGAGGAAGTGCGCAAGAGCTAAGGTTACAGCTCTCATTTCCAGGCGGTTGATGTGTTCTTGAGATTGATCCAGAGTCAAAAGTCCAATACTTTTGTTACTCTTCCAGGCAAACTCCCCACCCCTCTACCGATACATCATTATAAACCGTGACATGTGGGTGGGGAGGAGACATCACCCACACAAGATTTTCTGTTTTCATCCAGCATTGAAGATAGTGCAAAACAGGTTTCAATGCTGACACCAAGTACAGTGAGCCTGTGCTCTTGGTCCACTGTGTTATGAGAAATAACTTGATCGGCTGGCTGCCCGTGGAATGACTGACTCTAGACAGAACATCAATCCCAGCATTCTCAATTAGAGCCATACCAGGACATAGCGACTGTTGCACACCATCTGAATGACTGAAATGAGTGATTCCACTCTTTCCTGAGATGGATAAACATATCCTATCCCTAGATCTTGAATGTGGTAGGCCAGGCGGCCTTCTAGTGACATACAGGCTCATTTAGTAGCCGAGATTGAACCAAGCAATCCAAGCGTGGCACTGTCTCCAGAGCTTTCCATGGCAGCACCTTGGTCCTCATGGGATCCGC
Source organism: Chaetoderma sp. LZ-2023a (assembly GCA_034401795.1). NCBI lineage: Eukaryota > Metazoa > Mollusca > Caudofoveata > Chaetodermatida > Chaetodermatidae > Chaetoderma > Chaetoderma sp. LZ-2023a. Next base: position 85,626,052 of record CM067369.1, read on the forward strand.
ACCCTCAGGTATGGTTCCTGCAACCAGATCCACGCCCATCTCTGCTTGCGCCACATCGACCTCATGGAGCGGGTCTACACTGGCATGGCCTTGGCCTATGCTGCATGGATGTTTGGCCTCTAACCTGGCCACCTCCTCTTGGCTGCTGCACACTGGGACCAGGAGATGAAGACACATTCATGTTTCTGAACACTTCAAATTGCTCACGCAGGGCCCTCTGGTTGTTCACCAGAATAACCATCACATTGAGGTGGCAGCATTCTTCGCCTCCAAAAATACCAGGATCCACCATAGGCGCCAGGAGTCATTGGTGAGTTCCTGGGACAGGCACAAGTTGTCACGGTTAAACTTGCATCTCACCCAGAACATTCGAGTGACACTACGCATCAAACAGTCCAAAGATAGGTTAATAACATCTTATATGACTCCTTAGACTGATATCGGTGATGACTGATGGGATACAGATGCTGCTACTACCCCTTGTAGCAGATTGGAAACATGTGACAGGGAAGAAATAGCCGCTCTCAGAATCACACAATGCATGATGAGCACATAGCGTTTAAGCAAACAGGTCTTGTGTCAGCCCGGGAACCAGGTTGGGATGTATCATTCGTGTCTTTCGTGGTAGCCACGTGAGACATAAAGATGTGCCCGCTCCAATGAAGCAAACACACGCGGTGGATTAATGGCTGGCGCCACGGATACTTCAGAGAAGCCAGGCAAGCCATACGCACCCGTCGAAGGTTACCACGCCTTGAGTAACTCCATGGAAATGGTCACCCATATGCCTCAGGAGGCCTATCGATATCCATTTCCATGATCTCTGGCTCACCGGTTTGACCATGTAACAGAAAGGTTAGACACCGGGTTAGCAATAAGTGCTACCCCAGCCTGAGTGGGAATGACATCGCTGGAAGAAGTGGTACCCGGAACTGGCCACCTCTGGTTCTGCGAACACTGGATAATGACTATTGAAAGAACCAGAACCAGAGGCATGGAAATCCTGCCTGAGAGCTGATGTAGAAGCGACTGAAAGATTCTAAGCATGCAGCATGCTGCGTTGCATCTCTGGCATCCAATCTTTCCATGATTTCTTCTTTTCACTCATCATCTCCAACTTGAAGGCCTCCATGTCCAGCATGGGTGTGGAGGCCTTCTTCTTACAGCTAAAACCCTCTTTTTTCTTTTTTTTTGCTAATTTTATCTTGATCCTGTAGATTAAGGAACTCCAAGAGTAGCTCGCCTGACCATTGATCACGGGTGCTAAACCTGTAACCAATGTCATATGTGCTACACCTGAAGCACTCGTGATTAACAAAATGTGCTTTAATGAAGTGCTGACAAGTAGAACAGTCTAAAATGATTTTCTGAAATGACACATAGATATTTCAATTATTTTTAGTCGTTTGAGAAAAGAAAGAAAGAAAATAAATAATGGCAACTTAATAATTTTGAAACCTTTTCAAGAGGAATTTGCATAGTTATTAAGAAGTTATGACAAATTAATCAAATATGACGTTATTCTCTTTCTAAAGCAATACCGCTTAATAAATAATAATCAAACAATCTTACCCAGACACAGCAGACCCTGACCTATAGTATACATCTCCAATATCTTTATCTATGGACCTAGGACTCAATGGCGGACAGGGAAAATTACTACCCTTTACATATGTATGACATATGTGACTATGTTGTTCTCAGGGATATTGGGTAGAGTATCCATTATATCGATTCCCACAGTAGACTAATCTATCACAATATAGCAAAAATATTTGAAAAAATAATTGAACTCTTAACCCTCACCTCTCTGATGTCAATATTCTATCTATTTTTTAAACAATTTTGGTGGAAGATGTTGCTGTCTCCCACCAAATTTGTTTAAAAATGTACACCAGTTCATTTGTTAATTTAATTTGAAAATTTTAAATTTTGACACCAGAGTTGTAAGGGTTAAACACACGGTCTAGTTGGTAAGCCAATTAGCAGCAAAAGTGAGTGTCAGCCGGCACAGGCAGAGCGTGGAGTCTTCTGGATATGCCGATCTGAGAGATGATTAACCTACCTAATAGGGGCAGCTTTAGTTTAAATTCTGTGAATAATTGAATTAGTTGGATATATTAGCATATATCAAGTCTTCGTGATGTAAGTATACTCTTGAAGTGAAAAAAGAATGTTATTTTGGACATATTTTTAACTATAGTGGAAAGCATTATATTTGCAGTGTAGTTAAATAATGGAAAAGATATTTTTTCAAATTGCAAAAGTTAGAAATAACACACAAATATGCACACACAGCCACACACGCACGCATGCATGCATATGTGCGAGCGTGCATGTATATGTGCGAGCACGCATGCACACCACAATCATGCAAGCACAGACATACAGACCTCCGTACGCTTGCACACACACACTGCCATACGCACGCACACACACACACACACAAATATATATATAAAAATAGAGATATATTCAGAAACATGATCCAATGAAATTTGAAATCAGTAGAGCCCCATAGTATGTATGTTAGTCATAAGCTTATACACAGCATCATAATATAAATGGAAATTATATATCTATAAATACATTTTGGAATGCATTAATGGTTCGATATTATCACAAACAAAAGATCAACACATATTGCTGATCTTCACACTAAATGAGATGAACAGAATAGAAGCTAGATGATATAAATCAAATGATCAGTAAGATAGATGGATCGAGGGATGGATGGACTGACTGACCCACAAAATAATGTGCATTTCCCTACTACCATGGCCAACCGTCCCATGCCCCACCAAAGGAAATGTAAAATTGTTGAGCGCAAACCTGTGTGTGACGGATGGATGCACGGTCAGAAAGACATGAATACATGGATGGATTGATTGACTGACCTACAAAATGACCTATTCATTTTAATGGCAAAGTTTCAAAAATAATCTTCTCATCGCCCGCAAATAGTCATTTCACAAGGACATATGTAAGAAGTAGACTTCAAAAACAAGAACTCTACTGAATTACATGTCTCATCTGTCCTCCTTGATAAACGACAAGAATTCTGCTGAAGTACATGTCTCACCTGTCCTCCTTGATAAACGACACGAACTCTACTGAATTATATGTCTCACCTGTTCTACTTGCTAAACAACAAGAACTCTACTGAATTACATGTCTCACCTGTCCTCCTTAATAAACAACAAGAACTGTACTGAATTACATGTCTCACCTGTCCTCCTTGATAAACAACAAGAACTCCACTGAATTACATGTCCCACCTATCCTCCTCAATAAACAACAAGAACTCTACTGAATTACATGTCCCACCTATCCTCTTTGATAAACAACAAGAACTCAAGTGAATTACATGTCCCACCTGTCCTCCTTGACAATCAACAAGAACTCCACTGAATTACATGTCCCACCTGTCCTCCTTGATAAACAACAAGAACTCAACTGAATTACATGTCCCACCTGTCCTCCTTGACAATCAACAAGAACTCTACTGAATTACATGTCTCACCTGTCCTCCTTGATAAACAACAAGAACTCTACTGAATTACATGTCTCACCATCCCTCCTTGATAAACAACAAGAACTCTACTGAATTACATATCTCACCTTCCCTCCTTGATAAACAAGAATTCTGCTGAATTAAATATCTCACTTGTCCTTCTCGATAAACAAAAATTCTGCTGAATTAAATATCTCGCCTCCTTTCATCCATAAACACCAAGAATTCTGCTGAATTAAATGTCTCAGCTGTCCTTCTTGATAAACAACAAGAATTCTGCTGAATTAAAGAACCATCAGAGCTCAGATCACACTCATTTTGTACAATAAATAGATTATGTAGCTTGGTTACCATATGGTATGGTGAACATCTTATAATTTAATATATACAATAAGATGCTCATGTTTATGATTGTATCAAGTTCAGCACGATCTTGAACTTTGACCTTGATCACTAAATCTTCTTCTTTTCGTTCGCTGATCATACCGCCAGTCCAGTAAGTGACTATCGACATGATCATAAGCGTTAAGTGCGTGGATCCATGGTTTATTAGAGTGCGCCGTGCGGCCTGGAACCCCCGTCTTTAGCACTCGAGGTTTCTGTCAGGGTTACCTCACCCTTACCTCCTTTAGTCGCCTCTTACGACACGCAGAGGATACGGAAGGTGTATTCTAAGCCCCACCTACAGGGCAATCACTAAATTATAAAGACTATTCATGTCCTCAAAGGTAAGGCAGACGGTAATTAGACAAGCATCGAAACAGGGATGATTACATGCATGTGTACAGGATGTACCAAGGTAGCTTTAGCCCAAAGGATACAACATATTTATCGAGAATAGCTACCAATTATGGAAATGTGTTTAATGACTTATTCACACACCAGGTGACCTATCCACTCCATGGCTCGCTTCACCCTTTTACCCTTCAAACCTGAGACATTTAGTGAACTCATAATCAATACTGGTTCGATCATTTCTAATTATGCAGTACTGTAACTTAGTGAGTGCCCTGATGCAAATGCACTTGAAAATCACTGGGGGCAGTTGGATATTAAAAGTCAGATGCCCTCATGAGCATGCCAATTTTTGGAGCTCAGGGAAAATATCAGCAGGGTTCGAAATTAGCGCTCATCCGTTCGTCGTTTACTACCAAATAAACCAAAGGATGACCACGTAAAGCTATATCAATAGTCCGACGTACTACCGGAAATAATTGACCCGAGTAGAATAATTCAGCTAACAACCCATGCAATATATGTAGTGAATGTTTTAGTTTATGTATTTTATCGTGAAAATATCATGTTGATCTGTCAAATTCTAAAAGCTAGCGATGCGCACATGCATTAGCAGCTTCCTTCTTCCAGTATAATAACAAACTGTTACACACACTTCAGTTTTGAGTTTGGACACCAGTCGGTAATTCGCAATAAGTATCACGGGGTATTTATGGTCGTCGACATATTGCTCGTAACAGACTCTCTTGTAAATCTAAGTTCTCCTATAGGGGGGTATGGCCATTGATCATTGCCTCGTCATTAGCTAGCGTTATGATAAACCTTGAAAATACAAGTTTATCTAGGCTGATTCTGGTCGATTTAGACAAGGTTTCTCGGAAACTGAGTTATATCATCGCGAATGCTAAACTCCTGTTAGCGCATCTCCAAATCAAGGCCGACACAGTATAGTTAGCCATGCTATGGCGGCGTATCGCACTGATTCACACAAGCAACAGATTTAGAATGGCACGTCGCCAAGATCGACGCATGCACGAGTGTGTTCTCGAGTACTCTTCTCCAAAGTCTGGAACATACTTTCTCGCAAGATTATTGGTTAATAAATATAACTATATAGAAAGCAACCAATGAATCGCAATGAAACTACAGAAAGTAAATAAACAATGTTTTATGCTGTAATTTTATGACTGACGTAGTAGTGGTAGTATCTCTATACATAGCATTCGTAGTATTCGTAGTAAAACTAGTAACACGTGGGCCGATTGACACACACTGATCACAGTAAAACTCTTTATCATTCACTATTTAAGCCAGAGAAAACAACCATTAGTAATTTTTAAATAAAAATTGTTACATGTAACTCTTTCAACTGAAGCCATAGTATCGCAGAAACTCAATCTCATCTTAATAAGCAGTTGAGCATGTTGCAAGTTATTAAGGGGGGGGGGGCCTGTTGCTCACAGCTGCGATAGCTTCCAGTTAAGCACTAACACTATTCAGCCGTCTTACATTGTATTGAATGATGTGTACTTTGTTTAGTCTACCAGTTGAAAGGGATATGTGATGTAGGTTGGTGAGTTACAAAGTATATGTTAACCCTAGTCAATGAAATCATAGTATTCATGGGAGGTACATTATTAATTTTTTTGAAAATAATTTGACTGGGATGTGTTGCTGTCTTAAGCAGCAACAGCTTCCAATCAATGTAATTGCCAAATCTGCCATTACATATTATCTTAGGTTTCCTATACTCCCTGACCTTGGCCAGAGCCAGTACATGCATATTCTGAATTTGACATATGTTATACTGACAAATGACAATACTGGCTACTGTAGACCTGAAGACTGATACACTATCCTCTATAACATTCTCCGAAGTCCAATATTAATTATTCAACCATTTGTTCAAGTCACATTTGTGCAAATTGTGTAAACTACGTGTCGCATATTACACGCCTTACGGACTACTAATTTTTTAGATGGACTACTGATTTGCCAATTCTGGTAGTCCCAACTTTCGAACCCTGAATATCAGTGCCTTGAACATTTATAAATCCATAGTTTGTTGATTTTATCTTTACAAATGCAATTTCAGAATCATGGTCTCTTAGAATGTTGAAAAATAGTAGCTTCATGCATGCAATGATTATTATTTGATAATAATGCAAGTATATGTTTATTATTTGACATTTTAGAATGTGGACAGCCTAACCTCAACGAGGGGACTCTGTTTTAATTTTACCATGCCCTGATGACATTCACCTCAAAATGCTAAGTTACACCACTGTTATGGTCTAACCACCACCTACACACCATCTGAAACCCATGCTCATGTGGTAATACGGTCAACTCATACACCAAATATATCGGTATAGAACCCAACAACTACCTGATGAGCACAAAAGGGTGAAACTGATCACTGAGGTGTTTGAGTCGTATGCCATTAATATATATATATATATATATATATACTGGAATTTTAGCGAAGGGTGACTACACGGAATGTTTAAGATGTTTCTAGTTTTCTTTACCTGCCTTTATGGGAGAGGTACAAAGCAGTCTAAAAAGACAAAGAACATTGTGTTAAGATCACCATAATTATGCTTAACACAATATACAGAAGAGATCAGAAATAACGGAACATTTTTCCAAAGCAAAATAACATGGGCTGATGACTATCTTGAACATATTTGGATCGGAAGCTATTGCTGCCTTAGGCAGCATTGCTGCCTTAGAAATGCTGCCTTTGACATGTTACACAGCAATGTCTTCCAATTCAACAAGGCATACATGTATCAATAACCTGATGTAAGCTCCCCGAAAGCATACTCTGCAGGGACACTTGAAACCATGGCCCCGACATAAATTCTCTGTAATGTTCAGTGAACAATGAAAAGTAGGTCAAAGCAAGTTTCAGTGAACTGAGAAAAGTAAGTATATAACACATCCATACACAAAGTTTATTTCCCGTATACCAAAAACTCTAACTAATTAACATGTTTCTGTTTTTGCTTTGGAAAAATGTCGAAGTAATTTCTGAACTGCACTATAGCTTTTTACCATATATCTAGTGTCAGTATATCATAGGATGATTCCAGAACCCATATCAAGTTAATATGACTAAAACATCATATTGCTTAGCTTCCAGACAAAAAGCCCAGACAAAGTCTGACATATTATAGCATAAATTTACCCTTTTGTGAGTACTGTACATTTAATTCATCCATAATAACAGTAGCCTTTCTATCCGCCGTCTGCAGAACTATTGGACAATCAAGCACAGTCACACCAGTGGGAATATTCACAGTCATATCAACATGACTCTCGCTGTTCTCCACAACACTGTCAAGTTTATTGCAGTCATGGAGGACATTCACGTTAACCTTCAGGTACTCAAGATCATTAATTATTCCAAATCTATAACATTTAGCGAGAGATGGGGTGACATTGTGACTATTTCCAAATTTCTTGGGGCTGATGTTTTCATTACTGACGCGTATATTCCCAAATACACCAATAAAGACACGAATTCCACTAACATGTTCTGGATGTAAGTGATCCTTTGTTCGGAAAAAAATATACAGCCCGGACTCAGAATCCATTTCGCCTTCGTGGGGCAAGAATTGTACCCGGCCATTTAGTCGTAGCTTTTCCGTCGGAGCATAGTGCGTCTTGGAAACCAATATGACATTTGGGGTAAATAGTACTACAGATTCAGTGCTTGCCAGGGTAGCCTTCTCATACTCGTGATAGCCAATATTTAGCCAGGCCTTGGGTCGGAACATAACGCTTTCTCGCCTATGGACAAGCTCGTTCAGATATTTCTTTGACCCGTGACGCTGAGCTGAAAGTTTCATCTGCAGATCCTGATGATCTAGATCAAAGAATAATTTCTTTGGCATAATCTTATAAGCGGCATACATTAAGTTCTCCTCGGATGCTTCATCCTCAGATTCGTGAATAATTGTCAATGTTGCTCCTGTATTGTCGCAGAGCCATTTCAGCTGTGGGATGGAGTTATGTATTAGTGACAGACGAACATGGAAATCCAGAGGTCGCTTTTCAAGGTAAAACTCATGTACAAGGTCATACATCTCAATAACCATAGCCCAAGTATACCTGAAATACAGTGCACAAATGAGAAATTAGCGACATTACAGCTATGAAATAAGTTAAAATATTCCCACAACAAAAGCAGAAACATGTTAGTTAGTGAGTAAGAAATGTTCTGTTGAAAATTTTGAACATAATTGGATTGGAAGACATTGCTACCTAAGGCAGCAATGTCTTCCAATCCAATTATATTCAAAATATTCAACAGTACGTTTTATTTTATTTTAGAACCATGTCAAGTTATTTTTTAGCTCTACCATAAGATATGATCCATCCACCCATATAATGCTGAATCACTGATAAATTTACCCCCAACAAACTATGTCAGTAACATTCCGACCTTGACACTAACTTGAATGATCTACTATTCAGCAGGACAAGAGACGAGTAAATTCTACTTGCTGTAATGATTAAATGTACTAGCCATTAATACATGATAGATAGATTCAGTAACAGAGGGATTCATCGCTATCACTTCTCTGCACACTTTGTACTAGCACCAGAATCCATTTTAACCCTTTAACCCTCGAATTTGTTCAAGAAAATTTAAATTTTCTCATAGAAACTGTCCATTTTCAGCCCAAGAGACTTTTTAAAAAAATTTATCACATTAATGACCGACTCGGTTTGGTAGAAGATAGCGAGATGGACAGTTTTTAGAATAATCGACCAGTGGACCCCGCCCCCCCCCCCCCACCCCCTGACACACACGCACGCACGCACACACACACACGTCACCCTCACCCATGGTAGCAGAGCCAAACGTAAATGATGACACGCAATCCAATTATATGAGTAACCCACATACCAAATTTGGTTGAATTCCACACAACGGTTTGGAGGAGATAACGTGACCAACAGTTTATAGGATATTTGAACTTTTGACCCCACCAACTAACCCTCAGGGGGAGTCAAATCTACATGTTGACTTGCAAAGTGCAATCATATGGGTAACACACACACCCAATTTCGTTGAATTCCATCCAATGGTTTGGGAGGAGATAGCGTGATAGACGCACAGGATGGATGAAGGTGATTATAATATCGACGTTATTTCAAAATGTGGGGATAATAACAGCGTACACATACAATCTTTCAGCAACAAAACAAAGAAAATTACACCAGCAGAACCTGAGTTATTCAAGAATGCATAAAAATCTCTTTAAAACTGCTGTAAAAAGCTGCTGCTGAAAAACAACAACAAGAAGCACTCCATGGTCACATTTACCCTTGCGTCTAGCGATGCCTAATCAAATCTTTAACCAGAAAATGTTACAAATAATCTTTAAATCTGTGAAAAAAAAGGAAAAATTCCAAAATTTACACAGCGAATGATGTAGATTGTCGAGAATTTCTCTGTTATGTTTCCTTGACATCCGAAGAAGCATTGTTGACTACTAATGCCAATCAAACAGAACCAAATCTTTAACACACACCCCAATCCACCCCTAGGGCTGTGCAGTTTTGGTAAGAACACAACCGGTGACGGTGTTGGCCATAAATCCGGTTTTAACTGGATATCCGGTTTATTGGCTGAAAATATTTTCAGTTTTCGTGAAAAAATAATAATTCGCAATACCACAAAAATAGAACGTTTTTAGTGGTAGACTTAAATCTGTAGCTACATGTATAGTATCCAATGCAATTTTAGAGGATATAGTGAAATCATTACTTAAATTGCTTTAAAACATTAGATTTTGCACTTTTAAATTCATCGCGATATGTCATTTCGAGTTCTTGCACAATCTGTCATATATTAGATTTCTAGACAATTAGCAATTCGTATACCCCCCTCTAGGATAATGCATAGAGAGAAACATTGACAAATTTAGTGTGGCTTTTAGTGGCCAATTCAAGCGGTTCATGGAGCAGAAAATATGTTTTTGGATGACTAAACTACATTTAGAAAATTTGTAGAGCATTCGCTAAAGATACTACTCGATAGTTAGTCATTTCAGGTCTTGGAAACACCGAGCCAGTGATAAATTCTGAAAGATGGCAGACCTAATTAGACTGTTACACAGCCTCAATTTTGGAGACCAGTGAGATTCATGAGAAGCATTATGCAAATGTATATAATATAAAGACTAGTTCCCGATAGCCTATGCTAAAAACATGCTTATGTCGAATTTAGTTACAGACGTCGTAATACTGCCATTGGTACAAATCTGCATATCGTATATGCCTGAACATGTGTAGTAAATCAAATTTATTGACCTAATTAATCGGATACTGTAAACAAACTCGGCCGTATTATACTATTTACTAGCATACAGTTTCCGCGAAAAAGGAATTCATACGTATTTTAATATAGATCATAAGCGTGATTTGGAAGGACTTGGTTTAAAACTGTATCAGGCTTTCCGGCGCTAATACTGTATATCGACCTGCGTCGAGTGTTAATCATATCGTCCAACATACGTTGAGCCAGCTCCTGAACATTCACGAGAAATGACTCTTGATCGCCCAAGCGATTAGACAAATTCGATCTCAACTTACTTTGGCAGGTTAGATCACATCCCGGGTTTAGAGTCCCGGATGCACGTTCAGTATTCTTAATAAACATAGATATCAGAAACACTAGATCGCTTATGATATGCTTTCAAGCGTGTATTATAGAATTTAATAAAACGCTAGCAGATTATAATTTCTGAACGTATGTAGCAATATGATCTAGCAACATTCTCCTGTTACGATACTGCGTAGGCATGGTTGTATTTCAGATTTTATTTCGCAAATAGATAAAATTAAAGCAAATTTATACAATCAATGTTATAAATTAAATAATTATAAAACCAGATTTTTAAACATACACGGTTGTCAAATTATGTCATCGGTTTTCAAACCGTCATGCTTAAAAATCTGGAGACGGTTCAAAATCTGGATACCCGCACAGCCCTACACCCCCCCCCCCCCACACACACACGCCCGCCACACACAAAAAAAAGTTACAACTATTCTTAAGTCCAAAACTGTGAAAAACATCAGAAAGATTTCCAAAATAGATTCTCCTAAGATATACAACAATGCTTTTTGGTAGAAATAAACTAACCCTGCTTGAGAGAGATCAGTATGGAATCCCGTCGTCCATCCAAGAGAGATTGTGCATTCAGGAAACTGATCTTTGATCGCACGAAGAAATCGCTTCCCATCAACTGGATTTGTCTGAGTCAGAGGACCTTTCAGAACATTAGCACTCAACCATACAGGCCGTGTCAACTGAAAATAGGAGAGTTACCAAAAAATTATTTAATTTACATCATGCACGGTTCGTTCATCTGAGGGTATTATTTTAAACAGGTTTACAGGCAAACATGGCTTAACAATTCAACTGTCAATGTCCAGTTGCAAGCCAAGAGATTATTTTTGAAACTATGACTAGAATGTCTGGCTCGATAAGCAAGCCAGTTATTCCAGTGGAAATAGTCAAACCTTTTTGTGTTCAAAAGTATATTTGGAGTACCTAATTAGCTAATTATACATGTGTAGCCTTATCTTATTATCAACGCGTGAGCATTCTTTTGGATAATGGACACCAGGCACCCACAGTCAGTAGGTGCGAATTACTGTTCAAGCATGATCTTATAAACCAACACTATCACTATGAATGCTATATATTAGCGAGTGGTATTTAGCTTAGCTAAACTCACAGTAGACTGACTGATCACCACCATTGTCTGATTAATCGCTGTTACTTGCTGTTGATTCTCCTAGTATTTTGATGAAATAAAAAAATTGACAGTTTTTGCATAATTGCCTAGCGCCGAATAGGACTTCTGTGTGAAAGTCGCTGAACAAGATAAAGTTCTTAAAAGATTGTGCAGCTTATTCTGTCTAAATTGTAGTCTATAGGACCTTAAAGACATAAATGGAATCCCATTAAAACTTTTCTACTTATGCATGTTCTGGTTTTGTACATTTTAGCAGACTGACTTTGCTTAAAATTCACATTTTTGCCACAAATTGTGTAATTACCGACCGTACAAAAAGTTTACTATGAGAAAATGTTGTCATAACATTGGTCAATCCATTCTAGAGTATATTTTGAAAATAAATTTTACTGTTAGCTATTCATGCCAAAGACAGCACCAACCCACACAGATTACACAAGATACATTATAACAAGAGGCCCAAGGGGCCTGTATCACTCACCTGTATCGACCATAGGCATTTCAACTAGAATGCTCTTTATCAACAAGATGGCCACCAAACCGTTTATCCGACAGTTTCGAAAAATTGCAAATTTGAGATCAGAATACCAAAAACATATATAAAACCAATTTCGGCCTCAAAATCTAGCAAATAAAAAAATCCAATATGGACACCAAACATGCTATATTTTGATTGGCCCATGGGTGTCCAGGTTTTTTGACGGATCAACTTACCTTGAACAAACTTTAATGGCGCTTGGTCCCTAATCATATCTGCCAAATTTCGGCCCAATCCCTTCAGCGGTTCTGGAGAAGTCGATTTCGCCACAACTAGCTCAACCAAGATGGTCGCCTAACCATTTGACAAATCAAGTTCCCTTGAACAAACTTGGTTCAGCTCTTGCCATAAATCATATTTCATCAGGTTTGCATCAATCCCATAAGCGGTTTCGGAGAAGATTTTTAAAGACATTTCTAAAAATCAGCCAAAATCCAAGATGGCCACTGGCCCAATTGGCCGATTGGCTTCGTTTGAACAAACTTGAAACTCTATACCCTAAGGATGCTTCCTGCCAAATATAATTGAAATCGGCCAGGAAGTTCTCGAGAAGAAAACATTTTAAATTTCCCATTGCTTTAGTACGGGAGGATTTGGCGGGAAAATGATACAAGATGGCTGCCAAACCATTTAGCCGACAGTTTCGAAAATTTCAAATCTGAACTCAGAATACCCCAAAACACACACAAAACCAATTTCGGCCTCAAAATCCATCAAATAAAAAAATCCAATATGGCCGCCAAACATGCTATATTTTGATTTGCCTACGGCGGCCATGTTTTTTGATGGATCTATTTCTCTTGAACAAATTTTAATGGCCCTTAGGCCCTAATCATATATGCCAAATTTCGGCCCGATCCCTTCAGCGGTTCTGGAGAAGTCATTTTCGCTACAACTAGGTCAACTAAGATGGCCGCCGAACCATTTGACCAATCAGGTTCCCTTGAACAAACTTGGTTCAGCTCTTGCCCTAGATCATATTTCATGAGATTTGCATCAATCCCCTCAGCAGTTTCGGAGAAGAAGATTTAAAGACGTTTTCCAAAAATCGGCCTAAATCCAAGATGGCCGATCGGGTTCATTTGAACAAACTTGGATTCCTATGCCCTAAGGATGCTTCTTGCCAAATATAATTGGCCCAGTGGTTCTTGAGAAGAAGTCGTTTAAAGGAAAAGTTGACAGACGGATGGACACACGACGGACAGTCGCCATGGCATAAGCTCACTTGGCCTTTCAGGCCAGGTGAGCCAATAATGTTACAATGATGTTGGGAATGTCAAGTGCCCATGCTCACATATCCCATCCCCAGACCCACTGATCACTAGCTGTTGTTCTGCTTGCTAGTTGCTAAGTGAAGATGTTTAGTATTTAAGAAGTGGGGGATATAATCGTCTGTGGCAGATATAAATCTGGAGATGATGTTTTAGTATTTTATTTCTATCGCAATTAAGAGGGTTCAAACATTTAACCACAGACATTGACAGAGCCAGAGCCAGAGCCAGAGCCAGAGATATACTCTGATAGAAATACACGGATATATATATATATATTTCTGAGTTCCCGAGTTCAGTAGATTAGGCACATAAATCACAGACAACTATACTGAGCACTCACTCTAAATACGTTTTAGTTTCGTGAGTTTCGGCCACCAATCTCGCTACAATTACTCAGGTACATGTAGGTACTCGAGGCCACCCTCTTATTTATGTGTCGAAAGTACCTACCCGGCTACAAACTTTGACATGTTCGCGTTAATCGAGTAACGCGAGAGTGATGACCTAAACTTGTCCTTAAAGGATTATCACATGATTTATATATTTTTGCGACACAATTTTATGTCAAATTTAAGATTAATTTTGATTTAATAAACAAGACAGGCCTAGAAATAACACTTTGTTAGGCACCACCTACTTAGTACAGACATCCACAATTTGCTGCCTGTCAACACTATTCTACTTCACAGTGGTCTTTACTTGAACTTATTAAAAACATGTCAAAAAGCACCTAAGCATATGTCATAATGTTCTTGATACACCTTAGGTAGATGCATATTTTATGGCTCTGTCAACACGTCTATGCGCTCTTTTGTTGAACACTGCAACTACATTGTACTGGGACCGTTTTAATCTGTACCTGACAAAATGTCAGGAACCAGCAAGACTGTGCCTGACATTTGATAGTTTGGTGCCTGACAATGTCCTTGACAGGCACCTTATTTCCAGGCTTGCAAGACACTCGCCTGGACAATTAGCATTTGAAGAATTCCCAATTAAATAGACAGGAATTGACTAATTAGAATTCTCATGGTGAAGCTGACTGCCCTAGGATCGTCAAGGTTTGTTGAAATCGGACCATTGATTAAGGAGTAGCATTTTAAACAGTTCCACAAAATTTTTGAAAAATTCAAGATGTCACCCAAAAAATTGACCAATCAAAATTCAGATTCAATGTTTTAAAGCATACGACTGTAGGATCCTTCCAGCGAAATTTGGTGAAATGCACACAGTTAAGATGAGGTTTTTTACAATTTACGGTAAATTTGTCCTAAAAATTGATGACGCATATAAGTCTAAATAGATCTTCTAGTCAAATATGCTTGAAATCGGTCAAACTGTTAAGAACACGTGATTTGACAATTTCCAGTAAATTTTTAATAAAATCTCACATTTTCACCAAAAAATTTGACGAATCAAAATTCTGAAAGGAATTCTAGAGCCTATCATCATATGATCCTTTCAGCCTAATTTGTTTGAAATCGGTCCAAATGTAAGACGCAATTTGACAATTTCTGGTAAATTTTTCATAAAATCTACCATTTTCACCCAAAAATTGTACAGAAGTTCTAGAGCCTATCACTATCGAATCCTTTCAGCCAAATTTGGTTGGAATTGGTCCAAATGGTGGATAATGTAGATACATTATGAATAGACATAACCCACTAAGTATTTGTATTGGGAAATTGTGTTCAATTATTGTGTTATTGTCTATAATTCTTTAGCCATTTTAGAGAATCGATTTCATCTTTTTTTAAATATACCTAATAGAAGTCCCACACCCCACCCACCCACCATCATTTTCCAGAGATTTGGATTTAAACAATCTACAGCCCATGTCCTATTAGAAGTTGCAGCTACAAATAGGTGATTTACCGGAATACTTTTTTTTTCCGCAGAAAATCTATACCTCCACATTGGTTAGTATAATATTGCAATCAGAAATAGTCGTTATTATTGGTTGATATTGCATTTCTTTACTCTGAATTTTATGACAGGCTAATCTGGAATTCTCAGCCAAATAATATGGTCAAAGTTTATACTACTTGTCCTTCTTCAGGGTTAGAAACAAATGAAAGGTTGTAGTTTCCCACAGGGCAACATATGATGCCATTTCATGCATTTTCAGGTTGCCCACCGCAGATTAAGCTTGCCCATATATGTTAAGCTAAATGACAAAGAAAATTAGAATCACTATTGCTTTGTTAAGTAAATTCTGAAGAATGGCCACAATTATTGATAAATGGCATTAAGCATGTACTGGTTACTCTTTCTAATAATTAAATAAATAAATGCTTTAAAACGAAGAGTTAGTCAGTAGGTATCAAAAACACAGTATAATACTATTAGTCTGAGTAGTTATCATGGTTGCCCTGTGTACCATTACAGCCAAAGTTTAGTTGCCCTTTTGAAAATAAGGTTTCCCCGGGCAACAGGGCAAATGGACATTTCGATCCCTGTTCTTGTCCTGTGTAAAAATATGCATTAGATAAGCAAAAGTATGGCACATGTATCATCCCAAACTCACCACACATACCATTATGACACCAATAGCACATCCTCTGTCAGCTCTTTAGACACGATAAAACAAGTGAATAAAAATTGGTTAAATACCTTATCCTTATGTTCACTCAGGTTTTGGAGAGTCAAAGAGACGGCATCAATGAAATGGAAATTGAGCTTAAAGGGTTTCTTTGACTCTGCAACTTTTGATATCCAATCAGTGAATAACAGATCACTGTCGCTGTAAGGTGGACGTGACATTACAGGTATCTGTTGTTGCCTTGCTGTACCCTGTCCACGGAGTATGACATCAGCAACAAGGATCATTGCCTGACCTGTGGGATGGAGAAAACTGCAGTTACTCCTTGATCTCATACTTTCAAGCCAATGTAGGCTTTGGTATGGATGGCAGAGTGCTGGGGAAATGGCTCATATTTATTCTTTAACTCTTTAATTGTCAAGCCACTAAAGCCAGTCAAAAACAGCCATTGCAGTGGTAGTGAGAAATGCTCATTTGTGGAGCAAGAGAAGACTATCTTCTGAATATTTCCCACTGGAATGATCGGCTTGATAGTCGAGACAGTAATTCCAATGGTAGGTATTCAAAAATAGCCTTCTCTTGATCAGCAAATGGACATATTCTGTGATAACATTGAAATTTTCTTGACCAAATCTTACCAATAAATGCTGCTAAAAATGTATTTCTCTAAACACCTGACAAAAACACCTTTTATACATATCATAATCAGCACCAGCTAGTGTGCAAATGAAACTAAACAAGGCTATTGCTAGGCTTGAATAATTACTCGATTATTCGATTAATCAGGCCATCCATAAAAAAAGATTTGGTTTCCTGCAAACCGGGTGGAGAAAAATGACTTCAGTAGGAGGGAGGAAATTACATTTTTTTCCAATTACTAATTTATTTTAAAACGGTCATAAATAAGAGTTTTTCTGATATTTGACTAGATGTCCATTAAATATGGTTGTAATTGCCACCAAATTTGTCATGTTTTTCACGACACAATTAGCAAAAGGGATTCACACAAATGAAATTAAAAACATTGCAATTTGGAAAGTCTTACAAATGTATGCATGTAAATGTCTTACATTTATGCTGGGATAGAAATTTTTTTTTATTCCCGGCCGGCTGAAAAAAAGAAAAACTTCACCCGGAAGGTTTACAGGAAACGAAACCATTTTTTATTTTGGCCTCATTATTTCTTTTAATATGACCTTTGGCGATGACAAGACTAAATAATCGAATAATAAAAGATCTAAGAAAGAATCTCCAAGATAGTTGTTTTCAAACTTAAAGTTGACCTAACCCATGTGAATGTGAAAAATGGCTGCAAATACTGAGCGATATCTATATTATTTGTTTAGTAACTTGTTTTGATGAATGAAAACATCAGACTACTGAAATGTGCCATCGGTTTTTTTTCTCAAATGAAGTTTTCAGAGCACGAGCACTTAACCCCATGCCATTTCACCTTAGAAGGCCAAAATATCAATGTTTTTCAAACTAAAGACTTTCGCTATGCATAAAATATCGCACAATGCAGATTTGTTGTAATTATTTTAGTTAATACTCACACTGCCTCTATGTTTCACCAAAATGTAGACAAGCTGGTTAGGGAAATATGTTGCTTTAACAAATTCCTGCCCCACACTTTTAGAAACCACTGTGCCACCGGAAAAGCACAGCGCAATACCTAGCCGAGTTTTTATTTCTTTTGGGCTGTTTGGGCCACGCCAGAGTGTATCGATATTGTGTTCAGAAATCATACTATAACGTTTATAATAGTATATTAATTGTGATTTCGGAATACCTCTTACTATCTGGCAATTAGACTGGAGGCGTTTTTAGTGGTGTGGTCATAGATACCAATTTTCCTTCTGTTAGCATTATGTTAACAATTCTCATTTGAAGTAGTTTGTAGTTCTTTTCAGTTCTTACATCAATGATTAATTGAATAATCATGATTATTTAACCAAAAAAGGAGGCTCAAGGGGCCTGTATCGCTCACCTGGAACAGAGGCATTTAAACTAGAAAGGCAATTGGCTATAAGCAGAGGCTCTGGAGTTGTTTTTGCAAAAACTAGGTCATTCATGATGGCTATTAAACAAATTTGGACCTTTTCCCTAGATGATGTTTCACGAGTCTTGGTTTTGGAGATTTTTTAAAGACATTTCTAAAAGTGGGCCAAAATCCAAGATGGCTGCCAGCTAAATTGGACGATCGGCTTCGTTTGAACAAACTTGAATCTCTACGCCCTAAGGATCCTTCCTGTCAAATATAATTGAAATCGGCCTAGTAGTTCTCGAGAAGACATTTTACATTTCCCATTGCTTTAGTATGCGAGCTTTTGGCGGGAAAATGATCCAAGATGGCCACCAAACCGTTTATAGGACAGTTTCGAAAATTGCAAATTTGAGATCAGAATAATCAAAAACATATAAAACCAATTTCAGCCTCAAAATCCATCAAATAAAAAATCCAATATGGCCACCAAACACACTATATTTTGATTGGTTCATGGCGGACATCTTTTTTTATGGATCAACTTCCCTTGTACAACTTTAATGGGCCTTAGTCCCTAATCATATCTGCCAAATTTCGGCCTGATCCCTTCAGCGGTTCTGGAGAAGTCGTTTTCGCTAAAACTAGGTCAATCAAGATGGCCGCCGAACCATGGAACCAATCAAGTTCCCTTGAACAAACATGGTTCAGCTCTTGCCCTAGATCATATTTCATTGGTTTTCCTTCAATCCATCAAATGGTTTTGGAGAAGATTTTTAAAGACGTTTTTAAAAATCGAACAAAATCCAAGATGGCCGAGGGCCAAATTTGGCGGATCAGCTTCGTTTGAACAAATTTGAATCTTTACACCATAAGGATGCTTCCTGCCAAATATAATTGAAATCGGCCCAGTAGTTCTCAAGAAGAAGACATTTTAAATTTCCCATTGCTTTAGTATGGGAGCCTTTGGTGGGAAAATGATCCAAGATGGCCACCAAACCATTTATCCAACAGTTTCGAAAATTGCAAATTTCAGATCAGAATACCCCAAAAACATATAAAACCAATTTCAGCCACAAAATCCATTAAATAAAAAAATCTGATATGGCTGTCAAAAACGCTATATTTTGATTGGTCGGGTGAGGCAATGTTTTTTAACGGATCAACCTCGCTTGAACAAACTTTAATGGGCCTTAGTCCCTAATCATATCTGCCAAATTTCGGCCCGATCCCTTCAGTGGTTCTGGAGAAGTTGTTTTCACTAAAACTAGGTCAACCAAGATGGCGGCTGAATCATCTGACCAATCAAGTTTCCTTGAACTAACTTGGTTCAGCTCTTGCCATAGATCATATTTCCTGAGGTTTGCATCAATCCCCCAAGCAGTTTCGGAAAAGATTTTTAAAGACGTTTCCTAAAATCAGCCAAAATCCAAAATGGCCACTGGCCAAATTGGCCGATCAGCTTCGTTTGAACAAACTTGGATCCCTATGCCCTATGGATGCTTCCTGCCAAATATAATTGAAATCGGCCCAGAGGTTCTTGAGAAGTCATTTAAAGGAAAAGTTGATGGACGGACGACGGACGGACGGATGACGGACGGACACACGACGGACGGTCGCCATGGCATAAGCTCACTTGGCCTTTCAGGCCAGTTGAGCTAATGATCGTGATTATAAAAATATCATAATCGTGAAAGCCTAGCCATTGCTTGTCAAAATGCCGATGTCAGAAACAGCTCCAGTTAAATTAGTTTTAAAACATTCAACAGAATGTTTATTAAATTGTAAATTCATCAAAGACATATTATATATCTCAATCTCATATTGCGATATATACATACTTAGGCAGTCAGAGGTGTCTTGAACAGGATTATTGAATAGTTCAACCACTGTCAACAGTACATATATTGACAGAGGAGCCTCATTGACATATCTCCGAGCAGCTATATTACACAGAACGAAAGAATACACTTAGTTCATACCTTGCAATGCTAAATATAAGGACTGTTCTGTGTTGACATCACGTTCCCAAATGATTCTGCTGGCGTCTTCATCAATTTCTGAATAGTATGTCAAAATATCCATATCTGACCGTTGTCTAAACTTCTCATGTACAAATTTTGGAAGCAGACCTAAATTTAAAAAAAAAATCAGAAATAAATAATAGCAATGGAGAAAATACATTTACACTGAGCAAATCCATTGTTATATAAACAAGATGCCCATGCAGCAAAAAAGCAAAAAGGAAATTCAAACATAAAACAGCAACAGAGAGTGGTACTTGTACAAACCCAAAAACATTTGGAATTACATTGTGAACAAAACTCATTTAAAAGACAAAATTAGCAACTTGAAGGATCCATATTGAGGAAATATGGAAACAACAGATACAGAAAAAGCGCAAATACGTAATAAATTCTTTTCAGATGTTTTTATCATTGAAAGCATGAACGACAATCAGAGATCGCTAAAATATGCCCCCATTCCGCCAAGCACAACCTCCTACCCAAAATTGGTAATGATCCCTAAAGTAGAACTCGAGTTATCATCCGGAAACACAATAGTACGTCATTAATTACGTCACTGTGACCATGATCTTTGACCGTTTGAGCCCAAAATCGATAGGGTTCTTTGGACCACCAAGGACAAGCTCCCACACAAGATTGGTAACAAATCCTTTCAATAGGACTCGAGACATCATCCAGAAACGCAATATTATGCCATTAATTATATATTACCTTGACCTTGATTTGTGACCTGAAAATCAGAGTTCTTCGGACCACCAAGGACAAGCTCTCATGCAAGATTGATAATGATCCCTTGAATAGAACTCAAGCTATCATCTGAAAACGCAATATTACGCCATTAATTAGGTCAGTGACCTTGACCGTTGACCATTAGATCCTAAATTTGAGACGATTCTTCAGACACCCAAAACCAACCTCCAAACCGTTTTGTCAAGGTTGCTCAAGTAGAGGTTGAAGGAAATTTAAATTTCCCTTTCTCCGAGATCTAACAATACTTACCATCACATTACATTCCCAACAAACGGGTACTCGCCAGCAAGAGCCGCCATATTCCATATACATAATACAAAAAAAGTCAAACTTGAATTACCTTAGGAATTTTGGATTCCAGACGTGACGCCACCAACCAACACACTTTCGACCAAACGTGTCACATACAGTTGATACAGTTGAACTCCTCTCGCCTGACCATGTCTGTTCTAACTACTTTTGCTTTTCAATATACCAAAATGAGATGAACAGTGTGGCCACTAGACTATCGCTTCAAAACAGCTAAAGTGAGTGGATTGGCAGAGTCTGACATGTCCCTCATATAGTAATCCGTGAGAGGACGCACAGTGCCATTGTGCAACGGCCATGATGTCCTCTAACGGGACACCATTGAATAGGGCGGTCGAGGAAGCTATTCCTCTAAAATCGTGAGCTCTAGCACATTGCACCTGGTGCCCAGTCGCAATCTCGTGGGTAGTCTGAATGCATTCAACCACCCAACTAGATAGAATCCATGGATTGGACACCAGGCACTGGCATCACGATCAAACCTCGTTAGCCTTGGTATAATGATCGGTTTGCCGGGATATTTCAAAGATTGATTCTTTGACATAAACTCTGCTCTTGGCAGCAAGCGCAGACCCTCTCCCGAGAAAATAAATCGGTCCCTCTCTGCTGAAAGCGCATGGATCTCACTGCGCCTTCTTGCTGAGAAAGCTGCCAATAGAAAAAATGCCTTTAGAGTCAGATGCTTTAGACTAGCCGAACCCAAAGGTTCGAAAGGGAGCTTGGCCAGCACCAAAGAAAGACTCCAGGCTGGAATGACTACCGGTCGTCCAGGTCGAAGATTGCTTATTCCCTTCACCATCACATTCAACTGGGCCACCTCTGGACTATCCCTGTTGGTTAAACAAGGGATAACTGATGCCAAAGCTGACTTGTATCCAGCAATTGTGACAGGAGCCAGTACTGTAAAGAACAGCTCACAGAGAAAGTCTGCTATTTGCTGAATAGTGGATTGAAAGGGATCACACTACTCTGCAAATTTGTTAACCGTGTGGTTATATGACTTGAAGGTTGACCTCCTCATGGCTGCAATGAAACTCGCAGCCTGTCGAGAAAAGCCTTCCGATGTGGAACATTGTTTGATAACATCCACGCAGTCAATTTGAACATTTCGGGCTGCTCGTGTAGGAAGCGACCCTTGGCCTAGGAGATTATGTTCAGAATCTCGAGCAGCTGCACTGGATTGTCCACCAGCAGATCAAGGAGATTCGTGAACCACACCCTGTTGGGCCAAAATGGCGCTATTAGCAGGACCATGCACGGCTCCTCACTGATCTTCACCAATACCTTCGGTAGAAGAAAGGTGAGCAGATACGCGTAAGCGTGCATCCCTCTCCAGCTTATCGCCAGAGCGTCTGTATCGATGGCATTTGGATCTGGAATCGGTGAGACATAAGTCATGATTTGAGCATTTTCCCTTGTGGCGAACAAGTCCACGTTTGGTTTCCCCAATGCTCGAAGACCCTTTGTAGAACAAGAGGGTTGAGAGACCATTCTGTTGGCAGAATTCTCTGTCTGCGAGACAAAGCATCCCCCAGAATGTTCAGTCGACCAGGAATGTGAGCTGGTTTCAAAACAACTGAGTAATTCCTGCACCATTGAATCAAGTGCCACACCTTCATACACAGTGTGGGTGACCTGGTCCCGCCTTGGCGATTTATGTATGATATTACTGTCGAATTGTCCGATCGTATAAATATCACCTCGCCCCTGACTTCTGGATGAAACTTTTCCAGTGCCAGTTCCACTGCCATCATTTCCAACAGATTGATATGCAGCTGACTCTCTTGGAGAGTCAATGTGCCCAAAACCTGGTGTTCTCCCAGGCAGGCCCCCCCCCACCCCTCCAGCGATGCATCCATGTACTCCTACTAGGAAATTCTGACGCTCCTTCCACAATAAAAGATGCAACATTATTGGCTCCAAAACTGCTAAGAGCTTTGAGAGGGGTTCTGTTCTCAGCTTCCACACAGACATCAGATACAACTGGATAGGCCTTCGCATTAGAGCAGCGTATGGGATTACCTGCTAAATGGAGACCATCATCTGAAGAAACCTCCTCGCCTGAATGTGGTTTCCCAATCGAAAACTCTTGAGGATGGCTAACAGAGACACCACTCTGGGCTCTGACGGGTAAACCCTGCCCTCCTCGAGATCAAATCGCATCCCCAAATAAACGAAGTGTTGAGTGGGCGTCAACTCGGATTTCTCCCTGTTGACTATCCAGCCTAGATTTGATAGCAATTTCAGAGTCAGAGCAGTATCCATTCCTAACCTGGATGGCGTGTCTGCCTTGATAAGCCAATCGTCTATGTAGGTGTCAAGCACCACATTCTCTCTTCTGAGAAACGCTGTCACCGCTAGGACCACTCTGGTGAAAACCCTTGGGGCTGTCAACAGGCCGAATTGGAGGACTACAAACTCCCATACCTGATTCTGAAATGCGAATCTCAGAAACCTGTGACAACCCCGGTTCACTGGAATGTGGAAATATGCATCTTTCAGATCGATTGACACAAAACACATTCCTTTCCTCAATCCTGCCATTACCGATCTCGGAGTTTCCATCTGAAACCGAGGCGTATGGATAAACCAATTCAATGGCCTGAGATTGAGTATGGGTCTCCACCCGCCCTGTGCTCTTGGGGACAAGAAACATGTTTGAATAGAAACCTGGTGTGCCCTGGTTTGCTGGTTTTATTGCTCCCTTCAGAAGCAAACCTGACACTTCGTTTTGAATGGCTTCTAATTTGTCTGCCTCCCTTGGAACGGGAGTCCAGACAGGTGCCAAAGACAGATTTTGTTGTGGGAAATCCCACCACTCTGGCATGTATCCCTGGGATATCCATCCCAGGACCAGACTGTTTGACGTCACACCTCGCCAAGCCTCAACGAAACGCATGAGCCTTCCACCCACTATAGGCACATTGACGCCTAATTTGGGTGTCTGGCTCGCGATCCGCTCCCACCCCCCTCACCTCTTAACGAGAGAGAGAGAGAACCATTTCTAACTGGCACCGCTGTTCCTGTCGCACAGGTGCGGTCCAGGCGGATATGAAGGGAGCTACCATACTTGCCAAGCCTCAACGAAACGCATGAGCCTTCCACCCACTATAGGTGCATTGACGCCTAATTTGGGTGTCTGGCTCGCGATCCGCTCCCACCCCCCCCCCCCACTCACCTCTTAACGAGAGAGAGAGAACCATTTCTAACTGGCACCGCTGTTCCTGTCGCACAGGTGCGGTCCAGGCGGATATGAAGGGAGCTACCATACCCTCAAATACGATCAGCTCCATTCTGTCCGCCCTTGGAGGACTTACCCTTGCCCTTCCTGCCTCTCGGGCGATCAGGACCATTGGGCTGGCCAGGAGCCTTCACAACGAACCTTTATCGCCTTCTTAGCCGCTGGCGGCTGTGAAGGGCCAGCAAGAGCAGAAGTAGCTGGCTTGGCTTTCGCCTTGTTCTTATGCTTGTTGGAGGCAGGTTGATCAGTTAGCGGTTTCGCCACAGCCCCTAGTGCATGCGCCTGACGCACTAGCTCCAGTTGAAGGTTAACCGCTAACCGACTCTGCGCAATGTTAGCTGTATCCTCTAGGATGGGCCTCGCTTGGCCACTGAAGATGCTAGGGACGTTCAGGGGCATTCCAAGCAAATGCTCCCTGACAGCCGTAGCCGGACGCATATGATCAAGGACCATCTGCCTCCTGGACTTCGTAATACGCGCCTGCAGCCTGGCCAACGCATCCATCGACAGCACAAGGGCGTCATTAACACAAGAAAGTGAAACAGGTGGCACAGGGTGTCCTGCCCTAGCTTCAGCCCACACCGACTGCAGCAAGTGATAGGAGTGATTGACACCATTCATTGCTCCCCTCACTCCCTCATCGCAAAGGGACAGGACTTCCTCATTGTGTGCTTGGGATTTGTTCACAAGCGCCTGAGCGGGACCACCCGCTCAGCAGTCTGGACCCCAATAACCCAATGGCCATCCTCAGTGACCATCGGGACCACACCATACAGCTCATACTCCCCTTTGGGGATACGGCACCTTGCCCGCACCTCCACAGAGGCTGCATGGATCTGGTTCTTGGTCAAGAGTTGCTTGCTATAAATAGCTTCGAGTAATTCCTTGAACCGTGGATCCAGTCCAATGGACTGAATCCGAGCCGCGGGCAAGACCCCCATCCGAATCGACGCAACTGATGGACGGGGCATGTCTTCCTCAGTCGTGGCCGAATCCATGGACTGGTCCACACTGGCTAGCCAAGCCAGAGCATTGGACCAGTCCGTCTCCGAAGAAGACACCCCCGTGAACACATCACCAGTTGATGTGTTCATGGGTCTACCAGCAGCGGCATCCCGGCAAGGAGGCACTGCTGGAAAGCCAGCAACACCGGTACAGCACGGTTCCTCCGCCACCCCATGAAACAAGTTCAATAGAGTAGGCCCGCATGGAAAACCGTGCGGACCCATAGCGGCTATGGAACCGTGGCCATACACGGGCGCCAACGGCACCCCACGTATGGCCGCTGGACCAGGCGAGATAGGTGAGTACCAGGCCTGGCCAGCAACACCCGTCATATGTCGGTTGGTGGCAAACCAACCAGCACTGGACGGGTGACCGGTGCGGCCTCAACGATGGGCGGATCGGCTGCCATGGCATGCGCCAAGCCAGACAGATGGAGGGCAGTTCCATCCAGGACGGAATCGACCTCCATGCTCTCCACCCGCAGTATCTCAGGCCGCAACAACCTCTCCTCTTCGGCCACATCATCCTCAGACCCGGAAGCGTCGTCACCGGATGAAGAACTGCTCCCATGCTTGACGGACCGGCTACCGCTACTTGACCACCCAGAGGTGGCCGCAGAGAAGCAGTACCGCTGGGGAGCCATATGAGATGGCCCCTCGGTAACCAGTCCAGAACCCTGTCCAAGGACAGGGTCAGTACCGAACATGGAGATTGCCCTAGTCTTCGGTATCAGAAACGAAACCAGCATGGGAAGGACGCTATGCAAGAAGCCTTGCATCGCGGGCCCTAACCATGCCGGGGGTGCCATCTCAGAACCCTCCAACTGCAGACGAGGAGCGCCCCCAGGGGCCGAAACGGACGCTCCTAGATTTCTTTTCATACCGCCTGACCCCGCGTCAGGCCCAGCCAAGTCCTTCTAGGCAAGGAACTCGACCAAAAATCTGATGGGCCACACTGAACAGACATTAGACCTATTATCAACATTACATGATGAACGTCGAAAACAGACATGGTCCTTAAACGTGACCTTGACGAATTTGTGACACTCTGAGCAAGATGGC
This sequence comes from Chaetoderma sp. LZ-2023a, assembly GCA_034401795.1. Classification (NCBI taxonomy): domain Eukaryota; kingdom Metazoa; phylum Mollusca; class Caudofoveata; order Chaetodermatida; family Chaetodermatidae; genus Chaetoderma; species Chaetoderma sp. LZ-2023a. Next base: position 85,652,816 of record CM067369.1, read on the forward strand.
GGGATAGGCTTGGCCTGAAAACAAGCACAAACCTAAAATAAGCAAGAGAAACGAAACAGGAATGGAAGGCAGACAAATAGTTTTCAAATATTTTGACAATAAATTAAAAGTTAACCCTCCGGCACCCCACACCCTCAACGTTACAACCAAGATCGCGTAAGCTGGCGACAAGAACAATAGCGGGTCAATAATACACCCATAAATTGATCGTGAAGGATGTATAAACACAGAACCAGGAACCATATCGAATGCATTCGCGGTATATTTAATAATTAAAATTCAAAATTATACTACTCAAACGAAGGCCAAAACGATACGTGAAGGAACAACAAAATGAATTATCATACTGCTGTAGAACACGGTAAAACCGCAGAACACACATCTTAATCAAGAATTTTGAAATCATCGATCAATGCAAACAGATCGTGACTACACGCAAAACTTGACATAATTCTAAGGTTTTTGGCACAAAAAGCACACAGCACCAAGAATAAGATGCGCGAATTAATGAAACATTTCTTTCACCATAATAATCCGAGAAATCGGACGACGTAAGCCAATTTTTAGTGTAAAAAACCCATAAACCAACGCCTAGTTTCATATTACTGCCTGATCGCTGTTGGGATTTAAAGGAGACAATCTTATCCGGCATATTTCGTTGTAACCACACGTCCCAGTTCCGGGGTCACAAATTGGGACACGCAATACAGAGGAAATTTCAGGGACATAAGTCTCCATAGAGCTAGATAAATACCAAGAAAGAATACGATCTGAGAATCAGAAGCGCCTTCCATAGTTAAATCCAGTAATTCCAGTAAACGAAACAGCAAATAGGCACACAGAAAAACACAAAGAAAACTGAGATTTCTCCACGCAAAAAGGCAATGTATCTCTTGTTGCTATGCAAACAAGAATGAGTGTCGTCTCTGGCAGGCGGGTACCCGTTTGTTTGGAGCTGGGTACCCGGTTCCAGGAGCCGGTAAAGCTTACTAAATCTAGATTCCTAGAGCCAGCTATCAGGATAGCTTGTTATCAATGAGTAATGTAAAGGTAAGTATTGATCGAAGGAGACAAATCGAAATCTGACATTACTAAATGTGGATTTGCGGGCAAAGGTAAGACAACATTTTGAAAATTTACCACTGGGATGACTGGCTCTCTCAGTGAGTCAGTCATTTCAGCGATAAATTTACAAAAAAAATTGTACTCCCGACATGCAAATAGACTTTCAATAATAACGGCTTGGCCATAAATGAGTTGACCAATAGCTGCAATCAGTCCATTGTGAGCTTAGTAAGGGTGATGATTTTCTGCTCCGTAAAAATGTAACTTCTGCTTTAGAAAATAACAAATTCTGCTTCGTCACTGGTTTCACTGTTTTAAGCTTTCGAACAATAATCTGCCTAATTGATAGTCATAGATCCATGAAAATTTGACAATTCATGCCTATATCGAGAAGATACAAAATATTCATAACTAGATTCACTCTGCCTTGCAATTTGGAATACCGGTAAGAAGACTATCTCTGTAACATAGATGTACATGTATTGCTCTTCTTCAATTTGATGGATGAATTTTCATAATTTCTGGTACAGATAGAATTTTATTTAGAAGAAAATGTTAATTTTTGTTGATTTCTGCTTCAAATAGCAGATTCTGCTTCAGTATGTCAATTTTGCTTACAAAACGAAATTTCTGCCAAAGCAGAAAATCATCACCCTAGCTTAGATAAGTGCCACATGCCACGGCAGTATAACCTGTGTTGATAAGATCACGCTTGAACAGTAATTCACACCTATATGTTGTTGGTTATTCAAAGGAATTTCCACGAGCTGATGTCTCTTCTACGTGCGGATAATTAGTTAATCCTGTTGATTCTGTTGTCCAAGAAAATAAACGAAATCTAGGATTTCTTTTTTCACGAGAGAGTTGATACTTACCTCCCTAATACTTTTGATATTGCTAAATATTGGCTTTCACTCAATAAACACTCAGATTTAAAACAGTTAGGTGCCCCTACTGGGCAGGGAGTCAGAGCGTAGTCTGGCGGATGCCAGCCCCACCACCGCGCATGCGCAGACTAGCACTTCCTCTGACTAGATTATTGGCTGACACACATGCAACTATTAAGAGCCTGAAGACCGAGCCTCTGTGGGGTGGAGAGGGCGGGTCCGTATCTAGGGAGGTAAGTATCAACTCTCTCGTGAAAAAAGAAATCCTAGATTTCGTTTATTTCACTTCAAGAGTATACTTACCTCCCTAATACTTTTGATATTGCCAGAATTCGAAAGTGAATTTGGCGGGAGGGAGGCGAGGTCAAAAGACCAGCTCATCCCTATACGCTTTTCTGCGTTTAAGGTACTTAAACTTCTGAAACTGTAAGAAAAAACAGTCAGGATTTGACTAACCATCGGATAACACCACCGATGTATGAGAGATGACCGAATGTCATATGCGCTCCCCCCCCCTCCTTCCTGGGAGGAAGAGTCGACTGACCTCAATGTCCTATACGCTCTCTACGTACAAGTGCCATGTACTACAGGACAGAGACGAAAAAGCTCCATTTTCGTAACTCTCAACAATGAACCACACAAATACACAAACCATCACCATATTAATAACGGGTAATCGTGACAATACAATCAACAACGGACAACACATGAACAAGACTGACCTTGTTGAAAAGGCTGCTGACATCATCTTCCCATTGGTAAAGACTGATGCAGGCCCAAAAAAGTGGGTGTTTCCATAAATTAATTGTGAAATATATAAGTAATGAGGAAAAACCCCCTCAAAAAATATAAACCGATTTATTTTTTCAAAACCGACAAGGCGAGAGGATTAGAGGTGTCACGGAGATAATGGTCTGTAAAACTTGACTCACAGTGCCACTGAGCCACCGACATAATATCATCCACAGGGACCCCATTAAATAGGGCCGTGGATGTCACTACGCCGCGGACACTGTGAGCCTTGGCCACGTCAACCTGCTTCCCGGTGGCGGATTTATGGCAAAACTGAATGCATTCCACAATCCACCTGGAAATGGTGTCCTTAGAAGCCCTGCCATAGGGTTCAATATATGACAACCATAACGCTGACTGGTCGGTGCGCCACTCCGCCGTACGTTGTTTGTACCGGCGCAGCGCCCGGACGGGACACCATGCTTTAGAATTAGGATCATATCTAGTTAAAGCAGGCAAAATAATAGGTTGACCTGGATATTTCAACGACTGATTTTTAGCCAAGAAATTAATCCTAGGTAGCAGCTTAAGGCCTTCCCCTGAAACCACAAAACGGTCATCCTCGGCTGATAAGGCATGAATTTCACTCCTACGCCTAGCCGAGGCCGCAGCAATTAAAAACACAGTCTTCAGTGTTAATAGTTTCATAGAAATGGAACTAAGTGGTTCAAAAGGCTTATCACCTAGTACTTGAAGCACTAGCGATAAACTCCAAGACGGAATCACAGGTGGATTCCTTGGTCTTAGATTGCCCATGCCTTTAATTAATACATTTAATGTATTTACTTCATCACTTCCCCTCTTAGCCAAGCAAGGAATAACAGACATTAATGCTGACTTATAACCAGCAATAGAGTTAGGCTTGAGGCTATAGGCATCATAGAGGTGACAGAGGAAATCAGCTACTACTTGAATAGATGAATCCATTGGATCAATACATCTTTTTGAGCACCATTCTGCAAATCTGTTGATTTTATAATTATATGCTCTGGAGGTTGACCCCCTCCTGGCTTTGGCCATAAACATGGCTGCTTGCTCAGAAAAGCCCTCCTTAATTCTAGATTCCTTGACAACATCCACGCAGTCAATCTGAACATTGACGGATTGTTGTGAAGGGCCTTGCCTTGGAAGATAATATCGTCCATCAGAGGCAGAGGAACCGGATTGCAGACCAGAAGGTCCAGCAGATCCGTATACCATGATCGGCTTGGCCAATCCGGGGCGATCAGAAGCACTTGGCATTCCTCTTGCCTGATTTTCTGAAGAATTTTTGGAATCAGGATTGCTGGAGGGAATGCGTATGCATACATTCTCCCCCAGCTGATAGCTAACGCATCTGTTGTGAAAGCGCTTGGATCCGGAATCGGAGAGACGTACGTCGTCATCTTCGCATTCTTCTTCGTTGCGAACAAATCGATGTTGGGTTTCCCCCAATGGTCGAACAGACGATCCGCCACACATTGATTTAGTTGCCATTCCGTGGGTAAAACACTCATCCTTCGGCTCAATGAGTCTGCTAGCAGGTTTAACCTTCCCGGAATATGAACTGCTTTCAAGGTAATCTGGTGATCCAGACACCAACAAAGCAGTTTCCATGTCATCATACAGAGACTGGGCGACTTCGTTCCGCCCAGGCGGTTTATGTAAGTCACAACTGTTGAGTTGTCTGAACGAATAAGAACAATCTTGCCCTGAACTTTCTGTAAGAAATGTTCCAGGCCCAGGACTACTGCTTTTAGCTCCAGTAGATTTATATGTTCCTTTGACTGTTCCAGATTCCAAAGCCCTGATATCGTGGACTCTTCCAGGCAAGCTCGCCAGCCCTCCATCGATGCATCTGTATACACAGTCACCTGAGGGTGGGGAGGGGTTAGCAAAACCCCCGGCAAGAGATTCTCTGTATTCAACCACCATTGCAGGTGGTGAATCAGAGGCGCCAACACTGACACACTCGAGTCCAGCGAACCTGTACTCTGGGTCCATTGTGTCATGAGAACAACTGGATCGGCCGCCTGCGTAAGGCGGCCTGAGGAATGACTGGTTCCAATGAAACCATCAACCCCAGCATTCTCAAGTAAACCCGTGCCAGGACATGACGACTGTCGCACACTGACTGAATTAATGAGATGAGTTTCTGAACTCTCTCCTGAGTAGGATAAACATATCCTGTCTCTAGATCGAAGAACATCCCCAGGTAAACAAACTTCTGGGATGGAGTCAGCTCTGATTTTGGGAAATTGATCATCCAGCCTAAGTCTGTGAGAGTTTCAAAACAATCTCCAGATTGGCCGACAAACTTTCCCGGGTGTGCGCTTTCAACAGCCAGTCGTCTATGTACGTGTGGACTGCTATGCTTCTCCTGCGGAGGTATGCTGTGATCGCAAGAACCACACGGGTGAAAACCCGAGGAGCCGTGGAAATTCCGAAGGGCAACACCCTGAATTCCCACTGTCTGCCCTGGAATGCAAATCTCAGGAAGCGACAGAAACTCCCGTGGAAGGGTATGTGGAAATAAGCGTCCTTCAAATCTATCGACGCCGTCCACATCCCCCTCTCCAACCCCGCCAACACCGAGCGCACCGTTTCCATCTTGAAACTGGGCGTCTCGATGAACTTGTTCAATGGCTTGAGGTTGAGAATCGGTCTCCACCCTCCGGTGCGTTTTGTTACTAAGAACAGGGTTGAATAGAAGCCCGGACACCTTTGTGCCGGCTGAATAGCTCCCTTTTGTACGAGGGAATTTATCTCCTCCTCGATACACAACCTTTGCTCTGGATCTCTCGGAATGGGAGTCCAGACTGGCACTACAGACAGTCGCGACGGCGGGCCTGTCATCCACTCTGGATGATACCCGACGGAAAGCCATCGCAAGACTAAACGGTCCTGAGTTAACCGTTCCCACTCTTGCATGTGGTCGGCTAGCCGCCTCCCACCGGTCCACCTAGGGACCGCGGTGGACACGAGGCATGCAAGAGCGGCACTGTCTCCGTCGCCATACACACCAGAGTGGTTCTTACCGCGGTAAGCATCCTGTCAGGACCGATAACCACGCCCAGATCCTCGCGCGCCCCGCCCCGCCCCGCGTGCACCTTGGTGCGCGGGCGGCTGCCTGGCTGACGGCGCCTGAGGAACCTGCGCCCCCCTCGCTGCAGGCCGAATCGCACGCGGCCGAGGCCGACGCTGCGACGGCGGCTGGCCTCTGACTTGGCCAGCACCACCTCGAGCCTGCAGGGGACGATACGCAGGGGCCGCGGCGCGAACGTTAGCACGACGCAGCACCTCAAACTGCTCGTGCAGCGCCCTCTGGTTATTCACCAGGGTGACCGTCTCCTGGAGGTGTCGACATCCCTCACCTCCAAAAAGACCAGGACCCGTCATAGGCGTACGCAGTAGCCTATTGTACAGGTCCTGAGACGGGCACAGATTGTCCAGGGCAAACGTGCGTCTTGCCCGGACACTCCTGGTCACCGCCCGTGTCATACAGTCCAGCGCCAGGTTAATACCATCCTGGATGGTTCGCTGGACCGTGACCGGACTTGGCTGGCGCGATGCGGATGCCGTTACTACCCCCTGTAACAGCTGGGAGACGTGGGACAGAGCGGCAATCGAAGCCCTCCCACTCTCCTCCGCATCACGCAACGCGGTATTCGCCGAATGCAACGCGTTCGAGCACAAGACTCCCGTGTCAGAACGGGAGCCTGGCCGCGCATCCTCACCCAAAGCCGCGCGGTCATCCACGCTGGGCTTGGGTACCACACCGTACCGCTGGTAATCCAGGGGCACGATGCGACAACGCCTGGCCACCTCGCGAGGGGCCTTCGCGAGACGTCCACTCGACTTAATGGACGACTCCGCCGCCTTGAACATGTCAACGACATGCTCCGCCAGCGGCAGAGAAGGCATAGCGTTAGCAGTCGGTTTCCCAGCTAACCACGGCCTGTGATCACGCTGGCTAGCCGACTGCTCCACGGGCAGATCAGGCCTAACGCTCACCAACCACTGGCAAGCGTCATACCAATCCTCCTCCGTGGCTAACTGCGAGCGCTCTACAAGACGGGGTCCTTCGTCTTCCTCCTGAGCGCAAGCAGCAGAGCTTGACGGCGGGTAAGCAGATACACCTGGCAAGCCAGGGAAAACATGCGGGCCTGACAGCACCGGCATGAGAATATCACTGGTTTGACCAGGAGCAGGCACCGTGGCAGAGCGCGGGGTATATATTGCCCCACCACGGGCCCGGCCAGCACCAGCAACACCCTCGGCAAGCCGAGGTATGCGGTACCGCTGGCCATCAGCAGCGCCCTGGGCCACCACCTGAGCCGCGGACTCTACTCCAGGGTGAGTAAAACCGTGGAATAAGCCGCCTGTATTCCCCGCGAGGGGTGCACAAACGTCTTCATCCATGTCCACGTCGTCAGACGGCGACCCTAGCAGGTAATCCTCATCACCCTGGTCAGAAAGATTAGACCCCGGGTCAGCAAAGAGAGCTAACCCGGGCTGACCAGGAACGGTGCCATAGGAGGTACTGGCCACCGCGGCGTGCGGATACCCCTGGACTGATAAGCAGCCCGCGGGTTCCAGCGACAACCGTCCACGGTCCCCTATCGGCGCGGCAATAAGCCTGCTGCCAGGGTCGTGGAACGCCCCCTCTAATGGGGCCACCTCTGAATCGTCGAACAACGGAAGCGGTCTAAGGAAAACCGATCCAGAGGCGGGGATTACCTGCTCCGAAGCCGATGATGAGGACAGTAAAGGATTTGGTCCAGGAAGCATGCCACGAAGCAACCCTGGAACCAAATCCTTTATTGTCCTCTTCATCTCTCCCAACATCTCGGTCCGGAAGGCCTCCATATCCACCGCGGACGAGACCTTCCCCTTACCCTTCCTACTTACAACCTCTCATTTCCGCTTCTTCTTCTTCTCCTCCTCTACCACCATGTCCGTCGCCTGTAAGCAGCACAAGAATTCGGACATTAACTCGCCCCCCCAGTGCTTACATATGTCACAATTAACCAAGGGACCACAAGGGCTACATTGATAGCAACGATGAGGCCAGAACTTATCAGGTAGAAAACGTCCACAGGACGCGCAACCCGGTCCCTGAAACAGGGCAAAGGACAAGGAGTATGAGCAAACTAGTTAAGCTTAGACACTCAAACCAACTCAAAGAGAAGGAAAACGATCATAAAGATCAATATACATCAGAAACCAGCATAGCGACTTGAATTGCTGATAAATACATAGCCAGGCTGATTATGACGTCATTAATCCCGTGACAGGAAAAATTCGATCCCAACAAAACATCCAAGTGCAAGAACGAATTGTATGCTGAATGGATACGTCGACTACACAACCATCAGATACATATAGATAACTCTTTTCTGGCAAAAATGTTAATTATCTCCCTTTGCTTGTTACTATAATTAACATCACCACATTATCAATAACTAGATACCTGACACTTTGTATAGACAAACCATCCAACATGACGAACCGGAGAACTCCACCATCCGCACGCCTCTTAACTCTCTCCACCTCATGGGGAAGGAATTGGATCAAGAGGGCAAAGTGAGAAGACCTTTATACTAGGCCTCCAACTCACTGGACATTAATTTTTCATTTGGTTAGATAACCTAACAGTGTTAGTAGGAAATGGAACCATGGTGGAGAGAAAACTAACTCTCTGCTGCTGTGATGCGACCACCTAGCGTCATACAGACCTGTGGACATAAACAGAAAGAGAAATTAGTCATAGGTAGCACCGAGTTGACATAAACCAACTAACCAAGGCGCTTATCACGGTAACCGCGAGTCCCGGAAACACAATACACCGGGAAGAAAACTCGCTAATTTTACTAGAAGTCACCTGATTTAAAGGTCCTAAGTCCCCCTTTGGCGAATTGTTCCTTCCCGCCATCCAAATCAGTGACTATCACTCCAAAATAACACCACTTAAACAGTTTAAGATTAAGGAAAAGCTATTGCACAAAAAAACATGTGTGATCTCTCTGCCAATAATCTAGCAAAGAGGAAGTGCTAGTCTGCGCATGCGCGGTGGTGGGGCTGGCATCCGCCAGACTACGCTCTGACTCCCTGCCCAGTAGGGGCACCTAACTGTTTTAAATCTGAGTGTTTATTGAGTGAAAGCCAATATTTAGCAATATCAAAAGTATTAGGGAGGTAAGTATACTCTTGAAGTGAAATTGGGATTTTCTGATAAAAATCCACATGAGCAGACTAAGAGATGATTGTTTTTGAAAATTTACCGTAGCAATGACTCGCTCGGTTATCGAGCCAGTCATTCCAGTGGTAAAAGACACAGAGAAACGAACCTGAAATTGTCAATGGGATATCACCATATTAGGCCATCCTTAAAATATTGTTGGTTTGGGGTAATGATGTTAAATCCACAATTTGGGGAGTAGGAATGATTCGGTGGGCCATCATTCTATTGGTCTGGCGGGATTTGCCCTAACAAACAATTTGTTAAGGATAGCTTAATAAAAGCCAAATCTAAGTTTCTCTAAATAAACACACTTAGACTTTGCTTGGCACCATATGAAAAACACATATAAAAACTATGTTCAAAATGAACAGAGATATTTTCTGTAATAATCAATACCAAGTTTGGTGACCATATGTAAAAAAGTCTTGAAACTATGGCCCGGAGAAACATTTTCTGTGATATTCAGTCGACCATGAAAAGTAGTTTAACATGAACTACATATCATACTGTGCACACCTTCTCCCTAAGATGCATCCACGTGAAAAAGTCTTGAAACTATGGCCCGGACAAACATTTTCTGTGATATTCAGTCAACCATGAAAAGTAGGTTAGCATGACCTACTTTTGATACTCAGCAACCTTTCAATAAGATGTATCCACATACCAAGTTTGGTGAGCACATGTGCAAAAATCTTGAAACTATGGCACGGACAACATTTTCTGAGATATTCAGTCGACCATGAAAAGTAGGTCAGTATGACCTACTTTTGACCTGCTTTTCATACTCCACACACCTTCTCGCTAAGATGCATCCACATACCAAGTTTGGTGACTATATGTGCAAGTCTTGAAACTATGGCACTGACAAACATTTTCTGTGATATTCAGTCGAACATGAAAAGTAGGTCAGCATGACCTACTTTGACCTATTTTCATACTCCGCACACCTTCTCCCCAAGATGCATCCATATACCAAGTTTGGTTGCCATATGTGAAAGTCTTGAAACTATGCCCTAGACAAACTTATATATGGTGAACGGACGGATGGACGGGCGAACTAACGGACGGAAAAAGCGGCGACTATATGCTCCTGCGAAATTTTTTTCGGGGAGCATAAAAACAAAACCTGTCTCTTCTTGGTCTACAGATTAACATTTCTCAAGACAACTGTAGGAGTCTGTTGGCAGGCTTGAGTGTTAAAGGGTTAATTCGGAAATCGGATAGCATTGACAGATAGAGTGTGGCGGTAAATTCTGAGAATTAATTTGTCAAAAAATATATACATATTCTTTGAGGACTATCTTACTTATTTCACATAAATACGTATATTTTATAAATTTATTCCGTGTACACATTTTGTAACCTAACATCGTCGTGTCGTGAGTATGGGAGTAGGTAGGACGGCATGAGGTGTGTGTGTGTGTGTATGTGTGCATGCGTGCGTGCGTGTGTGCGTAGTTTCATACTTGATCCGGTAACGCCAGGCCAGGCCAGCCAACTCAGTGTCGGAGTAGGTGGGGGTGGTGAGTGGGTGTGGGGTAAAAGCACCGACAGTGAAAACCTTCAAAGCATGCTTGGATAGACAATGGTCGACCCAAGAGATGATCTATAATTTCGAGGCAGCCCTGGAAATATCGACTTCCGAGACACAATGCAGCAGTTTTACTAACCAGTGTTGTAACTTAGTGAGTGCCCTGATGCAATGCACTTGAAAATCGCAGAGGGCATGTGGATCTCAACTGTCATATGCCCTCATGAGCATGCAAATCTTTCGTGCGTAGAAAAAATATCACTGCTTTGAATATTTAATAATCCATAGTTTGTTGATTTTTATCTCATATCATTGTGTAATACAAAATTTGAAATGCAATTTCGGAAAGATGGTCACTTTGAATCTTTATAAATAGCATCTTCATATACCGGTAATATTTCATAATAATGCAAGTATGTGTACCGATTTATTATATGACATAGAATGCCGGGAGCCTAAGATCAATGAGGGCACTCTGTTTTTATATTTAGCATGCCCTGATGGCATTCATCTCTAAATGTTAAGTTACAGCACTGCTAATGAGTATTGAAGATGAGGATCTGGACTCATAGGCTCAGACTTTCGTCCAGAATCAACATACAGAAATCACCCACCCACCCACCCACACTCCCTCCTACCCACCCACCCCCTCACACACCCAACCACCCGTGGATGCAAAATGAGAACAACGAATGCAGCATAAATAATTGAATATCTTATCTAAACAACAAAACTGATGCGATCTAGTCATCTAGATTCATCATTGTCTTTCCAATTTAATTTAATCACCCCGGGGGTCGAATTTGCTCAGAGCGAAGTTGCGTGATTTTCGAGGCAAAAGGTTGTGTAGTATGTCATCAATAATTTTGCAATGGATGTCCCCTTGAAATTTGATACAATTCGTCAACAATGAGGTAAAAAGTTAAACAACGTGAGATATATAGGACATATTTAAAAGCATTTAAGGTGCGAATGAATGGATAAGTGAATTATACGAAGTAATAACATGTGTTTGTGTCAAATATTGTAGCTAAGGTTGATTAAGAGGCACGCTACCAAGCGGTGGCGGAGTTCTCCAACTTTTGAACATATAAATTGCTCCGACTCTCCCCGCCCCATCAGTCTGTCCAAATATCTGTTACAGGGGTGGGGTGAGTCAGAGCAGACTTGGACTACATCTATAGTTGACTAGCTAGTTAACTATTTCAAGTTCTACTGAGCTCTAGCTAACTATGGTTATCCAGTCGAACTTAACCCATGATGTTCTTGTTTTAATTTATCTTTACCTCCTTCTTAGGAGAACCGCAGGGATGCATAAATGACTTAATATCCTAGCAAGTTGACACATTTGTATCCCTTGACACAAACATATTTAGAAGCCTGTATACATCATTAGTGTGGCCACATCTGGAATTAGCTAATCAGGTTTGGAGCCCCTATCTCAAGAAACATATAGAGCTGTTAGAAAATGTCCAACGAAGGACAACTAAGTGTCTCAGGACTATCAAATCTAAATTATGAGACTAGGCTCAGGGTCCTTAAAATAGCAACTCTTGCATACCGTAGAGTACGAGGAGACATTATTGAAGCTTACAAAATTATAACAAAAAAATATGATCCAGAAGTGTGCAACCTTTTTGAATTTCGATCAGACTCAAGAACCAGGGGACACAGGCTAAAACTATACAAATCCAGATCATGTTTAAACATACAAAAATACTCCTTTAAACATAGAATCGTGGACTTATGGATCCGACCCATGTTATAGAAGCAACAACCATGATATCATCTGAAACAAAATTAGATAAACTATGGGATAACCAACCCCTAAACTATATTCGTTATTCGTGGATCATAGATTCTTCCCTTATATGAAGCACCGCCCAGTCCAGACTGACAGCGCCGCATGCCGACGAACCCACCAGCCGGCGGCCACATATCCCACACAGAGCGTGTTAGGTGTGTTTACAGTGAATTAGCAACTTATTTACAAGGTTTTAGATATGAACTTCTCAGGGGTCACCGACAGCGGAGATGGGGTGGGTGAGTCAGAGCAGACTTGGACTACAGCTCTATATGTGCTTGTCTGTTACGTAACTGTCTTGTCCTTATTTACTACCCATATGTATCGCTAAATAATAATAATAATAATAATAATAACCCAAGTGACTAACTCTTACACACACCCTGTTACAGTATTATATGTTGGTTCGCGGACTGAGAGGCCCACTCCAGGAGTTTTTCTTTCCACTGTAATGACTGACAAGATAATTGAACCGCTGGTGAATTCGGGGGGGGGGGGGGGGGGTGCTGGGGGTGTGGGAAGGGGTGGTCTCCTCTTGAACCGCGAATTGACATATTTTTCTCTTTGAAATTTAAACTGTTTATGTGGCTCAAGGGCCAAAGGGTTAATAAGGAAGTAGTAAATGTAATGTCTGAATTTATAATTGTTTGTGTAAGTACTGTCTTGTCTAATTTATATATACCTGTATATATGTGTGTAAGGTGTCCGCCATAACAATAGGCACTGCCTTGGGCGGACAACCTGGTATGATTTGTGAATTCGTTTACCTTGGAATTATTGAATAAATAATCTTGAATCTTACATCTATAGTTGACTAGCTATATATATATATATAGATATATATATATATATACATATATATATATATATATATATATATATATATATATATATATATATATATATATGTATATATAATATATATGCATGTGTGTGTGTGTGTGTGTGTGTGTGTGTGCGCGCACGCGCGCATATGTGTGTGTGTGTGTGTGTGTGTGTGTGTGTGTGTGTGTATATGGGCCTACTTAAACATGATCTATTGTAAATTAAGTCTGAGGCGAGATTCATATCCTTTCTCACTGAAAGTCTGTATGGCTAATAAAATCCCCAAATAGGTTAATTTACTAGCTAATAATTCCAGAAGGGTAGTCAGGTCCCTGTATAAGTATTCATATCAAGGTAGCTTTTTTAGCATTCTGTCACTGTGCCATTGTCTTGTGTGTCATATATATGTTAATGTATAAATGTTTTGTAATGTGTGTATGGAGTCCATCGCTCCATAGGCCATGCCTTTGATGGACTGCCTGTTTAGAGTTTATTTATATGTATTAAAAAAAACCATGAAATAAAGCAACTTTGAACTTGAACTTGAACATTTATGACATAGGTTGGATTTTTTAAAGCAGACTGCCAACTATGCCGCATGTTGTCCATCCTGTATTCACAAAACTTGGGCATGGCTGTCAGGGCCACACCACCCACAGGGCTGACATCTACTATGTACACTATCAGAGCGTTTTCACAACTGAGTTCTTTTACGTCGTTTTCACACACACACCCCCACCCACCCCTACCACCCCTGGCACAGAATCACACGAGACCACTCCGAAGGAGGTATAACTATCTAGCTGGCAATATATATATCCCATGTTTTATTACCGAATTGAAATAGCAAATTAGGAATCTGTCATTACAGCCTTTTAGCCCTCAGACAGAAATGGAATATGATTGATTGGCTATATCGTCAATCTCTCCCCCTTCTACTGTTAACGCCATACGGAAAAAGCCTGGTAGGGGGAGAGATTGACGATAATGTCCACTTTGGACGTCAAGGAAGCCAAGATCATATACTAGCTTAACTGTACAGGACAGATGATGATGATGATGATGATGAAGGTAGGTGAGCAAATTCCCGGAAATAGAAGACGTTATAGTTTACGGTTAACCAAATCAGGATACCTCCATTAAAACGAATCCATATAAAAAGAATACAGACAAAGAGCAGAAACTGAAACAGTACTGCTTTTCTTATTGCCCTCGGCATTATGAACAGCTTCAAAAGCGGATATTGACTTGCGGGACCAGTTTTCGACATCCTTGTTCTTATTCTTGTTATGTAAGTCCCGTCTTTCATCATCATTATCATCATCATAATCGTCATCTGTTGCGACGTTGGGGGCCGTGCAGGGCATATGGGATTGTTAAGTATGACGTCACTGCGCGTGATTCGCAACCCGGAAGTGTGTATTCTGCTTTACTACGCCATAAGTACGTATTTATGACGTCATCCTTTGTTGTTAAACAAAAAACATTGTTTTGTGTATTTAGCAATCGAGCTGAACCCGGAAATACGTCATCACTTAACAAGCCCATTGTCGATCTAAATTTTTTCACTACATCGTTGGTTGCACAGTGTGTGAATAGTGGCTGTAGTTCTAGGTTGGTTTGGTGTTGTTTTTTGTGTTTTTTAAATTCGGCTTCTAACAGTGTATAGACAGTTTTGTCGATTGCATAAGAATGTAAAGCCTTTGTCAAGAAATGACTTCTATTTAGTAATGTGCAAGTGTTATCAGTAAAATAATACATACGTTAAAAGTTTTTTAATTTACTGTGTGCAAATACACAGTATCTGTTTTTGGAGGGTTTTTGCGTACTTACCAATTTCTAACAGGGACTATTCTGGTGGCTCGAGACTGAACACTCTCAATTGCCTTTGATTGCTTCAATAGACGTGGTGACCACACAGTGTTACAGTAGTATACTACAAGGCCAACCAAAAACGTACACAATCAAAGGAACATAGTGGGATCCATATAGGTGATTGTTCCCCTTATGACACCAATTATTCCATTTGCTTTGTTTACAATTGTCTTAATGTGTTTGTCAAAGTTCAGCTTTTCAGCAAGGTTTATGCCAAGGTCTTTTTCGCACTTGGTCTGAAGTATTCCTGGGTGTTTATCAGTATCTGTTACAATGTATTCTAACTTAGGATTGCTTTTTCGTAAATGTAGGGAATGGGGTTTCATCGAGTTAAAGTGAAGTTGCCAGTCAAGTGCCCATTTACAGGTTAAATCGATATTTTTCTGAAGGTCCGCTGTTTTTGGATTCCCAATTAGGTTAGTGTCATCTGCAAAGATTTTTCAAATGCCGTCTACACTTTCAGGTAAAATATGAATGAATAGAGCAAAGAGGACATGACCGAGGACACTGCCCTGTGGCACACCACTAGCGACATCCTTGTATTCTAATTTTGTGCTGTCTATCTGAACTTGCTGTTTCCTGCTGATTAAGAAATTTGAATCCATGCTGTTAGATTTTCTCCTATTCCGTATGCATGGCGCTTGCTTAATAGTCTTGCATGGGGTACAGCACCGAATGCTTTACTAAAATCAAGATAGATTATGTCCACTGGCTCACTTGGCATCTAACACTTGAGTTACAATTTCCACATATTCTAGTAGCTGTGTTTTACATGATCTTCTTGGCCTAAATCCATGTTGGCATTCTGCATTTGGTGGTTTTGTTCCAAGAACTCCATGATTTCATCTCATATAAATGACTCAAGTACTTTACACAGAATGCATGTACGGCTTACTGGGCGATAATTTTCAGGGTCATACTTAGGGCCTTTTTTATATATACAAGTAATATCGACTGTTTTCCATATCTCAGATAGACTGCCCTCCTCCAGTCCTTTATTGAACAAGATGCTTATAGTTTTGATGATTTCCTTAGCTGTCTCTGCCAAAAAGTGCAGTGTTATGCCATCAGGACCTTTGCCTCTGTTAGTATTTAGTCGCTTAAGTTTATTCTCTCTGACATGTGTTATTACCAATATCCGCTAGATAATTTCCATTATTTCTTGGTGGAAGCTGTGGTATGTTTCTAAATCCTGCTTGTTGAAGACATTTGCAAAGAAGTTGTTCAGTACCTCAGCCTTCTCACTGTCTATTGTAGCAATGGCATCACTGTCTGGGTTTCCGATGCTATCTTTTAGTTGCATTTTGCCCTTCATGTAGTTCCATAAGGCTTTTGGGTTTGTTACACATTCTCTGGCTATCTTGCTTTCAAAGGCTCATTTAGAAATATCATCTTTGTAGTGACTATGTTTCTCACATTGTTATATTTATTATAGTTGCTGGTTTACTTGGTCTTATTTTACTATGTGTAGTAGGAGCATTAATAAGGTCTGTGTAGATGGATCTTCAGTGTATCATGATCGCTCTTGCCTAATGGGGATTCATGTGAGATATCAATAATTATCCTGATGTTGTTTGTAATCACTACGTCAAGGAGATTTTCTTTTTGATTCTCCCTGTGTCTTGTCGGGCGACTCATCATTTGGTGCAGAAAGTTATCTTGTAGTACATTGACAAACAATTGCCTGGTTTGATCGATTGAGTTTCCAGTTTCCAGTTAATATTTTATAGGTGGAAATCTCCTACATCATACAGTATGCTGCTTTCACATTTTCAATTTTGTTGATCAGAGTCGATTAGCGTAAGTTTGTTTAGTAGGACAGTGCATTTGGCAGGGTGAAATACCACACACCAGCGTTTTTCCCACTCACCCATCATGGCTATTTTGCTGTAGAGGTCTTCAGTCTTTGGGAGATGAGATACAGAGATAGGCTATCATATCATCCACGAAAAGACGAATCTGGATTTTAGTTTCGCTGGAAGATCGTTGATGTAGTAGAGGAATACGCAGTGTCCGAGCACAGAGCCTTGTGGTACTCCAGATTCTTCATCCACATCAACTCTTTGCTGATGGTTTTTATAGCCAATTACTGATCCAGGTATTAACCCATCCACAAATGCCATAGTGTTATAGTTTTAGAGTCAGTAAGTTGTTGCTGACTTTGTTAAATGCCTTTGCAAAATCCATCACTAAGATATTGGTTTGTTTCCTGTCGTCGAGGCTGGCAGATACTTCCTCAGTAAATTCAATTAGTTGGGTTTCACATGACCTACCCTTCCGGAAACCATGCTGTAATGGGTAGAATATATTGTTTGACTCGCCATGGTTCATAATGGTACTGGTAATGATGTGTTCCAGTACCTTACAGGAAACACTTTCCAGCGAGATTGGTCTGTAGCCTTCAGCTAAGTATTTTGGGCCTTTCTTGTATACCGGAGAAACAAGAGTGGTATGCCAGTCTTTTGGAACCTCACCAGTTTGCTTGCTTGTACGATAGACCATGGTTAGCATAGGTGCTCTTTCAGGGCCAATGACTTGAGAATTCTGGGGGTTATCTGATTCAGACCACAGGCAGTATATACATTAAGGTTGCTTAGGCGCTTCTCCACACCATTCACTGTGATGTCACTGTTCTCAAGACTGGGATAGTTAGAGCTGGACGCAGTGAAGTTAGAGTTTATCAGGTTGCCAAGGTTAGCTGCGTCATCTTTTGAGAATGCATGATGGAATTGGCTGTTAAGGATATTGGCCTTATCCACAGAGTTAGAGTGGAGGCTACCACCCAGTTTCAGTGAAGGAGTCCCACCATGATCTTTGAGTTTCTCTTCTAACGAACCTCCAAATATGGAGTATATTCCTATATGATTTCACTGTAGTTTTTATACATTAATTTACAATTAAGCACAGTGTCATTTGTGTTTTTGGATGATTTCTATCGAAGTTAGGTCGGAGTAGACAGGAGCGTTTTCTTATGAGGGTTAAAACAATTCTTGCATATTTTTTTAACATCTCGAAGTGTGAATCTGTGAGCTTACTTGCATCCAATACCATTTGTATACAGCAATCATCTATAGTTGCGATATTCTGTTGGTGCATCAACGTTCTGATCTTTGTCATAGTTGGGCTTCTAACATGTTCTAATTCTGGACAGTCCAGGGGGAAGTGCTGAAGATATTCCATTTCATTGCTACTCAGTGGACATTTGGTTATTGCATTCTGTTTCTGGTTAAGCTACCACATAGACGGTATGGTGTAGTTTGGGGTCGACTGGTCGGATACCGGCCATATCAGCTGAGCTGGGTACGCGCCGCCCGTCCTGGATTCGTCTCTTGAACATGCCCCCTGGGTAGAGCCATAAGCGTATATAGGCCTATGGGAGAGAAAGCGTGTCGAAAAATGACTAAGTTCATTAAAAAGTATGATGCGCATGCGCGCGCCAGGACACTGTTTTGAAGGAGCTCGTAGTTACGACCAAGATAGGATGGCGCTTTTAGTGTACCGAGATGGTATCCTGTAATCCTTATTGATTGCCTGTTCCCGTTAAGTCTGGCATTCATCAAGACCATACTTCAACGGGCTTTTCAAATCTGTAAACCATTTCAAAATCGGTTGAGAAATGGCTGAGTTCTCCATGGAAAATTCTTCAAAATATTGCTGTGACGTCATAACCACGTGGACGCAAAACTTCTAGAATGTTCTAGAACATTCGGCTGCGCTATTATTAGTTACGCGCTGATTGGCTGTTGCTTGAACGATAATTGGTTGGAAGCCTGCGCCTGTGACATCACGAAGAGTATAAAAGGATACGCGATCCAGTGATCGAGAGCATCCTCGGCCAGGGGCTGAACAGGTTGGAGCTGTACCAGCTACTAACAAGCGCGACAGACAATACACATTTTTCTTCGCTATGTGTCGGGTTTCTATCCCGTAACATTTCACTCGCAATGTTATGTTCGCTTGATACCATTGACTGTGCATAGCATCTGCATTGTAATGATCGATTGTGCCATAGACTGTTTACTTGCTCGTAGCTCTCGCTTATGCTATCAAGTTTCCGCATCATGTATCTTCGTTGAATTGTAATTCGCGTAACTGTAATATTTGAACTGTAATTCGTGTGATTATAATCATAATAGCTACTTCCACATACATGTGGGTGCTCCAACCAACCGGAGGACTATCCAAATGCAGAACAGAACATAATTCTACCACTTATGCCATAGGCATGCAATTTGTGGATACGTCTTTTATGGGGCACACTATCAAAGGCCTTCTTATAATCGAGATAAATGGTATCTATGCAATGGACTTGGTCTAGGCATTTAGTCCAATTTTCAAATGTCTCTAGTAAGTTGGTAAGACAGCTTCTATATTTTGCAAACCCATGTTGGTGTGAAGTAAACATGTTATTTATGTAAAAGTGGTTCATCAATTTGTCTCTAATGAGTGATTCCATTACTTTGCATATTGTGCACGTGAGAGAAATCGGTCTGTAATTTTCAGGAAATTCTTTACTTCCCCTTTTAAAAATTGGTACAACAGTGGCGGTTTTCCAGTTGCTGGGTAGTTTTCCTTTTGATAGTGAGCAATTAATCTATATATGTATTGGTTTCACGAGTTCCTCTGCACATCCCTTCAATAATTGTGGATATATTGTGTCAGGGCACATGTCTTTATCTTCCTTTAGTAAGCTTAGTTTGTTAATAATATTGTTTTCCGTAAAGACTATTTCGTCAATAGTGTCCTCATTTGATACCCTATTTGGAAAGTCTGGCATGATGTTATCTTCATCCTTTACAAATATAGAGTTGAAAAATGTATAAAAATTCTCTGCATTTTCAAAGTCATTGATGGCCAGGGCACCATCCTCTTTTTTCTAGGTTACTGATAGTGATATTAACTTTTTGTGCATTATGAATGTAGCTATAAAACCTTTTGGGATTTCCCTTAAAATTCTTAACGAGATCCTTTTCATATTTCCTGTATGATGCCTTACATAGCTGGCATGTTAGCTTATGTTGTCTGACATACACAGCATAGTCAACCATGACAGCATAGTCATATAGTGAATTACTAGACCTATGTCTCTTCCAGAGATCATGCTTTTCTTTTATCGCTTTTGATAATGTCTTGTTCATCCACCCTGGTTTATGCGATTTACAGCTTTTCTTCTTTTTGAGAGGCACATATTTTTTATCATCTCATTTACTATCGCAGTGAATGCTGACCATGCTGATTCTACGCCCTTCATTCCAATAATATTGTGCCAGTCTATCTCTCTGAGTCTACATTTTATTTAATTAAAATCAGC